>KK116588.1:163330-210587 GCA_000611955.2 Stegodyphus mimosarum
ATATAATGTTGATAGAAAGTAGTTGATGAATAAGAGACTTTTTATTCAAGAATTTTGCGCATTGAGCTGCAAAATTAAGGTTAAAGCCAAGTTAAGTGAGTATAATTCTAAAAGCAAACGACTAAAAGTAAATGACAGACATATTCCTAGCAAAAAGAGAAAAATTCTAAAGACAATCGCCTAAAAGTAAATTTGATACCCACTTACTAAGGTATAAAAATTTAAACAAATTAATTACTCAAAAGAATAACGCAAAAAAAAACTAAAAACTAAAGCTGGTATTTAAGAAAATCAAAATTTAAAATATTGTAACATGTAAAAAAACATTTAAAGCACAAACATAATTAAATTAAAATACAGAAAATATACCAAAAAATGGCAGTAAATGGCAATTTAGCCTACGTCGAGCTTTTGTGGACTCGTCAAGGGAAAAGCACTGTAGCTCGTTCATAGGTAAACCCCATTACGCGTTTCGTCAAACGACAATAATTGAGACAAAAGGGAACAAATTTTTAACAGGTAATAATAGTTAATAATCTACATAATACCGTAGGTCTCAATTCTTACCGTTTCTTTTCCCGGAGCGCCTGCCATAAAATTTTAAAACAAATAAAAGTACTACAGAGTAACCTTTAAAAACTTGGTGAAGCTAATGTACAAATAAACAAAGGAAGCCATTTAGGCATGAGTTAAAAATTACATAATTTTAAGGGAGATCGCAATGAGCTAGAAAAATTAGACTTAGTTAACAAAAAAAGGAAAACAAAACACAATAAAATACAGGTGTCTTGTTAAGACCTATTGCAAGACATAGGAAAAGAATTTGAACATACATGTACCCAAGGCAGCAGCTTAAAATTGAAATGCGTAAAAAATTGAAAAGTGGTTGCTAGAATAAAAATTCTAAAAAGGGAGCAAACCAGAAAAGAATGTGAAAATCACCAATGAGGTGTAAGTAAAAAGTGGGGGTTAAAACGTTATTACATGAACCAATGAGGCGCCGCGGCCAGTGTGGACATCTGGACAGAAAGGTGGGGGGTACACAGGGGTCAATCTAAGAAAGTTAGGGATTGAAGCTTATGAACAAAATGGAGTCCAGTAAAGTGCTGAGTCACGCAAAAATTGTTAGAAGGTGAAGAACAAAATGATCGAACAAGCAAATGTAAAATCTGGCCTGAAAGTAGTGGAAATTGGAAAAAAGGAGGATTTGTTACAAAAAGTCGTAATTCTTCTTGCTAGAGGGCTTACATGTATATATATATATATATATAAACCTCTCTCTATATAGTTATATATAAGAGATAATTTCTATAAATTAGTATGATTATATATATATATATATATATAATACAAATTTTGTCGATATCTTGGCATTAAGCATTGCAAAGCACTACATAGATACTTAAGATGAGACATGGCCTTTGATTTAAATATATAATTTTATTTTCGTATTAGACCAAGCCTTAATACGCATACAGTGATTCATACAGCATCATTTATGAGTGCGTTATGCACTCCACAATATGTGTAGCTTACATATCCTTAGAGAAAGGACAAAGCGGAATAGCAGACTATGCGTGGCTAATAGAAGCAAGATGAAGCAGGGAAAGGTACTGTTCCTTAGTTGCTGTGATATTTAGACTTGATTTCTCTGCATAATTTCTGGGTGTGCGGTTGGATACGGGCTATTGCAATGCATGAGGGTTATATAAGCAGGCTTAAAACGGAAAGAGGCAGTCCAGAAAGTTAATAAAGCAGTTGCTATTTTTAGACCAGAAAAGGAAGATGGCCAAATTAAAATTCGGAATAGAAATGACTGTTGGCAAGTTAATTATTTTGAGTTACATATTTTATATAGTCTTATTCTTAAAGTTAATGTGCAAAAATTGTTATTACATACTAAAGATTGTCAAGTACCCAATGGAAAAGTCTTCATCGCCTCAGTGCAATGTATCTACGAAATTCAAATAAATATTAATATTTATCTGAAAGTCGAAAGGCTGTAGTGTTCAGATTGTAAGATTTATCTTAATTTTATTAACAGTTATTTTAAGTTTATGTATCTGCCCTATCTATTCTAGTTTCAGCTTACAGTTTTCTACCAGAATCGGATTTCAGACGCGCAGTTGTTGCAAATGAGTAAAGAGTAGTATTTAAGTCGATGTTTCACAGACTTCGAGATACAGTCTGAGCTTCTGACTAGCGTCGGTTGCGTTTTGGCTATGTCCCTCTAAGCTATTGCTATGCTCGGCCGTACTTTAGGCCCTTGTATGGCTTCGCCGACTTAATTAAGTTTTAAGGGCCAAGTATTTAGAATCTTTATAGCTTCCTCTATATCTTTCAGTTAGATCAAGTTAAGCTTAGTTAAGTTTAATTTCATATTCATTTAAGTTCAAGCCCAAGTGGAAGCTGTAGACTCCGAGGTAGGAGTTGATTGCATTATATTTATTCTAAGAAATAAAGAGTAGTTGACCCTTCGTAAGTCTTACGTCTCTATGCACACGCTTAAGCCATTATTCGCTTATTAGTGTTTGTGGGGTTCAAGGATTAAACACTGAATTAAAAAGTGAAACACTACAAGTGATTTGAAATGTGTAATTACCACGGCAGATTCTAGCTAATTCGGTTTCGAATTTATTTCTGCAATTTCCCAAGATTTAGAAAGAAAAAAAAATTTTTCTCTAAATAATCAACGTTATAATGTTTTAAGAGATTAAGCATTAGCTTTGATTTCGAGGTCGTCAAATCTCGGCGTTTACATGAATGTGCTTTCAACTTCCTGTGCAGCTTGATAATTATTTTCTTTCAATAAAATTATGTGAAATTAAAATTACTTCAATAATACAGAATTGAGAAATATTCTACGATTATCAATTTCGCATCAAATGATTTTGTTTTAATCTTATTTTGATTTTGTTGTTTGACAAAACGTCGAAAATAATCGTTGAATGGAATGAAAAGTTTAATAATTAAATATTTTCTTTAAAAAGGTTTGCATTTATCAAGTTCGTGAGTACATTAATTCCATTATTTCGCTAATAATGTACATTTAAATTTTATCATCACTGTAAAGTAAGTAATTTATTAATTATTTCTTGCAATTTTGAACTAAATATATAATGAAGTTTTTCTTACTATGTTGAATTTTGAATTTTAATGGTTTGATTTCATAAAGGAAGTAAAGGATTTTAAGATTTTAGAATTATTTTATTTAGGGAAGATTTAAAATTTCTGTAGTAATTATTTGAAATTTGAATTATTGCTAAAAATTCTTTTAATTAATTTTTGAGAGTTTTCAAAAGCCTTTCCTGAACAAGTATGATGCTAGTGATTTTAGACTTAATTGTGCTTTTGTGGCAAAACTACTCCAAATTTGATTCTCTCTCCATTAACTTCCTTTTATCAAAAATATTTTTTTAAATTATTATTGGTGGGTAAAGCAAAATTTTATTCATTAAATTTCTAAGAACTAACTTGAGTGCACTATTAGTTATTAGTCTTAAATTTTAAATTTGTGTATATTTATATTTGGATTTCAATTATATAATACTGAAGAATATTACGGCTATACATCATAATTAGTAACTTCGATAAATTTATAGCTATAATTTAGAAAACGGAGATTTTTAATTACTCTTGCATTTAAGTATCCTGCAGTCATTAGTAAGTATTGAAAGCTGATTCGCTTTGTGAGTATGTGCCCATTTCCATCAAAATAATTTTGTTATTGCATTGTATTTCGTTAGTTTTTTTGTCTGTTTATTAATTTCTGAAGTCCATTTTCCTTTACTTTGCAATAAAGAAACGTGGTTTGCTTTATAAAGAGTAAATAATCAATTAATAGAATTGAACAAATATGCAAAAAATTATTTGATATCGACTAGAAGAATATTCAAAAGAGTCTTTTAAGACAAAGACTTACAACTGCGCCATGATATTCAAGTAACAATTTTCAAGAACTGTGATCTTTCACAATTATTTCTTGAAAGAATTAGGAGAGCCTTTACAGCATTTTCAAAGAAATATGAACTTTCAAACTTTTAAAATTGACTCAAAATTTTAATAGAAATTTGCATTCTTTGGTCAAAGTGTTATACTCAAAATTTAGATCACAATTTTCTGATTTTTGTTTCAAAGTAATGTCTTTCTTTATCTCACTCACTAAGGCTTTTATTTCTAAAAAAACGTTTCAATCAACAGATAGTTTTGTCTTTGAAAGCTTTAATTTGTCAATAGTCCTTCCCCCCTTTTTAATTTGGCTATCTCCCCTTTCTGTTCTAAAAATAGCAAATGTGTTAATAAAGTTTTGGCTCTGTCTTTCCGTTTCAAGCTTGCTTATGTAATCCTCTTATATTGTAACAGCTCGTATCTAATCGCAGATCCAGAATTTACTCAATCAACTCTTTAAATATCACTGCTACTATTGCGCAGACAGTATTGTGAAACTTTGTTAGCTGCTGTCAACGTGTGCTTCTTGCTTTGTTTTGTTTATTTTTTATATATGTAAGATATTAAGATATATGAAATTGTGGGTTTCGTCTCGCACCCAAAATGATGATGCTTGAGAATATGGAAAGAAGGTATCGAGAAATAAATTTTGTCTACTTATCTTCAGCGACTGTTAGTTTTTCGTTGCTATGGATCTTGAATATTTACACACCTCTACCATTCTATCTATGCGCAATAAAGAAACATCACTAAATTGCACATTTATATATGTGTGTGCGTGTACGCATCTGTGCATCTTTGTATTATTGTGCAATTGTAAATTAAGTTCTGATGGATTTCTGATTTTAATTTCCCTTACGTATTCATATTTCGCTAACAAAAAAAATATTGATCAAGAAAAAGAATTTGGTTTTCAAATTATACGAAATGTAAGTGTGAAGATATCTTTAGAAAAGAAACGTTTAAGCGTATAGCTGTTATTATAAATTAATAACGAAGGTGTAATATCAATAGAATATTTAAAACAATGTGATAATTATTTCGTGCAAATTTATTATCGAACCTAATAATAATATACCCTGATATAAAAACAAAATCGTTCTTCGTTCAAAAGCGAACGTGGTTTTATTGATTTTAACTCGATCTAAAATTTCTAAACGCATAAACAAAAATTATGCGCCCCAACCAACCGCACTTTGCGGAAGTGGCAACCGCCAGCAGCCCGAAGTGCAATAAACAGCCTCCGACCAGGAGAACCCCCTCCACGATCAGGGCATCTCCGACGCCAAGTAAGTATATAATAATATTGTACCCTGATATAAAAACAAAATCGTTCTTCGTTCAAAAGCGAACGTGGTTTTACTGATTTTAACTCGATCTAAAATTTCTGAATGCATAAACAAAAATCAAAGTACGTAATCTTAGCTAAAATATTTTTTTAGAAAAATTAATTAACTACTGATTGAACTTTTTTTTCCTACCTACTCAAAAGTACGTAAATATTTCTTTGAAATTTAAATTAAATAGATAAGAAGTTTTACTAATCCTTCCTTTTCCTTAGCTTGTGAAATAAGTTTGTTTGATCGTGTGTTTTTAATTAAAGACATATCAAACGAAACGCTTCCAAATTAAAAAAAATATTCTTAATTAAAAGCACTATTCCTAGCAGCAAAACGATGCTTTGAAAACTAAGAAAGATTTCGTACTTTTTTTCTTAGCAAAATGTATAGTGAGCGTGCATCAATATAGTTAGGATACGAATCGTTTTATGATCTAGAAATAATAATAATAATAATATATATATAATTCAAGCAAAAGTAATTACATTCTTTTTAGATTTCACTTACAAAATCTTAAATGAAAACAAATATTATTTTACGACAGTATAAATTCTCATGTATGCTTAAAAGAGAATATTTACTATTTATTAATGGTACTCTCTTAAACAATCACTTACATTCAAGAAGAAAATTTAATCAAATGTGGTATGAATATCGCCCAGTATATTAAGATGAAAAGTTGTTTTCAAATAAAATGTTTAACCAATACTATATATTACTGGGAATGAAAAAAATTGATACTTTTCTTCTTTCCCTTGTAAAGACATTAGGCTATTTCGAAGCAGGAGGACATGAAAAATGAGCGACGCCTTCGCCGGGAATCGAACCACGGACCTCTCGGTTACGCGTCGAGCATGCAGACCACTACACCACGAAGGCATGCGAAGAAGGGGGGAGAAATACCTTATACCCTATTCCCTTTTTTTATCCGAGAAGTGGATAGTATTATCGAAATGTGATTTTGCGTTGGCTCTCTATAACCGGTGTATCACTTAAATTGTTGCCAACAAATGCAATTGTCCTGTATTATTTTTAAAGAAATTAAATAATGAAGAATCTGCGTTTATGGAAACATGTCCATCGGTTTGTGAAAAAACGACGATATTTAGAGTCATAAAATTTTGAACAACATAGTCCTCTACCCAAACATGTGCAAATGGAAGTCTGAAATTCTGAATTTCGAATTTCCTTTATACATTTTTATATTAAATTCTGAACGTTATCAGATTTTATTTTATTTATTTTTTTATTTTGAGAAGGTCACGATGTTTCAAATACATGAAAAAAAGAAAAAAGAACAGAGCCTGTTTAAACATTAAAGACCATGAAACTATGCACTTGCCGTATTCAGAGAGCTCACGATCATCTGGTTGGAAGAAATTCAAGCGAAAGGAATAAAGGCAATTAAGGTAGAATGCGGAAAAAAGGTTGGGAACAGTTTTTAATCTCCCGTTCTACTTGGCCGATTGACGAAATTCAAACTATGTTTTTCAGGTGTTGAAAGTGCTACTTAGGATATGTGTTAGATTTATATATATTATTGCTGTAACACAGGTAAGTTGACACAAAATCGGACTTTTCTGAAATAACATGCCAATTTTTTTTTCCATATTTCGAGTCTACGACTCAAATTATGCGTAAACATTAAATTTTGTAGAATTTGGTGCGAAAGTTACGGAGAAATTCAAAAATGTATCTTGGCGATTTTTTTTCAGTTTTCGCCAAGAATAATTCACTTGGCGAACTTCTTAATTTATAGCAACCTATTTTCTTTTCCTTTTTTCCATTGTCCACGAGAGGAAAAATGTCATCGTCCATGATTTTAAATAATTTTAACAAAGTGCGTAAACCACGTTTTTGTTACTATCGCTAATAATAAATACTCCAAATTGCAAAGCGCGCCAAAATGTAAATTCACGTATATCTTAGGAAATAGCCAATAAAAGTTTCTAATTTCGTCTAATTCGTAATTTGAATTTCGTCAATCGGGCCTAGTAGAACGGAAGATTTAGAACTGTCCCATTTTATTTTTACGCAGTATACCTTATCCTATTCCAGCTTTTGGTACAAGGCATCATTTCGAATGTAGATTGAGTTCCAGAGGTTCCAGTATTGTACTGTCATAGGACTATAGATTGAACTGTCTTGCCAGGTAGGATTCTTATTTGAAGATTTTATTAAGTCAGTTATGTGCTTAAAGTTGCCGTCTTTCATCTGGACTTTCTAGATTTCTTTGTTACGTCATCGATCTGGAGAAACCTTGTTGAATTTGTAATTTGACATGCGGCGGGATTAAGCACCTCTTATTTCGTTCGATCCTGCAAAATATCGTTAGCTTTCTGGATAGATTCTTTTAAACAGGGTGTCGGCATTTCTGTGTGACGATCCTTTACTGTGACGGCTAACAATGTCATAATCCTAGAGTCTTTGTATCCGTCTGGCTATTTGGCCTTCGTGATTCTCGAGATCGAAGAGCCAAGTCAATCATGCATGATCTGTGCGAAGCAAAACTTTTCTAGTGTGGAGATAATGTTAGAATTGTTCTACGGCTTTGACTATGGCCAACAATTCTTTCCTGACACAATAATTTCTCTCTGGTTTAGATAGGCACTTGCTCCAGTAGCCACGCCACGCTTTTGCTGGCATTTCTTAGACCAAAATGTATTGACACTGCAATTGCTCTCATTGGTGTTATTGTTGTTTTGTGAAGAATAGGCTACATTAGGGATTATATCGGATATTAAAGCCTCCTTCAGTTCGTTAAATGAATCCTGACGTTCGCTTTTCCACAACGTTTGACACCATTTTCCTTGCTCTCTGTCAATGTGTGAAGTGGTCTTACGATGGAAGAAAAAAGTCCATGACAAATCTGTTCTAGCGCGGAGTTCCAGGAAACTCCTCAACTGATGGAAAATTTTGCGGGTCTCCAGACTTCAGCTACCGACAGCGAAGAGCGAAGCTAGTAAGATGATCCTTCAATACTGTGAAATCAACGGTGAACTGAAAACGGAGAACTGATGCTCTTTCTGACATTGTATAATTTCTCCCGTCGTCCAGGAAATTTCCAGTGCCTTCGATTTCTAAAAGTCACTGGAAGAAAAATGAGGTTACAGTTATATATAAGGGCCTCTTACCGCTACAGCTACAGACAGGGATCAATAACAGTGAAAGTTTAATGGCAATATAACTTTTAACATTCATTCTTTTCATTCAAAATTGCTTAATGTAATGTTTTACTGAAGTGTACAAAGACTGATAAATTTTTTGATGTTACCAAAAGTATCATTTTGCTGATAATGGATAGATTAAACTTCGTACGTCTAATGAAGCAGTGCTTAGTTTCCTTCTTCAGATATGAAGATTAAATGAAAAAAAATCAAAAGCTTAGTTCCAATCAATTGAATTTATTTTAGTACTGGGAAAAATATATCTGGCAACAGAAATTGATTGATTTCTAAATTCTTTTGCTAAAATTAAAAAGTGGAAGCTTAAGTAAACTTTCAAGAAGAAAATTTATTTTACGCACATTGCTTAAATACTTGATGAAAAGAATCATTATTTATTTTAGATTATTTATTTTCTGTCTCCATAACCGTTTATGAAAGTTCAGTTAAGTGTAAAAATAAATAATGTCTGGGAATTATCGCATCTTATTTAGATAAATACACTCACGTTTGTGAAAATTGCAACACCAAGAAGGAATCGTCATAATTGAATGCAATTTAATACACAGTTGAGTGGTAGTGGTACAAATAAATGATTAAATGTTCAAAGCAAACAAACAAGAACAAGAGATCAGAATCAGTATTTTGTGTGGCCACCACGCGCCGCAATAAGTGCTGCTACACGACGTGGCATGGAGTCAAACAAAGTTTGAATGTCTGACTGAGGAAGAGCATTCCATATCGTTTGTACGCGTACCCAAAGTTCGTCTGCAGACGCAACAGGACGAGGATCACGAGCAAGACGCCGACCAATGACATCCCACACATGTTCAATTGGCGACATATCCGGGGAACACGCAGGCCAAGGAAGAAGCTGTACCTGCTGCGCTGCAAAGAAGGATTTAACAATCCGAGCAGTATGAGGGCGGGCATTGTCCTGTTGAAATACAGCGCCTGGCAAGCTTTGAAGGAAGGGAACAGCTTCGGGCTGTAGAACTTCACGGATATACCGGTTGCTGTTCAGATTGCCCACAATTCGTAGCAATTGAGATCGTCTATGATATGCTATGGCGCCCCAGACCATAACTCCGGGTGTTCGTCCACTGTGGCGTTCGATAATGCACTCCGGAAGGTGGCGTTCACCGGCATAGCGTCTGACACGAATGCGGCCATCATGGTACCACAAATTAAAGCGGGATTCGTCAGAAAACACGACATGCTGCCAATCAGCACGCCAGTCTCTATGCTGATTGGCCCATTGTAGCCGCAGGCGGCGATGGTCGTGCGTTAGGGGGATCCTGTATAAAGGAGTCCGTGCGCGCAGTCCACACTGCAGCAGACGTCTACGAATTGATGAAGCACACAATGAAACACCTGTAGCTATTGACCACAGTGCTGCCAATTGTCTAGAGGAAGCTGTACGGTCCGTCCGCGCCATGCGGACCAGGTGTCTATCATCGCGAGCTGACGTCACATTTCGGGGTCCACTCCCGGATTTCCGAGTTGTCCGACACTCGTCCGTCCACTGCTTCCAAACGCGCATCACTGTGCTGCTGTTACGCTGCACACGAGAGGCTACTGCACGATAAGACAATCCAGCTTCACGAAGGCCGATGATTCTCCCTCGTTCAAACTCTGTAAGTTGTTCAAATCTCGCTCTCTTTCGTCGACGAGGCATAAGTACAGATTGAGTTAACGTTTACCACTAGCAGATAACCACCGATAACCATACACGCCTCGCTACAGCCGTCTATTTATTCGGATCCATCAGCCGTTCAGAGGGCGCTGCTCAGCATACGCATGCGCTACGGATTTGCAATTCTAATCATTTGCATATCATGCGCTACTTTGCATTTCCTGAAAATTTCAGCTCACTCGCGTAAGTCCTTCATGGTGTTGCAATTTTCACAAACGTGAGCGTATATAATCACTACTGAAAGTATGGTTTAAAAACTTTTTAAAAATATTATTTCTTAAAAGGGATAATGTTAGAGGAAAAAAGAGATCAAAATTTTAAAAAAAATACAAACACTGTAGAATGATCCTTTACAAAATAATTTAAAACAGCTTTTAAAGAAAAACTACTCTTCAAAATATCAGACAAGAGAAAACTAATTTTAAAAAAATTATCATATTCACCCTTAATGCACAAAATTATGGGCTTTGGTTGATGCGCAATAAATCTATTGATTTTTCCTTTTAGCAATTTTAAGTTTGTACGCAATTTAAAAAAAATACTAATCTCTATATTTATGAGGAATAAAAACGTTTCATTAATCACTTCATTGTTAGGCAACCGAAGAAAAATATTTCTTGCGTTCAAAATAAATCGAAAGAATGAATTCTTTTGCTTCTAAAAAGTCTCTTGAAACCCGTCGACAAGTTACTGTTATCGTTCTTGCCCTTTTCAACAGTCGAAGTTTTCTGGCCGCCATTTTAAAAAGACAAGCAACCAAACAAAGTAGTTCGTAAACGAGAAAAGAATAAAAACGTGTCCTCCCAGCGCGAAAAATTAGATAAATTGGAGGCGTAATTAAATTTGCTTTAAGGATTCTTTGTCTTCGGATTCATATAAGCCAAGTACGTGATTCGATACCGAGAAAAGAACGTTTAATGAAGTATCTACTGACATGATTTATAGTTCCGAAGAAAATAGACGCTGCGAAATGGAATATTTTGTTTTTCTTCTCTTCCTTTCTGAAGATTGAGAAAATTGATTAATTGCTTTCGTTTAAAGACTTCTTTTATAAATTTCGCTCAGTTGTTGGAATTATAGTCGGTAAAATTGAGTATGGCTTCCCATCAAACACCACTATTTTTTACGCTTGAAATTTTATATTTCATAAATATTTTTAATTTATATGTTTAATTTTTCAGCTAAGTAGGATGACTGATGTAATATATAGGCTTTATTTCCGATATAATGTGAAGAAAGTTCTAAAGTTTCGAAAGTTTCCATTTTAGTGATTTCATTTACTTTATTTAAAGTCATCAAATACAGTTACTCTGATAGAAACTCAAAAGGAAGTAAAAAAGATGGCGGAAGTTAGTAATAAATGACGAATGACAACTAAAGTGAATTGGAAAACCTTACGCGTTTGCAGCAGAGCAGAAGGGAAGAAATTAATCCATACACTCTTTGTTGAAAATGGCTTCGAAACATTATTTTTCTTTACTTTACTTAGCCTTGCCTGGTTATTATTAACTGGCAAATTTCCAACTGTTATCCAAGAGTTGCAGAAAGTGACCGGTTTCAACAGGGAAGACGGTTGCCGACAGAAGTTTTTTTGTTTTTAGTTTTTCCACTCATAACGCACGTTACGAGTCATTCTTGTTGAAGGGCCTCCACGAAATTATTCCAGCCTAATTCTTAATTTCGTCTCTAATTTTGCTTTGATAAATTAAGCAAATAAATGAACAAAGGGATTTTAAATTAGGTTTCCAGTCAAAGACATGCTTAGTTGCTTCTGCTCCTTCCACCCAATATAATATACTATTAGATATTATTGATATTATAATTGGAAATATTATATTAAAATTGGGCAACGATAATATTTTTGTTAGATTCGCAGTGAGGGATATAATATATTACAATAAGTTCAAAAGGTTTGATAAAATGCAAGTTATTCATTATTTAATTTAGAATATTGTTATGTAGCGATTTTAGTTAGTTTAGAATTGTGGTTTAATATGTAGTTAATTGCAGCTTATTTGTTAATTAATTATTGAGTGAGTAAAATTATATGCATTTATTTGTTCTTATTCTAAATTTTTCTTCACTAGTTGTGCTGCTTAGGTTAATGAATCAATTATTTTTATGCGAGTTAAACAGGGTTCTCATTCTTACAGTTACGCGTTCGATTATACTAGCTTTCGGGAAAAGGAGACAATGGGAAATCGGTTGCTTTCTGCGTAATATTTGAAATTTAAAAATACTTCCTTTTTATTTACATGGATGAAATTTATACCTCTTAGAGAGAAAAAATTTAGCTTTCTTATGAATTTACTTTCATGACTGTACGTCTCCACGTTGGAGAATTATGCCCATTTAATTGCTAAAATTGTTGAATTTCAGGTCTAAAGTTTTATTCTGATAAAAGGGTGTTTTTTCGAGCCCTTTTCGTCCAAGGTCGTGTTCAGCGTCCGGTCGGTTGTTGGGTTGTTACATTCTTTCCCTCACTCCTCTTCCGTTGGCGAAGGGGGTGGAATTTTTTTTGGTGTGTAAAGGGAAAAACTAGGTTTTCGCAGCACTGTTTTGTGTTTGGCGAGATTTCAATACTTTCTCACCAAATTTCGTGAATTTCGAAAATTCTGGACTCTGGACGATTAAAACTGAGCGCAAGGCCATTCTAGCTCTCTTTTGCCTCGGATCGCAGCTGTAAGAAAGACTCGCAATTTTCCTTCCTTTGGAAGAGCCGCCATGTTGACCCAGGGTGTCCGGTAGTGGACATGTTCAAGGCTTGTCCGGAATAGAAGAGCCGCTTGGTTGCTGGCTCCCATTGAGGAGGAGATGAAGAATAAGAAAGAGATGTACGTCAAAGGAGATCTGTTTAACATCTACTCCTCCGCACCTTGCCATCGTTTATAAGAATCTAGAATTTTTGGAGTCTAGAATGTTTTTTTCCTCCAATCAATGCATTAACACCATAGATGAAGTCACTTGAATCCAGCTGAATCCGGCTTCTTCCAGATCGGTCTCTTCGTAAACATCCATGCACCACCTTCAGCTCACTAGGATGGACATTCAAGGCACCTGTTAACATGTATCACTGTGCTGGCAAGATTTACGTTCAGTGGAGAGCCTTGCATATCTACATCAACCTATTGGTCGTCTGGGAAAAGATTTTCTCAGAGAAGTCCATACTTTTGTCCATAGCTGTAGATTTTTGTAAAAGTAAATCAAGATTTAAAATTTCAATGACAACCGACACCTTTGGTTACAACGGGTAACGCTTAATTAAGCTTCAAAGGTTTTTTCTACTAGTGAGTTCAACTTTTTGTTTGTTCTGTTCCTTTTTTCACCTGAAATTTTAGTACAGCATCCAACCTTAATTCTGTGAACATGTATTCCAAATATTAAGGATAATTAAATTCACACAAATATTGGAAGGAATTTGATTAATTTAAGGAAAATTTCTAGTTATGATTTATTAAAGTAAGGGGTAATAATATGTATATTTAATTTCTATTTAAATTCTATTTAACTTGTTTGTCAAGAGTTTTTCTGTTGGATCTTAAATCCAGGCTGTTTAGTTGAGCAATTGCTGTGCTTTTATTCTAATTAGGACCTTTTAACTTTAACTTGGAATGTAATTAAAATTTATATATAATGAATTAAGACAGAGATCTTAAATTAGTTAACTTATCTAAATTTTACTTTTTACTTTATAAGTTGCTACTACTTTTGGTTAAGATTAACTTTAAACTTTTGCAAAGATAAGGAACAAATAAAAATTTAAATTCTACTTTACCTTTAATTGAGTAATTGAATGAAGTAATAAAAGTACTCATTTTTCTCCAACGGGAGTACATGAATATGAAATACTTTCTAACTGCCTAAGGGATTACTTAATTGATGTATGTAATTTTTTTTACCTGTGTAAATTAAGAAATTTCTTTTGAACGAAGTAATCTTTATCAATATTGGTAAACACTTAAGATACCATGCTCGGTGATTCATTAAAATTTCCTTTTTGTATTTTTATGCTGGCCAGCAGAATTTGATAAACTGCATATAAAAATTTAATATTTTTACGGTGAAATATTTTTTTAGATGTCATCTCGGTACAATACTGAAAATATAAATATATAATTAGTTCTAAATGCAAATTTTTTTATAGTTGTCATTCCGGTACCATAGTGGAAATTTTAGTTTGTAAGATTGCATGTCCTTTTTTATAGTGCTGTAATAAATATCCTTGGCTATATATTTGATTCAGAGTATTTTTCTTATGATGTATTGTATAATGTTCTTAACAACAGTACTCCTACTTGGTCTTAGGGGTTGTTCGAGTTAGTTCTTTCGGTAAAACTTAACAAAACGCAATAAACAGATTTGGTTTTTTGAAATTATTGTAGGCAAATTATTAGTCCAAAGGGATTTAGTCCCGAAGGACTATTACTTTCGTTTTGCGATTTTGCGTTGAATCACTCTGAATGCCCGTTTCACTTTTCAAATTGTTGCCACCAAATGTTATCGTTCTGCATTAAATTTTAAAAAATGAAAAATCTGCATAAATGTATGCATGTTTCTCGCATTGTGATAAAATCTAGAGCCATCGAATTTGTAATGACGTAATCCTACTGTGAATATGGGCATCTGGAAGCCCTAATTTTGAATTTGAAATTTGCTTTATTATCGATTTTATGTTTTGTAACATTTCAACGAATTTCTGATTAACAAACTAAATGATTTCAAAGCGAGCAATGGCAACACTGTACGGAAAAAGAAAAACATTTTTATCTCCAGCGCACGAGACTTACGGAAATTCTAAAGATATGTTCATTTTAAAATGATTTTGCGATATTGATTTTGAACTGATTTTTATGGTTTGAGTACGTAGTACATGATATTTAATAAAAAAAAGGTAGCACACGAAACGTTAAAAAAACGCGCCTTTGGACGTAATTTAAAATCTGAAATCTTTCAGATTTTTTTTTTTTAATTTCAGGTTATAATTGTAACAGTTGGTAATTTTGTAGTATTTAACCTAGTATTTAACGTCTGGTACCCATAAGGGCCAGAACAATATCCACCTGTAGGAAAAGGTTTCATTTAGGTGTTCAAATCGAAGAACTGTCACATAACCTGAACTCACCAAAATTCAATAGTTACATATACTGTTGTAGATAACAAAAGTTATAAATTTAATTTCTAAGAGTGCATTACATTTGAATATGGATTTCTTTGGCGGTTTGCTAATGTCCAACATATTTTGTGCTTCGGCACTCATGCTTGGAAGATTTTGTGATGTCATATTGTTGACAACAGCACAGATTATTTTTCTTAAAACTTCAATGTTATTCATCCATGCAATGTAAAGGAAACTAAGCCTGGAAGATTGAGTAAGAGAATGCGTAGCTGAGACTGGAAAGCGTGCTACCCATTGTTATCTCACTTTCACCAGAGAGCTAAACTGGTTATCCTAAGAGTTTATCAAAGTTTTGATAATGAAAGTTGACTAAAATATGCACTGTGTAACTGAGTGTAGGGGCATTCCCCAAAAGTTATACTTTCTCTATTTCTGCTACTAATTTTTTTTCTTTGGGGAAAGTGAGAAAATATTGCTGCGTTCCATGGGTTCGTGGATTTGGAGTGATTAACGACAACACTTGATGAAGCATCAAAGCACAGTTTACTCGTCAGAATTTCACTGGAGAGTTCCAAAGACACGTTTAAAGGAGTCGAAAAACTACAATAATCCCGCTGAAGCAATCGGCAACACAGTCTCCAGGCTAAAACTACAGCTTCACGGCAAAGCACTAAAATACTGCCCCCGACTGGGTTCGTCGCTCTCAGGGAAATGTCTGAACTCAATTCAATACTACTGAACACAACATACTCTAGATACTCTACAACTCCGCGTCCAGGCAGGGTATTTACAGCTTTTGACCTGCCTTCGAGAACCTTTTTGGGTAGAATTCGTTGTAGAATGTTCTAGCTGAGTCTATGGCATATCTCCAATTTTGTCGCCAAATGTGAGATTTCGCGACAAACTTGGCAACCCTGCTTTTCCTTGCCACTTTCCGGCAACCCTAAAACTGCTTTGTGGGGAAGCTATCTTACCGCAGCTGGGCATTTTGTAACAATATTAACTTTATGAGAAATTAGAAAATTCAGATGTTCCGTGAAAAAATGTAGAGATATTCAGTATTTTTTTCCTGCTAAGAGAGGTGAAAAATGAGCAATGCCCTCACTGAACTCAAACCACGGACCTCTCCAATACGCGGCGAGCGTGCTGACCACTACACCACAAAGGCATGCTAAAAAGTTGGGAGAGATATCTTATAAAAGTAGCAGAATTTTTAACTTTACATGATACTTTAAGAATATTATTTATAGAAATCAAAGTAAAGTAGCTGTCTTCCTGTTCCGTTCATCTCCTGCTTTAGG
The DNA here is from genome assembly GCA_000611955.2 of Stegodyphus mimosarum. Lineage (NCBI taxonomy): Eukaryota > Metazoa > Arthropoda > Arachnida > Araneae > Eresidae > Stegodyphus > Stegodyphus mimosarum. The sequence goes on from KK116588.1 coordinate 179,896, forward strand.
CTACTACAGCTTTCGCTACCCAGCCAAGATAGTTTCCGGGATGGATTCAACCTTCTCCTTTTTCACAGTTAGAAAATATACCATTACAACAAAACCGATGTGCGTTTATCGTTTTCACTGGGAAAATCACCAATCAAGGACTTTGGGTTTTGATGAAATTAGTTTGTTATATTCCTTTTCACGCTCTTGTCTTTTAAATTATTTTATTTTGAAATTTTCTTTCTTTATTTCTTCAAAAAACATTTTTCTCTTACTTCATAGCCTTTTTTTAGTTCAAGGAAGCAATTTACCCAGAAGACTATTAATTTCGTTTTGGCATTTTGCGTTGATTCACTTTGCATATGGTTGCCACCAAATATTAGAGCCATGTATTATATTTAAAGAAATTAAGTGATCAAGAATCTGCATAAATGTATATATGTTTCTCGCATTGTGAAGCTCAAATATGGAGTTTGGAACTTGTTTTATTATCTATTTCATATTTTGTAAAACTTTAAGGAATTTTTGAGTAACAGACTTATCGATTTCAAAGAGAGCAATGGCAACACTGTACGGAAATTCTAAAGTGATCATAATTTAAAAATTATTTTGCGATAATACTTTTGAACTGATTTTCATGGTTTAAGTACACGGAACATGATATTTTATAAATAAATGTAACACACAAAACGTTATAAAAAACGCCTCTTTGGGCGTAATATAAAATCTGAAAGCTTTCAGATTTTTGTTTTTATGCTCTGTAATATTTCTTTCTAATTGGTATTATAATTCAGTTTTACATGTTCAGAATACTATGTAAAATAACACTTTGTCTATTCCTTTTAACATTTGCTAAAGTTTTCTCATTTTCGGTTTTAGGTTGCGGTTAATTAGCATACCTAATTTGCATACCTTCGGACGATATATCGAATGTCGGAGATGCAATCTTGGTGTTACTCCCAAATACTTGATGTAGTATACTTGTATACGAAACTTTTAGAACATCTGGGCTTATCTGGAAATGGTCCTACATTCTTAGTTTTCGAAACAGGCCTAAGCTTCAGACCAAGCTAAAAACTTTCCCCTTGTGATCTTAGTATTCGATCTTTACCCGGTTTTACAGGGCTCATTTCTGTAGTTTTATCCTCTTCTGGAATAAGACTTACTCTCAGCAGTCAGTTATCTTCTGGAACAGGGTTAGCTTCCGGAAACAGTGGAACAATGGCTGAGTATGGGCGAACATGCCTGTTCGAGAATATTGAAGGAGTAGATATGTGACCAGGACAAGTGCTCCTATTGAGCGGATAAATTCTTATATGCCTCAACCCATATACTGCAGTCTGCGTATTTTATACTTTAAGAAAAGCAACACAATACTGTTTAGCCAGTTGTCGAATACAGTCCCTCCTTTCATAAAGAAAACTTCGTAAATTCAGCAACATTTTGTATTAAGATACTATAAGGTATTTATCCCGCCTTCTTTGCATGCCTCCCTGATTCTAGAGGCCCGTGGTTCTGAGTTCCGGCGAAGGCGTTGCTCATTTTTCACATTTCCTGCTTCCAAATAACCTAATGACTCTACAAGTGACGCTCGAACAAAAAAATGGGTGGTGGATGATGATTGTCCACCACCAGGATTTGGCGATTGGGTCCCGAAATCCCCAAGTCGCCTTTTCAAAGTAGGAGTATATAAGGTATTTCTCGGGCCTTTGTGGTGTGGTGGTCAGCACGCTGGGCACGTATTCCAGACGTCCGTAATTCGAGTCCCGGCGTAGGCGTTGCTCATTTTTCACATCTCCTGTTTCTAAAATACCTAATGTCTGTACAAGACGTTTCGAAAAATATTTTGCCAATACGGTTTAGACTTTTTCGCTAATTCCTTTCTGTTAGCTAGAATTTTCTTGTTGGATATAAATTCATTGAAACCTTTTCCTAAAGAATGGCTCTAACAGTAGCTGAGTGGTTAAAGACAGCTGAATATTCTAGAATCTAATTCTAGCGAACGGGTTGGCTGTATGGTTGGTTTTATGGTGTTCTGTATATGTGATGCGAATACAAGCCAGTTTCCCTTAGAATGTCCTCAACGAGCGCATCCCTTATCGATAGCTCTTATATGCTTTGCCAGAAACGAGTACTGTCAGTATGTTACTTCCTGCTTCATGAATTCAAGTATATTTTCATGACTTAAATTGCAACATGTAAATATTTTAACTTCTGTCGAAAAGAATTTGAAAGATAATTTGTTTGCTTATTTTTATTGACATGTCTTACATCTAAATCTAACTTCGCTATGAATAAATTCAGTACGAATTGGAAAAAAATCGTTTTGACTTAATTTCACTTTCCAAACTTCCTTTGTTTAAATTACTTTGTGAGAAACTTTGTTTAATATATTTTAAATCTTTTTTGTTCAATCAGGCAGAGAAAGAAATATATGAAAGTGTTTTTAACAATGTTTAATGTTTTCACTGGAGAAAGAAGAGTTACGAAATGGATAATTATCTTTTGAGCAGAGAAACTACACCTAAAAATATGTGTGAGAGCAAAAAGAAAGTTATATGAATTGCAGGTGCATGGGGAATTTTCAGAATAGTGATCTTCGGGCAGAAATGTTTTGTAAATTGTTTAGAAAACATATTTAGAGAACTGATTAATTAGACTCTGAAGTAATTAAAATTTTGCTTCTGTGCATTTTCATTAAAAAATAAAAGAAAAAAATCTTGCTCAATCCTTTTATGAGAAAAATTTAAAAGCAAATTTATGCAGTATTTAAAAACTTTATTTTTATTAAAAAATAAATATACTAGCTTTGTTACTCCCAAGTGTTTCAAATGGGAAATTTCTTCTTTGTCATTTTTCCTGAATAAAAATTATGAGTTATGGTTTTTAATTCTCTGGTGCATTCTACATTGTCACATATTCTTATTTTCTCCAACAACGAATGTTGAATTTTAACCATTTTTAACCAGCAGACGTTTAAAGTATGAATATTCTAATTTTTTTTAAAGACAGCTGCGTTCGTTGTGCAGCTGCGGAATTGTGTTTATTGCTCACATTAATAAAGCAAACCTAAGGCTCTGGATAGAGTTTAGAAATTATTTTAACTCGACATATAAATAAGTTACTTAATAGTTACTTCAGTATATTAGAATTAGTTGAATAAATATCAATTTGAAAATTTTAATATTTAGGCGTCAATGCTCTTGAATTATAAATTATGACCGACAGGTCTTGCAGATATTAACCGAAATTCTTGCAGATATTAACCTTTAGATTTCAGGCAAAAAATTAGCATAAATTTGAATTTTTATATTACATTATTTTTGTATGTATGTTTTAACTAACAGGTAGTAAAACGTTTTAAAATTTAGATAACAAATTCAAGAAAATTTTGTTTTGTTAAGTAATCTTCTTCTTTCTCATTTAACCTGCGGTTTTTTTATCTACTATCAGATCATGCACTTAGCTAGGAAGCAATTTGTGTTTGACAACACTAGTTTAAGATAAATCGACCAAAGAGGGTTAAAATTTCGTACCAAGAAACAAGAATCGTACACCCGGAACAAAAGTAATAAAAAAATCTTCGATGGCTAATCATAGATGGAGATTTAACCACATTTTGACTCGGGCTCTACAAAAATTATCTAAAAAGCTCCTTCAGTTGTTGAATTGGACAGAAGATTTTATTTTCATTCACAAATATTTATCTTGTTTAGTTAAGGATTTTAATTCCAATCCAGTTCTTCCTAACTCTTAAAAATGCTATTAACTTATTTTTTTACGTTATGGTGCTATTTCTGTGAACAAACAGAGCTACCTTCTCGTTTAACCATTTTCCTTTTCTTATAAATACAGCTCTGTTTACAAGGTATTTCTACCCTTCTTTCAGCATGCCTAAGTCGTGTAACAGTAGCACACTAGGCTTATAAGGTATATCTCCCACATTCTTAGCGTGCCTTCGTGGTGTAGTGGTCAGCTCACTGAGCCGGTATTTCAGAGGTCCATGGTTCGATTCCCGGCGAAGGCGTTGCTCATTTTTCATGTCTGATGCTCCAAAAAAACCTAATGTCTCTACAGTGGCGCCCGAACTAAAAGGGTACAGAGCTACCTTCTCGTTTAACCATTTTCCTTTTCTTATAAATACAGCTCTGTTTACAAGGTATTTCTACCCTTCTTTCAGCATGCCTAAGTCGTGTAACAGTAGCACACTAGGCTTATAAGGTATATCTCCCACATTCTTAGCGTGCCTTCGTGGTGTAGTGGTCAGCTCACTGAGCCGGTATTTCAGAGGTCCGTGGTTCGATTCCCGGCGAAGGCGTTGCTCATTTTTCATGTCTGATGCTCCAAAAAAACCTAATGTCTCTACAGGCTTCTGTTCGAGAGGTCCAGGTTCGAGTCCCGGAAAGAGAATTGCTCATTTTTTATGCCTTTTGCTGCAGAATAATGTAATGACAGTGGCGCCCGAGCTAAAAGGTGGCGGATAATAATTCATCACCGCGAGAATTTGGCGATTGGGTCTCATCCTAATCCTCAGTTGTCCTTAAAAGGGGGAGTAGGGGGACTACATAAATTTTTTTCTCCCTCCTTCCAGCATGCCTTCGTGATGTAACGGTAGTACCCTCGCTCGTATTCAAGAGGCCTAGGTTCGAGTCCCGGCGAGCGCATTACTCGTTTGTCATGTCTCCTGCCACAAAATAACCTAACGGCTTTACGCCTTCTTTGCAGAATTTTTTGATCTCCTGATGATAAAGACCTGAATCTGCTGCCCTCGAAATTGATAGAGTCTTGTTTAAAATATATACCAAACAAAAGGTTGTTTGACATCTCCAAGAAAAGGTTATCGCTTTGATTAGTTATGTGTTTTACTTCGGCATGTTTCTTTTTTCTTTCGATGGTTTCAGTGAATTTAAGCAAATTTTTGTCAGTTATGTTTGGCCAGAATTGTATTTGTTTCCAAGATTCCTGGAAAGTGAGATAAAGATTAAGTTCTTTAGAACTTTCTCCAGTATATCCAACAATTAGGCAGAAATAAGGACGTTGTGGTGAACAATACACATACGTAAATAGTATAGTCTCCTTTCCAAGTTAAAAGTCAATTGATTTTGGTACCTTTTTACAGCGTACTCCCTTGCCCTCAAAATAATAAGCAACAATTAACCTATTCACGTGGGCTATAGAGACTAATTTTTTATATATCGAAGTCATTTAGTCAGCTATTCTCTCAGAAAGGAGGTCAACAAATCAACAGTGTCTACCGTTTTATGCTCCGCATAAGGCTGCAAATTTTAAATCTGCGTAGTAAACCAAAATTATTTTTAGTGGCATTTAATGTAATGAATGTCTGGGATATAAATGCCCTAGTTCCTAGAAAAATGTTAACAGAATAGGGAATAGTATTTTCAGTTTATCAACAGGCCTAATTTTATTGTTTCAGTATGTTACCAAACTTAATCTTGGCGAACAAAAAGAAACCCAGAGAAGAATACTTCCTTTCGGGGCATTTTACAATGAGTTTAATGCTTCCTTTTTAATCTTGTGGCGGTCCTCATGCTGAAACAATATGAGTAACCGGTTCACTTGAAATTATCCAAGTGCTCTAATATTCAATCTTTGTACATTCTAAAAATTTTTTATTAGGCTTAATAATAAGAGATTTTCATTTTGTAACGCAATTGTTTTATATCAGTCTTGTTATTTTTTGCACCTCATTGTACAACTTTGAGTGGTCTTAATTTCTATAGTGAACATTTAGTAATAAAATGCATTTTTGCTGTTCTCTTTCTTTAGTCATTGTCGAGATTTTGGTTTACAAATATAAAGAACTATTTTTGACTGCACATTTTACACTATATCTTGTGGTTCACTATTAGCAGTCGAAGATTTAATAATTATATAAAATCTTCTCAATGAATCCAAGTTATGTCAAACCACTTTCTGAAGATATTTTTCCTTGATGCAAACGAATCCCTTTTTACTTTCTTGTGCGAAGTAAAAAGGAAGTACTGTAATAGCTAAAATTTCGGGTATCATATTTCAGGGAAAATATCGATTTTGACCGCTATGGAATGCAATTTAACGATGATTTTGAGTGACATTCTTACAATGATTCGTACAATTATGCGTGAGATTCGGAGACGGTAAAAGACAAAATTATAAAACTGATTTAAAATGGATTCTGAACAGATTTTTCGTGGCGTCTGTGCGTACGTACATATGTATGTATGTATCTCGCAAAACTTAAAAAGCGAGTAAAATCAGAACGTTGACGGTTTGTACATGGCACTACTATAACATGTATATATGGAACCTCCTATTTTTGTTTCAATCGGCCTTAACAAAAGTACATAAATATATGTATATGTATATCCACTCTGTTACTCGGCTCAATGAGCTCACTTTCTTTATTCTTATATGTTTGTAAATTGTGCATTTGTTGCTTTAAAAATGATCGAATTATGTTGTTTTTATCTTCCGGTTAAGGTTTTTGTGCCTTTAGTTTACCTGCATGCTATTATTGCAGATTTATCAACAATTTAAAAGTTGTTTAAGTGCAGCTAAGCCTAATTATTTTGCCATAGCGGCCATGTGTGTTTACATTTGAAACGTAGCAGAATAGTGGATTTGTTGCCAATCAAGAGAAACTAAGCTTCGCAAGAACAAAGATAATGCCTTCTTTTATTATTACGAATTAAATCGTGCTTAAGCAGTTCTGGAATTTATTAGAAGAAATAAGTGCTCGAGATTTAATTCGCAATTTTTAATGTAGATATTTCGAGTTTTTATGTATTTTTGTCTTGTCGCCAAGTGAGACCTGAATTAATTGAACGAGAAATACTGAATCGTCTGTGAAAAGCTGTTTCTTTTTTACTTCCTTGAGCGAAGTAAAAAGGAACTATTGTAATCTCGACAAAGTTTGGGCATTTCAACGCAAATATCTATTTTGACCGCTATCGAATGCAATTTAGCGATGTTTTTGACTGTCATCCGTATGTAAGGACGGAATAATAGACTCTTTTTCCCCAATATAATTATAAAAGTGATTTAAAATGTATTCTGAAGAGATTTGCTGTGGCCTTCTGTGCGTATGTACTTACGCACGTATCTCACATAACTCAAAAACGAGGAGCCTCAGAACGTTGAAATTTCGTATATAGGACTTCTATAATATGTAGATGTGCACATCCCATTTTAGTTGCAATCAGGCGCACTAAAACTATATAAATATATATATATATATATATATGTATAAATATATCCACTCTGTTAGTCGGCTTAGTGAGCTCAATAAAAATTACCGAATTATGTTGTTCTTACCTTTCGGTTAAGATTTTTATGCCCTTAGTTAACCTGCATGCAATAATTGTGGAATTATCAGCAATTTAAAAGTTTTTTAAGTGCGGCTGAGCCTAAGCTTTGGTTATGATAGTGCCCATATTTGTTTACATTTGAAGCTTAGCGGAATCATGGATTTGGTGCCAATCTAGAGAAACTAAGCTTTGCCACAATAAAGTAATGTATTCTTTTATTATTGCGAATTAAATTATGCTTGATTCATTCTGGAACATTTAAGTTATTAGCTGTTTTATGTGTACAATTTGTAATTTTAATTGTAGAAATTGTTTTTTTTTTAATTCTTTGTTCTGTACTTGGTGTTTTTCTGTATCTTTCAATTTTTAATGAAAATATTTTCAATTTTTATGTATTTTTCCCTTGAAAAAATGTATTTTTTCCCTTATGTAGTTTTTCCCTTTGTCCCTCGAAGTGACAACTGAATTAATCAGTAGCGCATGCGCTATAGCTAAGCGGCGCTTAATCCAAAGCTGTATGTAAGTAAAGCGTCGGCAATCCCATACTATAACATGACGCCAAATTGCAGCACCAATCTACTGCAGTGGTGGCGATGTAAACTAAATCTCTTCCCCTCCTCCTCCCCTGCAGTGACGTCATGGATGTTGGAAGTAAGATGGTGAGGCCGCAATGGGTTTTGACACGATTGGATATTAATATTTTGCAATTGCGTCGTAATTATATATATAAATGTATATATTTTCTATTTGTACAGTATTTCAGAGTCCTAAGTGTGCGAAAAGAATACATTTTTAAGCAAAGTTTATTGTTATTAACATTAAAATTATGCGTTATTTCTTCTCCACTTACAGAGCTTCTACCTAAAGTAATTTCTCAAATATGACATGATTTTTTTAGCTTCTGAGGCATCTTTTAAATGAAAAAATCTAAGTCAATTTGTAATTAATGCTCAATTCGGTCCATTTCAAATTAGCGCTCTTTTTATTTTAATAGTGAAATACATTAAATAGTACATAACTTTCTCTGAATATTTCTGAAAAGGAATAAAAAGAAAAGATTTTTTAAAATATTATTTAAAACTTGTACCTGCGTTATTATAAAATATAGGGAATAATTCTTTTAATTATCAGGTTTTTTTACCTTTAATTTCAACAATACATATCCTAAAACTGTTCTTTATTACTTCCTTAAGTACGCATCGTCTCAAGGAAACGTGTAGAAATGTATTCCATCAGATTTCGACGAAATCTTACTCTTGCAATCCTTAATCCGCAGTATCGATACGCCATTAGAGAAAATTAAAAAAAAAATTGGTTCTGAAAAGAGCCTTTTGTAATTAAAAAGTACGAAATTAATAAGTTATAAATAACACAACCAAAGCACGTTAGAAGCTAACAAGATTTGGGTAGAATCAAACAAGCAACCAAATCAAAACAACCAATGACTGAAAAGAAAAGGAGCATGCGCAGTTTTACTGATTGTGTTTCCACATCGCCACCGCTATGAGCGCTGCGGTCGTTTCGAAGCGCAATTTCGCCCATTGAAGTGTCGACGCTTTACTTAGATACAGCTTTGGCTTAATCGTCTGTAAAAAACTGTTCCTTTCTTATTTGTTTGATTTCTTTTATACACCGTTTTAGATTTATTATAGTATTTGAATAGAACTTGTGGTAATTCTTGAGATGCTGTAATTTTTGCTCACTGTGAGTTATAAAATGAATGAGATGTAACGCTCTTAAGTGAACCTAGCGCCGAAGTGTGCCTATGGTAAATAAATATAGTGAACTTTAAGAGTGCATTCATTCTGTTGTGGTTTATGCGCTATCGCCGAATTAGATTTAATTCAAAATTCGTTAACTATTAATTCAATATGTTTAAATGAAATGCAGGAAAATTATGTGTAATTTAATATTCCGTAAAAGGAAGTCATGTGGTGTACACATCAGATTTTTTTTGTTTGTGTAATTTCTTTTACACATCGTTTCAGATTTATCATAGTATTTGAATAGAAGATGTAATAAATGTTAGATAAGTCTTCAGATTATATGCATAATTTTCGTGCATTCTTAATTATAAAATGAATGAAATGTAACGCTGTTAAGTGAACCTAGCGCCAGCGTGTCGCTATGGTAAACAAATATAGTGAATGTTAAAGAGTGCATTTATTCTGTTGTGGTTTATGCGCTATCGACGAAGTAGAATTACGCATTGCAGATAAAATTAGGCAAAGTTTCAGAATTCATACAGTATTACTCTCTTTTCAATATCCGTAAACTCAAAATAACACTATGAGATTTTTCCTTTCTGCTATATGAAGGGTATTTATTATCTGAACACTAAACATGGCTAACACACAAACATGGTAAACACTAAACACATTCGAACTAAAATATTTTTGTCTTATTAAGCTCAATAAATTAGGCAACTAAATGTTAATCTGTTTAAAATATCAAAAAAATGCTATTCTATGTAAAATATATATCTAAATATATTTAAAATAGATGTTACTCCATCTAATAGAATTTGCTCTAATTACATATTTCTCGTTATTTACCGTTTATTTATCCAATTATTTATATAATTTAATTTCCTGTAATTAGATAATGAAGCTATATAAAAATGACGCTCGATCACTTTTATTTTTGGAAGAAGTGAGAGCTGTGTAAGAATTCCTGGAAATATTCTTAAAGGACTTTTCTAAGAGATATAAGCCAATTTTGACGACATTTTCCTACTCTCAGGTACATGTTTTATGTGCTCCTTCTCGCGCAATTAGCATTCAGATATATTGCCGAAACGTAGGTAGCTCTTAAGTCAGATAAAAGATGCTGCAGACATTTTCTGTAAAACTCACATACTTCTGAGAAATTCATATTCAAATGATATTTATAGTTTTATAAATGGTTTAGGAATATTTTAATAAATCTTGCAGTATTTCGCAGGATTTTCGTGAACATTTTACTCCGCAGTTTCATCTTTTAAGCTTTCAAAATCACATTGGAAAGTACACCTTTGAGCTTTTGAATTGGTAGAAAAAATCGCGAAATAAATTATATTTACTAAAGTATAAAAGACGTAAATGTATATTTCGCGAATAATATACGAGTTAAAATATAGTAAATGCACAGAATGTGCATAATGTGCTGAAGAATTTATTGTGCCAGATATCAATATATATAATAGTAATACATAAATAATTCCTTCTCAGAGAAATACAGATTTCATTTAGTGTATGAACCAAAAAATATTTCAAAACTTTTCACAATTTAGCACGTCATAAGGACTTTCAGATACTAACTTAATTTAAGCAATAAATATAAATAAACTGTGAATTTGCATCTAATGTCTACACTATATTATTCATTGTTTATTCTGCAGTTAATGAAGAAAATGGTACTGAAGTAAGAACTAAATATATTTGCATTTAAATTAAATAACAGCTACTGATAATGATTATTTTCTATTAACACTTATCTTTCTTAAGATTTATATTACCTTCGTAAATATTCATAAACCATTTATAAGAAAATTTCATATTCTGAAAGCCTTTGCATATTTTCATAATATTAAGCATTGCGAATCATGGCTTCTCTTCAGAACGACATTGATAAATTAGCTTTGTTATGTTATTGTATATTTCATGGTTTTTTAAAACTATATTGAAGACGTATTTAATATCTATCTATTTATCTATTTATCTCTCTATATAAAGAGAGATAGTTTTTACAAGCAATTCAAAGAATTCCTTCTGAAATATTGCGCTTGCTGATCTTTCTAATCCTAACTTGATGAATTTTAGTGTTAATTTGAGTGTTGTGTTAAATTTCATTTCTTGTCAAGCATACATTTTAAACTATACACTGATTGATTACATTCATTTGGTTTTGACATAGTATGCAAATATATGGCTTTATGGTGTATATATGCCTTTGTGTGTGTATATATATATGTGTGTATATATATGTGTGTATAGATATATGTGTGTATATATATGTGTGTATATATATATATATATATATATATATATATATATATATATATATGTGTGTATATATATATATGTATATATATATATACACACATACTTTGTGTATATATATACCTTTGTGGTATAAAGGCAAATATATGCCTTTAGGTACTCGAAAATGTCCTGTTATGACACACTTCTGCGAATACGCTGCTATGCTGAAAATCATGATATGAATTACTACAATGTCCAGCCATTTTGTACAAATTGCAAAAGGAAACATATAGCATTCTGTCGAAGATGCCAAAAATGAAAATATGGATAAAAGTTGTGAAATGTTAATGCAACTAAAATATTTCGTATGCAGAAGATTAAGCGATTAGTATCAAAGATTTAAAAACGGAGCTTATGCCATTCTAAGAAAATAAGTAAAATCAATAGGAAAGTCAAATCAAGTAAATATACAAAAACACAAGCAATCCCGAGCTTCCAACTAAATGTGTTACGAAAGCTCACCGATAAAATATGAAATAACAAAGCAAAAAAGATCAAAATATACATTGTTGTGCATCATTAAATAACGAGCTTTCTCTTGCTTATTTGTAGAAATACACAAACTGCTACTATTGTGCAATGCGCTCTCGATTACCCAGGCTAAATGCCGAGAAAGTTGGCCGCGGATTTTTGAAAAAGACAGGTAATTCAAACTATGCATTTTCATACATGTTTATTTTTTGAAAAAATTCAGCATTTTAACTTCATTTTTGGATATTATTAACTATTTGTCGAAATTCACTGAGTGTTTTTTGAAAGGCTATTTTATCATTGTGATAAGTGTCCTTTGATCAAAGAAATGCAACAGAGGTTTTATAGAAGTAACTACTTTCTAAGGATTAATGCAATTGATAGTATCTTCTTCACTTTTTATTTTTATTGTAATTCTGTGTATTTTCTGTTCTTGTGACATTTTAGACGATATCCGCATCACTCAAAGATTGAATGCCAGGTCTCAGTGAAATCGTATTCGAGCCATTCTTCGATGCTTTCCCGATCGACATTTTCAAAAAGTTTTACGTTTTCAATTTTTTGGAATACAACTTCAGTTATTTTCTCGCCTTTTTCACAATTAGATATTCTAATTTCTATATTAGTAACGATCTTTCTATATGATCAAATCAATGTTACTGGGTTTAATTTCTACTACTCTTGCGCATAACGCTGAATCATGCATGAGTACTGTAGGGCATGGATAATCCGCCAACCGGATAACTCTCACCCGGATAATTGTGAGTACATTGTCGCTGAAATAGAATATATGATTTCATTTATATTTACCAAATAATAAAACGATAGACGTAATATTTTTTCATACATATTACGCAGTCTCTACGTATAAGCATACCAGCAGCCGAGCGGTAAAGTCGCTAAACACGGGTAGTTCCGACTTGGATTCGGATCTAGACAAACAAGCTGGCTGCATGGGCGTTTTCGTAGTTTTCTCCATGTGTAACGAGCATACGAGGCAGTTTCTCCGTAGAAATCCACAAAGGCATCCCTTCCCTTTAGACATATATCCTCTAGTGTGCTTTGCGTAATTTCAATAAACGGAACCAAACTAGCCTCTACGTATAATACATTTTCATTAATATTTAAAGATTATGTATTTGTCGAATATTTCAGACTAATCTAAACACCATGAACATTAATTCTTCTTACTTTAATATATTTTTAAAGTTGATAAATCTACTGTATTAACATTCCATATTATTTAAATCAATCACACAATTAAAAATGAATGTAAAAAAATTATCTTATTTGTATTAAAAGAAAGTTTCTGTATAAGGGAACTTCATTGCATACTGTAACAGGAAATTTTCAATTTAGAGTAGCTTAAAAGCGAAAGACATTTTCATATATCCATTAACCATTAACGGGTTTTTTACACTTTATAATAAGCGTACCTCATATTTAGTATTGACTGCTAGCAAATTTCTAAAATTTATTCCCAGGAAACGGGGGTATTAGATATTAAAACTACTATAACGATAACTTCAAACTATTGCGCCAACGTTCTAATATTAACGCTCTATTTCACAGACATGACGTCAACGAGGCGAGAGAAAACTGATAGCACTTTATCGTCGACGACAGAATTTTTTTTATAAATGCGTTTTTAAAATTTTTATTCGGAAATATTTTCGAACAGCGAGCATACCAATACGGGAACATTTATAAGCCGGGAAGAATGAAATTACTTATGAAAAAGAGATGAAATATTTTTCGAAATATTTTATCGCATAATTTTTTTTTCTCAGACGCTAACTAAGGAATCTCTTTTATGTAAAGATAAATAACATGCTAATTGTATTTTGTGTCTTAAATAAGTAAGAAGATAAAAATGCAGAAAACTCATTGCTAGTCGAAAGATAAATAATTCCTTTGAAATCAGATCCAAAATACACAGCCTCACAAGATGTTTTGCTACCACAGTAAAATCTAAGAGTTTATGATAGTTAACATTGGGAAAAATCTTACCCAGTTAACTTTAGACACGCAAAGGAATGGAGAATAGATCGAACGGTTAGTAGTGGCTTGTTTAAGCTTGAAATTGTCTTATTATGAGTAACTTTAAAGATTTGCCTTCACTTATACATTACTGCATTGGCTTCAACATGACATGGCTTCACATGCAAGTCTCCCAGAATTTCTGAACTTGCTGTATTAACAGAATTGTGCTTGCATTAAAGCCATTATTGTACGATTTAGTCATTTTTGCTAACATACACTGTAACTAGATCTACATGAAGGTCTACGTTGCAAATTCTTGCAAAGACTAAAAAATGAATACAACAGGGAAAGGATGTAAAAGACCATTTTATTGAACACAATAATAATTTACAGACGACACGGACTTACGTGCTTACACAGTCACCAACAACTTGTGATGAGGAGCTGCAAGGATAACGTAACAAACTAAAGGTAAATAGTGCAAGACTATACAATTCGATTTAACCTAGAAGTTGACTCAGAAACTGATACCGACGAGATAATTTCAGCTGCAAGAATACGAAGTCAAGATTCAAACTTCAACAGCTGGTAGAAATAACAACGTGCGCTTTCAAAAGCGAAACCACGCTCTGACTAAAGTTTTCGCTACTTATCTTCCTAGATGATATAGCTGTCAGGGAAGCCGACTGCGATACCAAAGGACCCGGGTTCGAATCCCGGAGAAGACATGGTTGTCCCTTCATAGGAGACAAAAGTTGCTCACCTATTAGGTGCCTCCATAATAAAGTGACCACCAACTCTGGCTTTAGTAGTAGGCAAGCCAAAGTCGGCTCAAGATCCGCCTTACGAGGGAAAAAAATTAAATACTCACTTGTTCACGCTAACTAATTTGCATCCTGGGGGGAAGGACAGAACGAAGAGTAAAGACTAACGAATTAAAATAACTGTTAGTAAAAATAATATATCTCACAGCATAATATAACACAAACTCGACACTCCGGAAGTATTATGTACTAAAAACCACTAGTGTCCGAATGATTTTATCTGGAATTCAAGTCTATAAATGGTCTTCTTGCAGTCGTTTGACACCTTTTTCTTCCCCGTATGCAACTTAGATGCAGTATTTTTACTACCTACTTCAAGAAGTCTTTTCTTCTCTTAGGCAGATAGCCCTGATGTGATTTGTCATTTTCATTTAGACGAACAAACAGTAAAATTAGTCAAATGGTAAATAGTAAAAATAGTACACATTACATTAAATTGAATAACTGCGTAGGATGTCTGAAACTTTTGATTCACAATCAGATAATTCTACTGGTACTATATATTCTTATTTTTCAAACAGTCTTTCTTATTGTTTATAGTTTTCTGTTAAGAAACGGAATGTTATCATTTGAAAGATATGTTCAAGATCTCAATCAGGTTCGGAACAATTATTGATTAATGTTAAGGGAAAAATATAATCAGAAAATTAAAATACAAATTTGTCTTACTTTAATATAAATGAAATTTTACCTTTGAAGTAAAATAGACTTAATTTCCATGTCCTAGCAGAAAAGAAACTAGTTACGCCGAACTTTTACTCATATTGCTTTCATGCGCTGGAGGGGTGTGACATTCATATATGAAGAAGAACGGAAATTTAACGCATTTTGATAAAAATTCCAGCATACTCCCGCAAAGTCGCATTTCTTTAATGCAAAAATAATTCACTTATGCAAAACATAATTCAGGGATCTTAAAGTAAGAAAAAAGAAGTTTTGAAACCAATCCAAGAAATTTCCTTCGCATTCAGTGGCCCACACACATCGCATTTACATAATGAGAAATGTTGAACAAGCTGACCAAGGAAAGAAATTTGTGCTTTCTACTATTTGTTTTTAAATAAACACTTTAAAACATTAAAACTTGTTTTTATTTTATCTGAAAGTGGATGTGGCCAAATATAGATTTCTCTTTTCGGAAGAATTTTTTTTTTCCAAATTCAAATTAAAAGTTATTTTTCAAGAATATCTCGCTTTCCTATCTCGGTATTAGATCTGGCAATACGTAATGGATTTTGCGAAATTTGAGCAGCGATGTGTATGAACCTGTAGTTGGAATATATAGTTTTTAACATCCAATTGCATTAAGTAACTAAATCCAGTACTCAACTAGTTTTATCTATTCAATCCTGTTTCAATACTTACCACTCTATATTTAGTACTAAGCAACTAAATCGATATCTGCAACTTTCGATACTTAGAATTAAATAAAAAAATCAAGTACTCAATTAGGTTTACGTACTCAATCCTATTTCGATACTTAGTCATCAGCCCGTTATTGCAGCAGGTACTGGGTTTTTTGCGCTAGTACTACCGAGAAAAAGAACCTAGTACTTTCTGTACGTAAGAATATAATGTGAATCTCTGAAGAATTCACCCGTTTCCAGAATCTTAGAAAATGTTACTACTTTTGCCGATTTCATTCCAGTTTTCAAACTGAGCGTGTAGTAATAAAGAAACAGTTTGTAGTACACTAATAAACAAATTTTATTGCTAATGATATGTTGTTGTGTCAAACTAGATTTTTTGAAGAGTCAAAAGTAAAGTAGCAAATCGAAGTAAAATGAGGAGTAAAACTTTGAAAATACTATCTTGAAAATTAAAAACCTTTGTCTCATGCATTCATGAATTAATTCTTCTAAGCTAGTATAAAATCATTTTTGTGAAAAGTAGCTTCATTCAATTTATAGGTGTTCTATTAGGTCAAAGAGGGTAATGAGATACAGTCTAGCCGCCCATATGAATATCGATAAAGTTAATATTGCAACGCTTGAACTGGAAAGCACACAATTTTTAAGTTGCTTTAAATATTTAATTATCGACGCGTGCCACCATACTATGGTTAGGCATTTGACCTATAAAAATACTGCCTTGGAGGGAAATCTCATACTTTCTGTTGAAATGGCGTATGATTTACAATGCAAGCTGTTAATAGTATATCTGGCTCCTGATTTTATAGTTTTTGCATGTGTTAAAACAACATCATGGATGACTCTCATTTTTTTACATATAAAAAATCATGCTTAAGTCAAACTTTAAATTCATCCCATTCCAGAAAACAAAACTCATTTTACTGGGGAAAATGTTTTAAATATCGGTTTAATCCTCATATCCACCAGAGTCAGTATAGTTTTTCCTAATGAAACATATCTAAGAGCAACCAGCAATCATACCGATTGAAGCAGTCCGTTCAGACCTTTCCTGCTCGTTGGTTAAATCTACAATTAGCTTGAATGTCTGCAGTATCAAAAACGTCGTAGCGATATTAGGTTATTTCCAAGCAGAAGACATGAAAAATGCGCAGTGTCCTCGCCGGGACTCCTAAATTTCATGCTCGGCATGAATAAGCCGGGACTGGTCATTTTCATAAAAAATTATTAATGACCTCGCCGGGACTGCCTCGAACCTCTCGAATACGAGCCGAGTTTCCTGACCATTACACAACGAAGGCGTGCTAAGAAGCCGGGATAAATACCTTGTAACATTAATGCGTCCATATATTCAAAACGTTCATTTATTCATCTTAAAAACAATTGTAATAAAATCTGAGAAGTTGTCATATCAAAGTCGTAATTAAGTAAATTTTCTGTCATGAATCTTTAGGGTTAAGTGTTATTATTACTGGAGGAAGTGAGATGAATTTGAGAAAACATGAAATAAAGAACAGATTGACAGTCGTATTTTGCTTTTAGCCTCGAGAGGATTGCCATCCTTTTTTTAAAATTTTCACTTCGAGTTTGCATTCATTAGGTTTTTTTCGAAGAAAGAAACATGAAAATGGTTTCGAAATGCCTTCACCGGGATTTGAATTCCAGACTTCCTGCTTGCTAGCAGCCAGAAGTGCTTATTACACCACAAAGGCATGTTGGTGAGAAGAGAGAAAATCTCTTGCTAAATAAAGTTTAGAAAGTGATAAATCAAAGTATTCGAATAAGCTCCCGGATGCTTTGAATTCTATGGGATGTCCTTCCTATACATTACCTTATATACAAAATTCAACCCCTGGCTTATTTCTGTAGCTGTTCGTGCTGAAAGTAATGGAAATAAATTCAGTTCAAGTTTTGCGCATTCTGAAAAATACGTATTTTACCTGAAAAACCGTTACAAGTTGAAGTTAAAGGTTGTTGAGCTTTTAACCGGGCTTCAGAAGGAATGAAGCACTTGTCGAATTTGCACTTTCTTTTAAGAATTATACACTCACGTTTGTGAAAATTGCAACACCAAGAAGGAATCGTCATAATTGAATGCAATTTAATACACAGTTGAGTGGTAGTGGTACAAATAAATGATTAAATGTTCAAAGCAAACAAACAAGAACAAGAGATCAGAATCAGTATTTTGTGTGGCCACCACGCGCCGCAATAAGTGCTGCTACACGACGTGGCATGGAGTCAAACAAAGTTTGAATGTCTGACTGAGGAAGAGCATTCCATATCGTTTGTACGCGTACCCAAAGTTCGTCTGCAGACGCAACAGGACGAGGATCACGAGCAAGACGCCGACCAATGACATCCCACACATGTTCAATTGGCGACATATCCGGGGAACACGCAGGCCAAGGAAGAAGCTGTACCTGCTGCGCTGCAAAGAAGGATTTAACAATCCGAGCAGTATGAGGGCGGGCATTGTCCTGTTGAAATACAGCGCCTGGCAAGCTTTGAAGGAAGGGAACAGCTTCGGGCTGTAGAACTTCACGGATATACCGGTTGCTGTTCAGATTGCCCACAATTCGTAGCAATTGAGATCGTCTATGATATGCTATGGCGCCCCAGACCATAACTCCGGGTGTTCGTCCACTGTGGCGTTCGATAATGCACTCCGGAAGGTGGCGTTCACCGGCATAGCGTCTGACACGAATGCGGCCATCATGGTACCACAAATTAAAGCGGGATTCGTCAGAAAACACGACATGCTGCCAATCAGCACGCCAGTCTCTATGCTGATTGGCCCATTGTAGCCGCAGGCGGCGATGGTCGTGCGTTAGGGGGATCCTGTATAAAGGAGTCCGTGCGCGCAGTCCACACTGCAGCAGACGTCTACGAATTGATGAAGCACACAATGAAACACCTGTAGCTATTGACCACAGTGCTGCCAATTGTCTAGAGGAAGCTGTACGGTCCGTCCGCGCCATGCGGACCAGGTGTCTATCATCGCGAGCTGACGTCACATTTCGGGGTCCACTCCCGGATTTCCGAGTTGTCCGACACTCGTCCGTCCACTGCTTCCAAACGCGCATCACTGTGCTGCTGTTACGCTGCACACGAGAGGCTACTGCACGATACGACAATCCAGCTTCACGAAGGCCGATGATTCTCCCTCGTTCAAACTCTGTAAGTTGTTCAAATCTCGCTCTCTTTCGTCGACGAGGCATAAGTACAGATTGAGTTAACGTTTACCACTAGCAGATAACCACCGATAACCATACACGCCTCGCTACAGCCGTCTATTTATTTGGATCCATCAGCCGTTCAGAGGGCGCTGCTCAGCATACGCATGCGCTACGGATTTGCAATTCTAATCATTTGCATATCATGCGCTACTTTGCATTTCCTGAAAATTTCAGCTCACTCGCTTAAGTCCTTCATAGTGTTGCAATTTTCACAAACGTGAGTGTACTTTATGGCACCTGGTCTGTTTCTGAACTGTTTTTCTTGAACTAGTTTCCTTTCTTATTTTTTACACAGCGTAACGTTTGCAATGTATACCTGTTTCTAATATCTTTTTTCGCATTATTTGTTTTGACCAATTAAAGAAGGCATAAAATTGCGGACCAATTTTGATAAAAAAATTAACACAATGCAATATCCTTTCTGTAAAATGGTTACATTACATTTAAGTAGACTTTACGGCTTGCCCCACATAATAAACTTCACTATTTTTGTGCAACATATATAAAGCACTAAGTGTATACAGTAAATCACAATTATCAAATTATACAGTTAGTGTATTTTTTTTAATTGTAGATGTGCCGTATAAAATTTTAAATATTGTATAATTTTACTAAAACGCCTTATTTGGCAAATGTTATTTATAGTTTAAAACTTACCTTGTATGATTAGCTTCTTATATTACAATTATGGGTTTAGTCACTTGGCCAACAAACATTGTTCATATGGTATTTTAGAGAACCTACGTATATAGATGCATGCTGATATATGGGATATAAATTATAATTTTAACTTACTATTTAAAGCCTTTTGACTCGTTTCGGTGACAAAATACTTTTCATTCACATTCTGGTATTCCGTTTTCATTTTGTAAATGGGTTAAAGCCATACTTCATGAAAAGAAGGTCCCATTTATCACTAATGCTCTTATTTAAAGCAGATGCTTATATGTCATGCTCTTTATGAACAGAAACTGATAGAATATTTCTAATCTTTATAAACATTTCTACCTTTATAAAACTTCTATCCTTTCCTGTACATTAAATACTCTTTGTATACTCAGTAAATATGTATCAAAGCTACGTTAGTGAAGAGAATAGTATGTGTAATTGATCTTGAAATTACTCAGAGCCGAAAAAGGGTAGCACTTCGCAGTTCTCTTTCCTTTTTATTCTGAAACATAAATGGGTAAGCACTTGAGCTTTTAAATATTTAATGCTGAATTTCCTATCTTACTTAAAATTTCATTCTTTATTGTTTAGCATAAATTAACTATCAAATAACTTTCAAGATTTTAAAAAAATTCTAAAAATAAATATTCAAGAACTCAGAACTATCTAAAAATTCTTCTCACCTGAGTTGAAATTCTAACAAGAGCAAAACTGTGGAATCCATTTCATGAAAAGGATGCAGTGTTTTAGTCTCCCATTTAGCTACAAAATTGGTGATATCCCATAGACGGATGGATAACTTTCTAGAACGAGTTCTTACCACTTTGGAGCAGAATGTTCTCGAAGGCAGCCCAAGAGCTATATAAACCCTGCCTGCACGAGGAGTCAGTTAACAGTCAGTGCAGCGCGAGTCTGGTATTTGAGTCACTCAGTATCTCGCTATCGAGTTGATCGCGAGTTAGTGCCTCGTCGAGTTTTATCTTATGTGTGTTGACCTCCGAGAACGACCTAACGGAGTCGAAAGCTGCACTTTAGAGCTTATCGTCGAGTTCATCGAAAGTTGTAGCGTGGAGAGTCTCGAAAGTACGTAGAGTTCCGAGAACGACTGAACCGAGGGAGATGTACTCTGGTGCTTTGCCTTTGAGGTGTCTCCTACGTTGTAACCTAAAGGCTGTGTTGCTGATTGTGTTAGCGTTATTTCTCGTAGTTTTTCGACCATTGTATACGTGATTTTGGACCTGTTCTAAGTAATATTGGCTAATAAATTGTGTTTTGATACCTCATCAAGCGTTGTCTTCGTTAATGATTCCAAACCCACGAACCCGTACGAAAGGGACCGCAGCAATATATTTCCTTCATCCGTAGCCATTCCTTTTACCCAAGCGATATTCCACAAAATACTGAAAACATTGCTACATTTTTAGAATCTACATTCTTTCCTTAAAATCCGAAGGCTTCTTACCGAAGACATAAACAGTTCCTTTTTATTGTTTCATTTAGTTGGAATCACTTTATTGGGTTTAGTTGTTGTCATGCCCATAGTGCTTAAGTTCTCTTCTGTCATGATCCCTCAATAACAAAAGAAAGTTTCAAAACGAGATAAAGTTCTAATCCTTAATTACAAGATCGTGTGTACGTTCTCTTGCCGCTTCGTTATAGCTGTCACTTTCGACCCTCTTCCCTTCGCCTAACATTCCCTTGCTCTGTTTACAGTCTTGAACAAGATCTGACTTAAGCCTTTTAATACCGTATTGCTAATACCGAAATTCCTTTCCAGATTTTTTTCTGCAAATGTTTCTCACCTTTTCTTATAAATAGAATTACACGTGCAAGGTGGCCGTAATAACACGATAAAAAATTAAGTATCGCTCTTGCATTTCTCTTGAGTTTTTTATGCGACTTCTGTGTTTACATGTTAAAATTTCACACCCGCTTCTTTTTATTAATTTGACATTTTTTTGCTATAAAATCATAAGCATTAAATAGCTTTTGTTATTAATAGAAAGGTTTATGAATATTGCATTGCAATATTCATAAACCTTTTAGTGTTCAGAATTTTAGCGTGAATAAAGAAGTAAGAAGCAAAGAAAGTTTTCATTTCAGTAAAGAGATTGCGTATTCAGTTTCATGATTGCAAACACATTTTGCTTCCTTGTACGAAATAAAGCAAGTATTGTAATCTCTAAAAATGTCGGGTATCATATTTCAAGGAAAATATCCCTTTTCATCTCTCTCGATTCCATTTGAAAGATTCTTTTGCTTGAAATCTGTACGTAGAAAGAAAATAGAGGACACTTTTTTCCAAAGCAGATTGTAAAATGAATTTAAAAGGGATTCAAATGGGATTTTTTTCGTCACGTCTGTACGTACGTATCCATCTTGCATAACTCAAGAACAATTAGCCATAGAATGTTGAAATTTTGTATATGGGACTGCTACACTGACTACCAATAAGCATTTGGACACCTGCGATAGAAAAGAAAAACTAACTTTATTCAAAATCAATAGTTGGTAGAGCCTCCACGAGAGGTAATTACAGCGCGGACCCTCGGGGGCATACTTTCCACAAGTCTTTGTATGACAGCGAGTGCTATTTTCTTCCACTCTGCTTGGAGAAGACACAGAAGTTCCTTCACCGATTTTGCACGGGTAGTGCACCCCTGAATTCGGCGATGCAACTCCATTGGCACCACACGAAGCCTTCGTTAACGTCGAAAGATGACAACTGGCATTGTCTCCTGAAAGTAACAGGGGTTCAACCCGTAAACCTGCCACAACGTAAGAAGCACATTGTCATAAAAATAGGGCAGTAGGCATCGGAGTTGAGCTTACCATGCATGGGGACGAAGGGTCTCAGCACATACCAGGAGAAACACCCCCAGACCATAATTCCACCTCCGCCGAACTTGACTGTTGGCACAATGCATTCTGGCAGGAGGCGTTCTTCAGGTAGACTCCAGACCCAGACACTGCCATCCGAACAGTAAAGGGTGAACCTTGATTCGTCACTCCAAAGAACCCGTTTCCACTGATCTACGGTCCAATTTCGATATGCTTTGCAACACATTAACCGAGCAGCGCGGTTGGACTTTGTGATCAAAGGCTTATGGGCAGCAGCACGACCATGAAAACCAAGCAGATGTGCTCCCTTACGGATGGTATTCATTGAAACAATACTCCCGGGTGCCAGTTGAAACTCCTCGCGGATGAGGACCATCGGTTGGGTGCGGTTCTTCCGAATTTCTCTGGACAGCACTCGTCGGTCTCTATCTCCCAGTTTCGTTGGTCTGCCGACTCGAGGCACATTCCGACAATCACAGCTCACCTTACACTTCTTTACTCACATAGGCCACTGTCGATTTTGGGTACTTCAGATGGCTAGATATGTCCCTTAAGGATCGGCCACATTTGTGTTACTCGATAATTATACCTTTCTCGAAATCAAAGACCTCCGAACTGCGAGGCATCTTGCATAGGACTAAAGCCGATGCTCTTTCCTACACGATATATACCGGCGGAGTCCGTGACGTACCTTAAGACCGCAGATATCGTCATTTGCATAGGTGTCCAAATACTTATTGGTAGTCAGTGTATAACATCTAGTGGTGCGTCTTCCTTTCTTGTTGCAATGGGTTACACAAAATGTAAACCTCTATTTTTACATATATATATACGTCAAATTAAAAAGTAGCAATGAATATAAAATGCACACTTAAACAACATAAAAAAAATACAGAGCTCACTGAGCCGCGTAAGAAAATTCCTGTATGTGTACTCACCCGTCTCGATGAGTACTGCATTTTTATTCTTGCATGTTAGTAAACTGTGAAATTTTTTGTTTTTAATATGATTGAATTATGTTGATCTTATATTACGATTAAGGATTTGCCTTGAGTTAATCTATATGCAATAGTTGTAGAATTATCAGCAATTTAAAAGAGTAAGAGATATTAGACCTATCGTGGCACTACATTGTTTACATTTGAAACTTATTAGTATAGCGAAGTTCGTGCGCCAACTTCAGTATCTTTTTGCCCAGACAGGTTCAAAGTCACATTCTGTGCATCGAAGATTTTCTTTTCCTGCCCGTTGGCCGAACGTCTTCGTTTAGCGTAGAAATTAATTTTAATTATCAAAAAATTTAATTGTTTTTTTTGGTACTCATATGTTGTAGAGTCATTAGGTACTTTGTCTGTCTAGGCAGTTATACAGTCATTTTAATTTCGCAACAGCGAAGTTCTTAAACCTAACAATATGAAAGGCTTGTGCCTAATAATTATGCTCGTTAACCATTGCATTCTATGCCGTAAAGACATCAGACTATTTTGAAGCAGGAGGTGTGAGAAATTAGTAATGTCCTAGCCGGGGCTTGAACCTCGGACCTCTAGAACACGCGTCGAGTGTGCTGACCATTACACCACGAAGGCATGCTAAGCAGGCGGGAGAAATACCTTATAATGTTATTTTCTGTTTCACAATTGTTAATGAAAATGTTTTGAAACTTCACATTTTTTCCTTTCCGCGAAACGAGCACTGAATTGATTGAATGAGAAGTATATCGCTAATGAAATTCAAGGCAATAGGTTTAAATGAAGTATAGCCAAGAAGCCGCCCGGCTGCGAAGTGGCTAGCGAGTCGCAAAGCTGCACCATAGGTCCGGGATTCGATCTCCGAGCTGGACGAGGTTGAGTAAGCCTTTCATCTCTTAGTGGGTCAATAAAATGAGTACCAAGTTCGATTGGGGACGTCCGGCTATAATCTGACCACTTGTCCAGGAACTCCGAGGCCCAAACGTCACTCCGGGCTGAAATGTTGATACACTCCGGCGCCCAAAGATCAAGAAAAGGGCACTGGGGATCGTGGTCCACTAGGGCTGTTGCGCCACTGAGTTAAGTTTAGTTGTGGTCAAAAGTGTGTATAATTTAACAGAAAGTCATGTGGTGTCTACATCACATCGTTTTATTTTAGAATGGATTAAAGTTTGCCATGTTTTCCTACTATTGTTACGAATTTTGTATTTAGATAGATAATTTTAGTAGAATTATGATTCAAAATGTTGTATTTTTCTTTCTATTGCAGAGCGAGACAAATTTTAAGGGAAAGTTATGCCGGAAAAGTAAGAATACAGGAGTAAGTGCATTTAACATTCAGTAAATGGGAATTTCGGTAATTTGGCGAGATATCGCCAAGCTGATAAAGGTGTTGACGACATATTTTGTCGCCAAATTTGTCTACATTTTGCTTCGGTCCCTGTATCACTGTAGCAAGTGTTGAAATTGAAAAAATTTAATTAAAAACAATGTTAGCTTAACTGTTCATTTAACATTCATTTAATTTGAAGTTCCTTTCCTATAAGATATCATTCGCCTAATTGTCAATATTTACCGTTCTATTTATATATTTACCGTTCAGTAGTTAGTAGCTTGAAGTATAACTACTGATTATACTGTGTGAAAATGCGAACATTTGTACTAACATTTCTGTGGAAATTTCCACAGTTCTGAAATATTTCTTTTCATAAAATAAATTTTATTAACCTATTATCAGATATGTACATTCAATGCATTACGAACCCGTACGCACGCAACAATATCTTTATGTTTATTTTAGTTAAACTTAACTACTTCAATCAATCGAAAATTCTTTTACTCCTTTTCTGCGAGGCGGGATGAATGGGCAATCAACAATCAGTTATGTTAGCAAAATACAGAAAATATTACAAATATATTTGGAAGGAAAATCATTCACTTAATATGGAAATATTAATGGTAATTAAGAAGACCAAGAAATAATTATAAAGAATGATGGAGATATTTGCTCTAAGAATATTTCTGATGAAATTTGCTGTATAGCCAGCCACCCGATAATCTAGGAGGCAATGTAGTATTGTTAATTTGATTGTCCGTTTGGTTAAATGAAAGAAAAATTAATAAAAACCATTGTTGCTTTAGAGCTAAACTTGAGTTTCAGTTTACTCGTAAACAAATGGACATGTTGAGAGATTGAGGGATCATATCTCACACGGATAGTTGCAAAACAAAATGAAGAAATGGAGATCATGAGAGACTGAGGAATCACATTTAACAATATTTGAGCTGCTCCGAGAAGGTGTTACCATGGCATCCACAATTTTCTAAGAGAATAATTGTCCCAGTATATATTCGAGGCACTGTAATTGAGTAACAATGGATTACTGAGAGTTATAAGAGGGAAACGTTTGACCCAATAATTCGTCCAATACTAATTTACTCTTATAACAAAACTGAGTTTTTTTCTACAGAATCGAAATCATTTTTAAGGTTTGGAACAACTTATTATTAAATAACTATAGGCGTGAAAAAAACAGAAATCATTGTTGATAATATCACATAGCCTTTCCTTACAATCAAAACATTAATAGTTGGATCTAATTAAGACATATTTTACGATGGTATTTAAACTTACATCAAAATTCCAATAAACATTATCCTGCTGATAAACTGCAGATTGTAAGCTATTACATCTCAAAATTACCGAGGTTAAAGCTGACTCTATAGCGCTGCAACTGCACAAGGCGGTCATTTTGAAAACGTCTGCATATAAAATTTAATTTATTTTTAACAAACTAAAATTCACTTAATTGATAAGTCCAAAGGGACAACATGCCCTGAAGGACTGTTAATTTCATTTTGGTATTTTGCGTTGAAATCTATAAACGGCGAATCACTTTTGAAATTGGTGCCACCAAATATTAGAGCCCTGTATTATATTTAAAGAAATTAAATAATGAAAAATCTGCATGAATATATGTATGTTTCTGTCATTGTGATAAAACAACGGTACCTAGAGCCATCAAAATTTGAATAATGTAATCGTCCATAGAATATGAGCATGTGGAAGTTTTAATTGGAATTTAAAATTTGTTTTATTACGTATTTCATATTTTGTAACACTTCAGCGAATTTTTGATTAAAAAACTCGACGATTTCAAAGCGAGCAACGGAAACACTGTACGTTAAAAAAACATTTTTATCTCCAGAACAAGAGACTTTGTTTCGGAAATTCTAAGGATGCACTCATTCTAAAATTATTTTGCGATATTACTGATGGACTGAATTTTATGGTTTGAGTATGTAGAACATGATATTTAATAAATAAAGGTAGCACACAAAACGTTAGAAAAACGGCCCTTTGGACGTAATTTAAAATCTGCAACCTTTCAGAATTTTTTTTAACATTTTGTACTTATTAAAATAGTAATTTTATATTCTGTGAAGATATTTGGGAATCCACTAAATACTTAATACCTTCGGTATAAACACTTGAAATACCTTTATAGAATTTTATTGCCAAATTTAAGAAATGATAGCAAATTCGGTGTGAATTAGCTAGACATTACTGAGGAAATCGAAATTTTATAATCATTTTTAAAGGCGAACGTTAAACATTTTCATTGAATACCAGTTATCCACTTACAGATGCGGCAGCGCTTGGGAATGAATACCTTTCCCTTGGATTTTTGTTTCCATATTTTACTTTTTATATGTTTCTAAAGGGAAAATACGGTTGTCACTTACAGTACTTCCAAAACGTCGTTTAATGATTAGATAATGTTGAGAAAAGATTGAGAATTTCCGTACGTGAAATTTCTGTACATTTACATACGCTTAAGGTAAACTTAAAATTTCGATTTAAGTATATTTTATTTGGGCCTCGAGTTTGTTTGTAATTCTTCACCTATGTTTTGCCAGTGCTGTCCCAACAGCAGCCACAGTTTGGTCATTAAGCAATGGTCGGGAATGTCCAAGTGCACACCCCCATTTAACCATCTCATCGCTAACAACGTTGCGCAAGGTGCACAACCTTCGGGAAGACCGCTATTACACTAGCAAGAAGGGGTAAAAGACAACTATATATTGATAGCTTCTCCAGAAGTCGAACCCCTTCTAACGCTATGGCAAGCGGCATGAAGTACTAACATGCCAAAAGAGCGACTACGTTTGAAATTCGAAGGTCGTCTTAATGTCATCTGAAAATGGAGTTTCAAATACGCTGAAGCGCGCAGGGGCTCTCTAAACACTTGAAATCTCTTATCAAAGATCTTCTGATAAAACTGAATCAGTATAACGTATATTTATTAATTTATCCGACTGATCCAATTTTCGTTTAATTTGGAATATTGCCAAACATCAGTTACTTTTTATCTTAAATTTATATTTTAAATTTTTTAATTAAACAGTCCATAGTTAGTAATAGTCTTTTACTTAGTTTCTAAGTTTTATATTCAGTGTCACACGCTCTCACAGTTTTTATTCTTGCTTTTATTGAAATCAAATAGAAGCAGTTAGCTATGAATTTAATCTTGATGTCTGAAATTTTCGTTGTGTCGAATACCGATGCAAATCGATAAAGATATGGTACTTCGATGAGGAAAGATAACGCAAAGGCTAGGTTATTCAATTATGGCAAAGCACAGGAGAGCTATCTGTCTAAAGGGAGGGATGCCTTCGTGGAGGACTTTCTAAGGGAAACCGGCTCGTATACACGTTACACATGGGGAAAACGACGAAAACGCCCATGCAGCCAGCCCGTTTGCGGGATTCGAACCTCTGACCGATCTACCAGTGTTTA
Organism: Stegodyphus mimosarum; assembly: GCA_000611955.2. NCBI lineage: Eukaryota > Metazoa > Arthropoda > Arachnida > Araneae > Eresidae > Stegodyphus > Stegodyphus mimosarum. The sequence continues at coordinate 208,370 of KK116588.1, forward strand.
GCGTCTTTACCGCTCGGCCGCTGTTGGGCCAAGATAACGGAAACAAAAAGTGTTATTGTAGTATATATTCAAACCGTAGTGCTCAGAAGTTATAATATATAGGCGAAATTGGGAAATAGTAATCTTAAAATAGTGCAAAATTGTTGTAATTAATCTATTGCTATTACGAAATGAATTTAGTCAAATCTTGCAAAAAACTTTGAAATAACTACTAACTATTTCTTTATTCATTTGGGTTGAAGAAAGAAGATACTTCATAATATTCAGATATGCTTTACTAGCAATTAATATGCAGCTATTGTAGCATATACACACAAATGGTGACCTGATAGATGTTGAACAATTAGTTGTACTTACCTAACTAAAATAAGACAATCTGGTACTTGGATATAAACTCATAACTTCGAACACTGTGGCAAGGCGTAAATTTACTTGTAATATACATCAAATATGAATGCCTAATACAGATTATAACTATTCTGACTATTATCTTTGCGACTTCATCAATGTGCTATTCGGTGATGGTATTTGAATGCTGTGTTTTGGATGTCGCTTTCGCACATATAACCTGCGATTATCAGGTCCTAATCAGAAGCGAGATTGTCACCGAAAACGACACTACACTATTCCTCATTCAAATCATAGACGAAGTCAGGGCATCACAGTGATGGTGAGTGGTACTGGTTAGTGCAGTACGCAATGAAATGGTGATATGCATGTGACTTGTGTCCACTAGCTCGTAGGAAAACATTTCACGTATGACAGAATGATTAATGATCTGTATATCTCCTTTTCCGATAGTTAACAAGGTAGCTATGTATTACAAAGCCATGCACCCAAATGAAACTGTTCCTTCATATTTACTTATAACTTGCACTCAAAGTATAAGCCATTTATTTTTCTATTAATCTCTACAAATCAAGTACCATAATATGCTACATATAAAAATCTACTAGCAAAATTTGCTGAAGTCAGTGATCGTTTCTTGCTTAAATGCGAATTAAGTCTACGTAGTTTCGGAAGATTCTTACAATTAAAGTAAATTCTGATAGAGGAAAAATGTAGATGTTTTCTTATTTTAGTCATTCTGAGTATAGTATGTCATATTTCGATATTTATTTGGCATCAGCATGAACATTTATCATCGTAATCAATTCGTTTATCAAAAATTAGATATATACTCATTCCAAGGCTAAATACGACAATTAATTTTAAGTAATTTTTGCTTTTTGTAAATTGAAACATTTCATAATTTGATGATATCTAAGTCAAATTAGGAAGTAATTTTTCATGAACTTATTTCTACTTTGTTTTGCATACTTTCAAATGCATTTTCCACTTTTAATAGCTTTTCGTAGTGTACATTTTTCTCTGCATTTATTCAGAGATTACTTATTGTTTATTCAATTATTATATACTGGCCGTTACTCGGCCAGCTTTCGTCTAGCTTTTAAATGCACAGGAAAAGTGCCTAAAATGATCACTAAACATTAAATTTAAAAACTGCATAGAATTTTACTCTGCAGAAAGATTTTATATAAATAAACTCAATAAAAATGTATTACATATAAAAAAAACAAAATTAAATAAACAATATGTCTTAATACAAATGTTAATTAATTCTAATATCTTATAACCAACTTCCCGTTGCCTTTTCTTGACAAACGTCCAGTAACCAAGAAAACATTTATTTTAAAAACTGCACACAATTATTGCCCTCATTTTTCCGACTGGCAACGCTGCTGATATCAACAATAATGGCAACAGTGGTGATATATCCGCAACAATGGCTGCGTGCCATTGTTGCTGAGATAATGAAAGAGAATTATCGATTTGATGCAATTTAACCCAAAAACATAAAAAAAAAAATAAGGTATTGTTTTTCGTATTTAATGTGGCAGCAAGAGAGATTTCTCGCTTAATTATAATCAGAAATTCTAACCTGTCAAAGCACGATTCTGATAATATTTTTCGAATCTGCTTCTTTAACATAATATGATAAAAAATCTGAAAGATTTCAGATTTTAAATTACGTCCAAAGGCGCGTTTTTTTAACGTTTCGTGTGCTACCTTTTTTTTTATTAAATATCATGTACTACGTATTCAAACCATAAAATTCAGTTCAAAATCAATATCGCAAAATCATTTTAAAATGAACATATCTTTAGAATTTCCGTAAGTCTCTTGCGCTGGAGATAAAAATGTTTTTTTTCCGCCG
>KK116588.1:210931-248949 GCA_000611955.2 Stegodyphus mimosarum
TAAAAAAAGAACTGAAAGGTTTCAGATGTTAAATTACGTCCAAAGAGGCTTTTTTAACCTTTTGTGTGTTACCTTTATTTATTAAATAACATGTTCTTCGCACTTAAACCATAAAATTCAGTTCAACAGCAATATCGCAAAATAATTTTAAAATGAGCATATCTTTAGAACTTCCGGTACACAATTCCCTCGCGCTGGAGATATAAAGGTTATTTTTCTCCCGTAGAGTGTTGCCATTGCTCGCTTTTAAATCGTTTGAGCTTGTTTATCAAAAATTCGCTAAAGGTGTTACAAAATATGAAATAGATAATAAAACAAATTCCAGATTCCAAATTTGGGCATCCAGATTCAGGTGGAAACGTACACTCGTGTGCAAAAATTAAGGACGAAGTCGAAAAATTAGCATATCAGCTGAACGAAGAGGCAGAGCGGACAGAAAGACCAATCAGGAGATTAAGTAAGGTGATGTACGGTAGCACATGCGCAGATATGCAGGTAGACGTAATGGGGGAGTGTCTGAGTAGTATAAAGCATGTTGTCGGTGTAAGATCAGTATTTCTGGCAAAGAGAACGCAATTAATGAGTTCCTCTGCCCACTGTAGTCTTTTTTTTTTGTTGCTGAAAATTAAGATAAGGCTTTTTTCGTGGAATTCTACCTCTCAGTCCAACATCTGTTAAACTTCTCCTGATTGTTTTTGAACTGACAGAAACACCAGCATCATTCAGATCACTTCTGATGGCTGCTGATGACATTTTTCTATATTGGAGACATAGTCTTTTTATTCTTCTGTCATCAATAGATGTGGTGCACATTTTTCGGCCTTTTCCTTCTTTGTTTTTTATTGAATTTGTTTCCTGATATCGTAAACAAAACTTTCGGACTCCAGATGTAGTCACTGAACCACCCACCTGTCTTGCAATTTCAGCATAGGAAAGACCACTTTCTCGTAACACAATAATATTACATCTCTTTCTAGGTGCCCAATCTACTCTTTTATTTGATGTCATTGCGTCTTGACTAAATATTAAAAATTTTTACAAAAATTCCTACTTGTAATTGCAGTGCATAAGAAACAGGTCCTCCTTCTACAGAACAAAGCAAAATAATGAATTGTCTCAAGTGTAAACATGATATCAGCTTCTACTGGCAGTTACTAACATTTGATTGGTTCTCAGAACAAGAACAGTGATTGGCCAGGAAAGCTAGACATTACAAACCACTTCATAACTGTGTTTTTTATTTATATTAAAGTACATATAACTTTTTTTGTATTGCAAATAATTGAATTTTGTGTTTTGTATTGAATTCAGTAATAAATTCTCTTTAAAATGATATATACAAGTTTGCATTTTGTGAAACGTCACGTTTTCTATAAGCATACAAAGTTCAAAAACATAAAAATTTCCAAAAGTGTCCACAATTTTGGCCACCACTGTATATAGTCGGCAACATCAAATGTAAATATATACGTTTGATATTGCCGACTGCAACCGAAAAGGGATGGGCTCAGTTACATGTTATAGAATTCCCTTATACGAAATTTCAACATTCTACATCTATTCGTTTTTGGAGAATGCGAGATACATACGTACGTACGTACAGACGTAAGAAAAAAAAACTCTTCTGAGAAAACCGCTTTTGCTTTTATTCTGACCGTACGTAGAGGTGTTTCGCAAAAACGTCGTTCAAATGTATTAGGAGCGGTCGAAATGGATGTTTTCTTTGGATACCCGACATTTTTTGCGATTACAGTACTTCCTACAAGGAAGTAATTACACAACCCTTAAAATCAATAATGGGATTATTAATACTCATATAATCTAAATTACCTCAAAATTACTTGAAAGCTGAACTTGTAGAGAATCTGAGCAATTTTTTAACTAGTAGAAGAACAAAATGGTATCATGATGGAATTACTAATAGTATTTTCAAGAGCGAAATAACTTTGTTATTTTCCCTTAGAAACCTCTCTTCTTATGATCACAAAAGATATTTTGCTGATATACTAAATAGCCATAAAATTTTTGTAGTCATCCCTTTTCATTCCGCAATCATTTATTTATACTTTACAAATTTGCATTTATATGGAATTTTACGCCATTTGGTAACATTATACTTCCCAATAAAATAACCTGGCGCCTTCTTCAGACTCGTTAGTATATTCGCTTCAAGCATTTCTTTGAACTTCTACTTCTTTCGGCTTAGTTAAAGTCTTGAAAGATCTGGTAATAGTTAAAACTTTGTTTATCAGTAAGATTTCTGAAATTTGGCTTAAACAAGTCAAAGTAACAGCTAAGGTCAAACTTGAAATGTTATGACTGAGGGCAATGACAAACTATTTAATAGAAATATTGGCTAATGCATAATTTATCTGTTACATAAATTTTCTAGTATATAAATATAACATATTCTGATGTAATTATAAAAAGAGTAATTTAAAATGTTATTTTGGTTAGTGAACATAGTTGGATTCTCATGTAATTCGCATCACGTTCCGATACAGAATAATCCATTAATGTTTGCAGTGGTAATGTCTTTATTGTATGAAGCATTAAAATCTGCCCACACAAAAGCTCTTTTAAAATACTGTGGTAGGGAAACATCTTCAGAAATCATCTCCCAATCTCTTCTTGCCAATATTTTCACTAACTTAGTGAAACAGCTGTCATGTGTTTTGCTTAGACTAACCCAGGCCAATCGAAATCATAAAGAATTTTTTTCCACTTAGATAGATTTCTAAAAGTATCATGTGTAAAGTAACATGAAAACAGTGTAATTTATTAGGATTTGGAGTAATAGTTGCCCTCATTAAAACGCCATCTTTAGAATTAATTGAAAGTGGCCAGTCATTATCAATGACGTGTTGATCGAACGAAGTTGAAGAACGAATTACTTGATCTTAAATTCAACAGCCAACTTAGAAAAAGAAAGAGATATTTTATTTACTGTATGTCTGCTTTATTTAATTTTAAAATTTTATAGTTTCGTGTTTCGATGTACATAGCATTAAAAATGCATTCCACACCTTCAAAATTTTTCCACACAGCATAATTTTTATGCACAGTTATATTCATGCTTGCCTAATTGGTTGGATACAGCAAAGTACACAGCGGTTATTTATCTAAAGCGAGATACGTCTTTATAATTTCGTTTGTTTTATGCGATTATGGCGAAGCCTCAAGTGCTACCTGCTTAAGAGGAGGGATGGCCTTTTTAAGGGAAACTGCCTCGTATACACGTTACACATGGGAAAAACCGCGAAAACCCTCATACAACCAGTCCGTTCGCAAAACTTGAACCTCGAACCGAACTACCAATTTTGAGCGACTTTACCTCTCGACAGCTGGTGAGCCTCCTTTATGAAGAATTTTCTAGAGGAAACTCACTCGTGTTTGCGGGACACAGGGTTGGTTTAGTTTATTTGATTGCGGCAAAGCACTCGGAGCCCATCTGTTTAGGGGGAGGAATGTCTTCGCGGACGACTTCCTTAGGGTCGCTGGCTCGTATACACGGTATACATGATGAAAACCACGAAAACGCTCTTGCAACCAGCCCCTTGTTACAGTACACGCGGACATTCCCGATAGCTTCTAGACAACAAGCTCGTTCGTCGGGAGACTAAGGTAGTTAAAACCCTGCTTCAGAGCCGACTTCGAACCCTGATTTAGAGACGGAGTGGTAGTTAGAATTCTCATTCAGAGACGGAGTGATTAAGTCCACTATCTAATAATAGTTTGATTAGCGTTCGTCCATGTGCTAGCAGGATATCTGTATGGTTTATACATGCAGCCATTTTGTGATTTTCCTTATGTGTAAGGTGAAATGAGTCAGTTTCTGTTAGAAGACGAAGGCACGAAAAGTCATCCATGAAAGCATCACTTACGTTTGGCAGATAGCTTTTGTGCGCTTTCCCATATTCAGCTAACCTAACATATTCAAATAATTTAAACCGCGTTTAAATGACGGGTATCGGGCTTGTTGCATGGACGTTTTCGTGATTTTACCGAAGGTCAGCAGAAAAATAAGTTTAGGCCTATCCAGCTCTCGAATTCAGTGACGTCACTTTTAGAAATCAGAGAAATGAACAGATGCTTTTGAGCAAACTATGAGTCAGTGACGTTGTGGAACAGTAAACCTTGCAGAATGGTACCCTTTATTTTACCTACGCGTAATGCCAGTTTGCCTTAGGTAGATGGATTGTTTTCTATAAGTTAATTAGCCCTCTCAAGGACTTGAATGAGGATTGATTAGATCTCTGCACTTTTATTTTTAATTTTGTTTTCCTCAAATCCCTAAATCTTGCCAAAATCTTTGCATCTAAATCTTGAACATTACATTGAAATTTTTCTTTCACATCTGATAAGCACTAGCTGTCCAAAGATAAAAGTGTTGAGTACTGGAAGTTTTATCCGAATGAAAATTGCAAAAAACAGGATGAATGGCTAAAATATTTTTAACAGTCATGAATTAACCCTTATGTGGAAAATAGCAGGGAAGGAATTTTTCATGTCCTTTGCCCTATTCAAATAACCCAATCTAACCTAACCGTTCCTAAACCACCTTTCATAGTTTAATTTTGTGTGGTTTGTTTGAGTGTAATACAGTACTAGGTGAAAGAGGTTTTTAATGGAAACTTGCTCGTAACTACAGACAGTCTTAGTGGTAGAGATAACAGTCTAAATGGAAAAACAGGTAAATCTCAGTCTTTATTGTATGAATGCGTTTATTCTAATAAAAACATTAGCTCAAAAAGCAATAGGAAGAAGAGTCCTCCTCCTTCCAGAAGTTACAGGAAGTACAAAGTAACATACATATATGAGTAACTGCCATTAAATGAAGTTTTGAAAAGTCTCTTGATAAGCGATTTTATGTGTCATCTTGGTTCTAATTAAAGAGCTAAGTATACAACATACATTTTTAATGCGCTATAAAATGCTGTGCTATATATTTACAAGTATGAAGCCTTTGATGTTAAACTATGAGACGGGGGAAGAATTATCATTATATAATACTACATTTAAACACTGAATCACTTTTCTTCAAAATTTCGCATCCGTAAACAACGTTGCGATGTACGCCTCCTTTTCAACCGTGCGCCTATAGTAATGGGTAGTTCATGAGAAACTTTCCTTACCTCGCCATCTGGTCGCCAAATCTCGATTCATTTATCAGTTGCAAAGGCAGACACGCTATTACGAGGAGAAAACAATTTCCTCGCCAAGTTTTCGTGGAAAATTTCTCCGATACAGTCATGGGCTTCATTTTCTGATCTAATACACTGGTGTTAAACGCCAGTGAGGTCGAGGGGGTGAGAAGAGAAGACAGAGAGAGGGAGGGAGTTTCTAATTTATCCATAAGGTGAAAGGCTAAGAGTGAGATGCTTGTAGAATGTGAATTTTTGAACGTGAGTGAAATTAAGTACGAAAAGAAAGAAATTTACTATCACTAGTTTCTGATTTCTAATAAAGAATCAGAACCAGAATCTCTGAGAAATTTCTCGAGAATTAATTAGCCTTTGAACTTCTACTGTAAGAAGATATTTGGAATGCACATAACAGTATCATAAATAAAAGTAATTACGAATGCTCTTCTTTAAGTCTTCGCAATGTTATCGACGTCTGAAATTACATGCTTTAAAGCAGTTAATGAGTAACTGGTTAAAGAAGTAAAGCTTTATTTAATTACCCCAGAGTACGAGTACTCCGTCTATGTGAGCTTTGAATTTTATTGATTTCGCTCGTCATTTCAAATTAAATTTAGAATGCGAATTTTTTATACTCTTGCCAATTAAGGCTCTCGATTCTTAATTACTTAGTTACGCTTCAAAATTCGAAGAGAAAACATGCCGTCCATCTATTGCATGTCTATTTAAAGTTAGTCGCAGAAAAATGTTTAGCTAGGCTTTTGTACATTCATCACATAAAAGAGAGACATAAATTGCTCATTTCGAAACACGTTTTTTCGTACATGCATTTAAGTTGCCTATTATCACGCTGAGGTAGTGAGCTATATATTATTGCTCTGCGGCAATGTGTCACTAATATATAGCCTCAGTGCAATTTTTATTTATTTATTACGTGCTCCGCATTTTGGCACTACACGAAAAGGGCGGGATGCTCCGTGGACATCCTATTCAGGAAAACTGGCTAGTATCCACGTTACACATGGAGAAAAATCACGAAAACGCCAATGAAGCCAGCCCGTTCGCCTGGATACTAGCCGCTGTCCAAACTATCAGCGGCGTTTACAACTCGGGCGCTGGTAAGACTTTCAGAACAAATAAACTGGCTCTAAAAAATAAAGTTTAATTAATAAATTAATCTTATCCTAGACTAATTCATTAAGTAACCAAAAATAGCGCTTTCTCTTTGCTTGATACTAATTTGGTTTCTTTTGGTCTATTTGATTATGGGAAAGCGCTCAAGGGCTATCTGGTTTACACATACCAGTCGTCGAGAGGTACACGTTACTACTAATTTGCTCGTACTAGTATTTCGGTCGAGAATTCGAATCCACGCTACCGGACTAGTTATATGAGTGTTTTTTTAGTCCACCATGTGAAACATATATATGAGCCAGTTTCTCTTAGAAAGCCCTCCCCGAAGGCATCGCTCCCGTTAGGCAGATAATCAGCGAGTGTTATAATGTAAAACCAACCAACCGTGGGGAAAACCACGGAAGCGTCTATGTAGTCGGCCCATACGCCTGGACTCGAAGCCCGAACAGAACTGCCAGTGTTCAGAGCCTTTATGCCCCAGTCGCTGTCGAGCGCTGCTTGACACTATTAACTATGTCTTAGCATTTGAGGGCTATCTGTCTAAGGCTATGATTGTCTTTGGTTTGGTTTATTTGATTATGACAAACTACTCGAGGGCTATATGCTTAAGAAGAAAGGTGCCTTCGTGGTGAACTTTCTAAGGGACACTGACTCATACCTGCGTTACACAGACAGAAATCCACGAAAACGTCCATGCTGTCATTCGCCTGAATTGAACTCAGGATCAAACTAGCAGTGTTCAATGCCTCTACTGCTCGGCCGCTATGGTCTTTGATGATCTTTATGATAATCGCTTTCAACGAAAATATTTTATGTTACTCGTGGAGAAAACTACATCAGTTATAAAGCAGACAGCTTCTTCTGAAGAATGCATTTTGTGGTTTCAAATGTATGGCCATTCCTCGGTTTATCCAGTATAGTGCCAGAAAAGGATATGTCATATTTGTTGTTTTCTAATTTATTGTCTGTGTTTTTGTCGGATAATATTCTTTATAAAGTGCTATGCATATGGAAATAAAAGTTCTCAATTAATGATAGGTAGGAAAAGTATTTTTATTCCTGTAAATTACCGAAATCTACCTACCCTAGGAACAATGCTGCTTGCTTCTAGGGCCAATTTTCTGCGTTTATTTACAAACTGAAAACAAAAATAAAAACATCCATAGTAGTTGCAATTATCTGGATTGGATTATATGATTATTCTAAAGGACACTGACACTAACTTTAGATGAGAAGCGGATACCTTTGTGGAAAGCGTTCTAAGAGAAACTGTTTCGTGTTCATATGCACAAGGGGGAAACTTCTATGGAGACTGGCTGTTCACGGGAATCTGAGTACGAGTCGAACTAACGGATTTCAACAATTGTGTTTGCTGGATCATTGGCCGGTTTCTTTCTGATGGAGGGCTATATAAGTTTCAGTGAAAGGGAAAGTATTAATAAAAAAGAACGAATACGCATACTGCGAAGTTTAGTAGAGTTAAAACACAGCTTCGACGCATAATAACTTCGGTCAAAAATGGTAAGCTTTGGTAAGTGGAAAATTACAGAGTTCAGAAATATTTCTTTTGATAAAAATAAATTTTATTAACCTATTATCAGACTTGTGCATTCAATCTATTAGGAACCCGTACGCACGCAACAGCTGTAATATAATCAGGTTAATCTGCAAGTTAGGTTTCACTGTGAAAGTTGAGACGTACAGTTGCTGTCATTTTTATTTTGTCATTAACACGTTATCATCATTTGTATATTTGGATGTTCTTTGAATAATTTCACATATAATAAATTAAGGAGAAATAGCACTTTATTAATACAATTCTAATACTGTGAAGGCTACGAAGACATTCAATAAACCTTTTAAATCTGACTAGAGAGTGAACTTGACTTAATGCAGTCGCCTTAAGAATGCAATGCAGCATTTGTCGAAATCATTTTTATCTCGGAGTCCACCAGTGGCCGAGAATTAAAGTTGCTGAACACAGGTAGTTCAGACCGAGGTTGGAATCCCTCGAACAAGCTGGCTGTATTGGTGATTCGTAGATCTCCCCATTTGTAACGTGTATACGAGACAGTTTTCCTTAGAAAGTCCTCCAGGATGGCATCCCTCCTCTTAGGCAGCTTTACCGTAATCACATATACGAAACCAAAGCATTTTTATCTCACATATCTGCAAATGATTTGTATATTAATTTCTTAAGTGAACAACCTATCAACGTATTACATGAAATAAATGTGATTTTGTAGAATTCTTTAATATATTATGCCATTACTCGTTTAATTCCAAATAGGCTATGCAAACAGCACCAACTAAACACATATATCATAAATCACCAAACAATTCTTTTAAAATTTCAGCCAGCGATGGAATTAGCTCTCTCTACTGCTGTATTTTAAACTTGGCTAACAGTGACTCACTATTTACTCAAAGCGATTGTCTTTGGAACTGTAAGCATAAATTTAATTCACTAAAGGTCTCTGAAAACGGTAAAATTGGCATTTGACTGATTGGCTTCGCAGAATAGTTCACTTGAGCTCGTTTTGGAGTCATTGTAAAATGCAATGACTGATGATTCATAACATAATAGACGCTGCTCTTAAAATTTCCGGTCTTATGCAATCAACAGGAAAGTAAATATTTTACATTGTGGAATGACTTTGGTAATTGTTCTGAAGGTAAAATTGCTAGAGTAATTAATCACAGAACCTAGCTAACTGAGAATGTTAATTCAAGCTGTTAATGATTTATACATCGGATAGTAAATCAAAGCATCATTAGCACAAAAAATATTTCAGGCTAAAATGCAATACGATTCGATTCACTAACCTAGATTTCAACGCAGTTTGTTTTCTTATCAATAAATCTCTACATACACACTGCCAATAAAACACTTGAGTTCATCTACCTAGAATTACATATGAACCAACGATTGTCCAGTTCTTATAAATAAGGAAACAATTTGACTAGAGATTTTATTATCATCATTATTATTATTATTCAAATGTAGCTTTGTTCAGCTTAAACCAAATACTAAAGTGCGTATGAAATGTGACTCCAAATACATAGAAATTTCAAAATATTTTTTGAATAATAAAGAGTGCAGCTTTCATGAAAATGTTCTGGAAGATTTCAGTAGGGGATTAAAAAATTAGTTCTTTCACTTTCAAAACCGTTTACTCATGTGTAATGTGCTTTCTGCATATATAAAATATATGGACATTAATGGTTAAATTTGAATATCACTGAAAGCTAGCATTCTGACTTTGGCTGAAACTAGGCGATCCTTCTAAAACATATAGGACTGTTTTCCACATGGATGAATGGTTGTTTGCGCACTAAGGCTTGTTTTAGCCAATCTTTATCTCAGGCTCTAAATTCTCTCAGGAGTGCGTTTTACTCACGGTCTTGTTTTCGTGAAAGAAGGCTATAAGGATTTAATGAACGACTGAGAAGATTCATTAAAATTAAAATCCTGTGGCTGGGTCTCCTTCGGCTAAGCAATAATCAGGCTCCAATGCTCTCAGATTATAATCTTTGATATGAATTTGGTATAGCGTCCTCTGTTGGTTATATGCCGATTTAAATATTCTCCTGTTCCATGGATGAATTTTCTATCTTACAATTTATTTTATCCGTTTTACTGATCCGTTTTTCTATTATTATACGTTTTTAAAGTCTTCTGAGGACATACAAATCTGCATCTAGAAATAAATTAAACGTTAAGATATTTTTAACACTGAAGTCAAATTGTGTTTCTTAAACCCTCCTTAAGGAATATTTACAAGTCTTGTCCGGAAAGTACTAAGACTGAATTTAAAAATAAAATATTCACAGTTTTGACACATGGACTTAATAGTTTTCACATTATGCCTCTTCTGCATCAACACAGCGTTTCCAGAGACTCTGCCAATCACTGAAGACTCCCTGGAACGCAGAAACTGGAATCCTCTTCAGCTCCCTCGTTATGTGCTCTTGAATTGCCTGAACCGAGTTATGGTGCTGTCCTTTCATGGTCCTTTTCAGTCGGGGTAAGAAAGAAGAAGTCTGAAGAAGCGATATCTGGGCTCTAGCTGTACTTGAAAGACTCAGAAAACGAGTAGCCCGAGTCCGTCCAGCAATCGCCCTGGATCATGGAGACTCCATCACTAAAATGCGCCGAGGCACACCGCCTTTGCTGTCATGGACTTCTTGACCAAACATGGCATCACACAGCATCCACAGCCACTTTGGTCCTTTAGACTTCTTCCTCTTCCTTCGACGGAAAAGAGTCATGAAATGACAGTACCATGGCTCGGTCCAAGCCATTCAAGTGGCTGTAACGAGGGAGCTCAAGAGCATTCCAGTTTCTGCGTTCCAGGGAGAATTTAGTGATTGGCAGAGTCGCTGGAAAAACGGTCTTGATCCATTAGGGGCATATTTGGGAAACTATTAAGTTGATGTGTCAAAACTGTGAATATCTGTTTTTAAAAATTCAGTCCTACTACTTTCCGGACACACCCTGTATGATTACAAAACTGCTTCTCTGAGGTGGTTTCATTCTATATTCCTGCCAGACTTCCGTAATCCATTTAGTTAATACAGGATAGGATTTTTTAAACAACATTGCGCTTAAAAGATCTAGAGGATATGACTAACTGATTAATGGTAGTGCTCCAATTGACTTAGTCTATCCAGATAATGGCTTGACAAATAACCATTGCTAAATACCTGGAATAATAAGGGATACATGTACAATATTCTATTTTGCTTTTACGCCTTCCATTTGTCATATAATACTATTATATGGTATTCTAAGCATTTTGAGCATATTATGGAACATAAAAATAAAGACTAAGAAATTCAGTTTCGAAAATAATTAGAAATAACAAGAAATAGCTATCATATTTATTTATTTTTGTAATAATTAATTAAAATAATTATGCTTTCAAATTTTCATTAAAATGAATATCAATAGTAAAAATAATGCCGATTATTAGCTAAGTTATTGCTTATATATACATCAATAATTATAGTCATTATGCTTCTTGTATAACATTTTGATAGTTCTGTAAACATGTTCGCCGAAAGTAGGACGCTTTGATATATCGAATACATTCACTTAAATTCCCTATATGGTTAATGATGCTTTAGCCATAGTTCAGTAATTCGTCATTAAAGCCAGTGCAGATGAAACTGCTACTGATTTTATCTGCATATATTACAGCCAAAATGATTCGATATTAGATGTATATGTCAGGCAATGCCCTAAGAACTAGTAAAATGCATATATATAGATCGCTTCTACAAGTCAGTTATATTTATGTATATTAGTTCCATATCATGATATTGATACCACTATAGATATTCCTTTCGTATATATTTTATGAGGGATATCGTATTGCCATTACCTTAGCGTTAAATGAGTCCACAAGTTACCCTATGTGTAAACTTGCTTTGCGATAACACGCATTTTCTAGACTGACAGGTATTCTTGACATCTAATTTGCCTCAGTTAGGATAGCTAGCTTGCAGTCCTCGTCATTTTCTCTACTGAACATTAATTCTAAAGTTGTATGTTTCGTATATTTTGCTAAGTAAATTTAATATCTTGCTTAAACTTTAATGCGGATGAAGACTGATTTTATATATTGAAACCAAATTTTCTCATCGCCCTAAAAATAGGACAGCCTGCATAAATTGTCGTTGTATGAAACCTTTGAAATAATTTAATTCAAATTAAAGATAATTTACTATTTAATAATAACTAACTATGTATTTGTCTTTATCGCAAGTTAGAATTAATTTAGATATTTTTAATATTTTTTAAATGGAGATTTTTGCAGATTTTTTTGCTTATGTTCTAAATTTATAAGTTTCCTAAAGTTCTGAGCTCCAAGAAACACATACATATAAATTTATTGTGATAATATTCCATACTTTTATACCAGTAAAAAACATTGTCGAAACATTTTACCTAAAAGATAAATTTTTCTTGCATTTTTAACTGTCTTAAAAATAGGACGACGATAAAATCCACTACTACACAATCACCATTACATTGTAATGGAGATAAGCCTTCTCTCTCTATTATAGTCCACATATTACTATTCTACAACTAACCCAAGTACATAAGTCTAGCTAGCAGGTGCACGTCAGTTGGCAGAGAAGTATGTGAAGTGTGGGAGAGGGGTTGAATGAATGTTTCAAACACTGATTCATGAAGTCAGTTTGTATTCTGAAATTCACTGAAGTAGACTAAATTTTTCTCGTTTTTACATACTTGGATATTGCGTTTTCTTTTGGAAAATTATTTTGATGTTAGTCTATGTCACTTAAATTTTTAACTGCGCAAGAAGCCTTGGTTTTTTTTGTGGACTTCAGATCACAGTGCTTTGGTCGACATAGACAATGAAATAGTGATTTTTCTCTTGGATCCCGATGCACCGAATAACACATAGGAGGCTGATTGTCTACAAGAGAGATAGAAGAAATAATGTGTGATGAAGGAAGCTCTAAAGTGGTTGCAGGCATTATTGAAATTTTAGTTTCAAATAGCAAACAACATATCCCAAATGGATTACATGTGAACCCAAGTTCGAAAGTACTCCGAAGGCGCTTTTTCATGAGACAGTATTTGTTGCTTTACGGAAGCTCAAACTCTTATTTAGCGAGGATAGTATGAGCCTGCTTGATTTTCGAAGACGCATAACAGTTGACTATTTGAGACTTTCTATTCCAAGAAATCCACCTTACAGAAAACTGGGTGTTCAGCAAGTTAATGAAAATTTTTTAAAGTTTCGAAATGAACATGTTATTGTGAAAAAAAAAACAGAAAATAGACAACGAACATGCCGGCTAAAAATCTGCGCAGCAAAACCAACAATTATCTGTAAAAAATGTAACTTTGGGGTATGTTTAAGATGCTTTCTCCAATTCCACCTACGTAAGAATGATTAACAGAGGATTATATCATTGCCCTGTTTTTAGGACAGGCTGTATTTATCAAACTGATAAAAATTTGGTATTTGTTTAGTTTTATATGTATACATAAACTTAGAAAAACACATATTTAAGAATTTATAAAAAAATATTAATTTCTTCAATCCTTGGTGTGATATGGGTTAAGCAAAAGGGAATACAAAAATAATCAGACAAACAAGAAAACTAATGATTGCTTAACCATGGTTTTGGATCTGTATATGATTCGTAAGCACGTGTCAAAAATATTTAATTTGCTATATTCATTTTCGTTTTTAAATTTTGAAAATACATGTATAATTTCATCAAAGAAATTTAAATAACCGTCTTAAAGCCATATTATTAATCATGATTTTAAATTTTAACAGTTACTGTTTCACTCACTCTATACATTAGGCTTATAACATATTTTTGAATTAAAAATTTCCTTTTTAGGCAATACAAATTTATCTTAATATAAAAAGAGGAAATTACAAAACACATTTTCACTAAGCAATTTTTCTGATTTTATGCTTTTTTCTTCCAACTGTATTTATGATAAAACTTCCCAGCCTCATTAACTTTGTGTTAAATTTTAGAATGAATATTTAATTACTTGTTTAACATTTTGTTGACCGAAAGGTGAGAATATGGTAGAAACATTTTCATTTATGTGAAATCTTACTAGTTTCTCTGGTGATTAATGGTATTGTAAATGTATAATTTTGCATTTATGTACTACAAAAGTTTAAAGTTTTTTAAATTGAGTTTCTAATACTGAGTCTCTTATTATCAATGAAGATTTATTTATTTTCCTTGGCCGATATTATAGCTATGTGCAGTTACAGTTAAGTGCCACTAAGTTATATTTCACGGCAAAAAGGTATAAGATAAACGATGAGAAAGTGTGTAATTTCGTACAGTTTACAATGGCTTCCAGGCAAAGTTTTAATTTCATATAACACATAACATAAATTGCTCCTGCGTGCAATACTTGGGGAAAGCAAACTTCACCAAGAAAACATAAAAGAAGATAATCCACTATATCTTTACAATAATAGTAAGCATTATTAGATCTGTCGAAGCTGGGATCCCGAAATTTCTGCAATGTTCGCCGAACCTTCCGATGCTAGCCGAACCTTCTTCCAATTACATCGCAAATGGACTCAGTTAGTAAAGAAGAAATACCTTATAACTGAAGCTTTTGTTTTCAGCCATATCCCTTCAGTCGCGTCAGACACAGTGCTTTTATACGAGACGAAATTGTAGATCGTTTTATAATCGTTATGTCTAAGATATAGTTATGGAATTTGTATATATGTGAATAATTTTAATGAAATTATGCTTAAAACTGTAGTATCTCTTGGATAATGTAACATGAATGCCCTCAGGAAAGTGAAGCTTCACCTGAAAAATAAGATTACAGGGGCAGGTTCATTTAAAATTAAGTTAAATAACCATCTCGCCAGGGCAGACCCATTTAACATTAAATTAAAGGGCTAAAGGTGGCGATGGTTAAAACAGCTAAGTTTTGTGGCCAGATTTAGCGAGAAATTGCCAAAAGTTGTCAAACTTGGAGACCACTCGACGACATTTTATTCCGATCATTGTATAACTGTAACGAATCCGATTCGTATGCAACTTAAATGTAGCCGATCCTATAGAAAGCCCCTTTTAAACAAACAGCTGCATGAGTACGTAAAATGACATAAAGGAAAGAAAGGTTTCAGACTCAGGCTTTGATTACACATATAATTTTATTTTCGTAATAAAGTAAGCGTTGTACGCATAAATAGATTCACACTTATAAGCGCTATGAGCTTTGATACATACATTCTGCAGTTTATGAATTCATCTCTTGCCTTTTGCATTTAATTAATATTCGCCTTTTATTTGGTTGACAGTTTGTCTCGAAAAGTAAATATATATTGCATTCTTAATCACTGTTTCATATACTACTCAACTCTTTTTACGCGGTCTTTATTTTACATGATTTTGAAACAACACGGTTCACCAATAAAAACATATACAATTTTTATACGAATTTTTTGTTCTAGCAAGAATATCCCCCAACAAAAATATTAATACTAATTTTGACAGTTTGATCAGAAATAGGTCGATTTATGCCCACATATGTGTTTGTTAGTGACTTAGTCTACTACATCAAATAATTGTAAAGTTAAGAACGATAGCTTCGCCAAAGCAGGAGTGGCTCCGCCACAGAGAAGGGGGGCATTCATCCAGCCTTATGTGCATGCGCGAAATAGCTGTCGAGCAGGTGACGAAGGCCGAAGGTCACGTTTTTGGAGTTCAAATTTCTGATACTTTCTCATATTTTTTCTCCCATCAAATCGACGTAAATTAAAGCACTGATCATACTGCGATATGGATCAATTAATAGCCAAGTGAAATTAAAACTCCGCCGAACTGCTTATCACTTCCCAAGTAAGCTTCAATCTGAGTTCAAATTATTGCCAAAACTTTGTCAGAGAACTAATCATGTTAGGACTTTAGTTTCATATCATATTTTCCTTAATTAACTGAATACTTGGCGATTTGACGACGAGAACTTCTCCCCCCTAGATATAGTTCCGTATTAGTATAGAAGAGAAACGCGTCAATGTGGCAATCAAAATCTCTGAAATAACCTTGTATTTGACGTACATTTACTAAAACAATCGATTTCGAGTGCAGCTACAGATCCTTCCTTATCAGGAGAATAAAATATCTAGAAAGGGAAAGCAACCTCAATAACGGCTTTTTTTACCTTCAAAAACCGTTACTGAGGTTGTTTTCCCTTTCTAGATATTTTGTTCTCCTGATGAAAAGGGACCTGTAGCTGCCCTCGAAATCGGTTGAGTGTTTTAGTAAATGTAAGCGAAATACAAGGTTGTTTCAGCGATTTTGATAGTTCCGTATATTTGTGTTGCTAGACATCAAGAATTATATAAGCAACTTGAGAAATCAAAAACAGTCCCTAATAACAGACTTTGCAACAACAAAATAAACCAACAGACACAGCTAATAACTAATGAAATTCTTCATTTGAATCACACCCGATAGTTGTGCTAGACATATACGACATATGTACTGATTGAATATAGCATTTTTGATTCAGTTCGTACCCTTGTTATCAAGTAGCGATGAATAGCTGCGAAATTGATTTTTATTCCTCATTTCAATTAAAATTTTTATATGTACTTAACGAATGAATTTTCAATGTACACTAACTTAATTTTTCTTTGTAATAAAAATGAATTATTACTTTTTTGCATGCTGTTTTGGTACATTATTTAGAGATTTTTCATCCTACAGGAGTTTTTAAAGTTGTGGAATATATCTCCAAATTTACCATATGTCGCATACATTTTTATACGATTTTTGTTGCACAGGTTTCTAAGGAAAGTGTCTGCCATGCAAAAGAAGAGTTGGGAGTATATGTGTGTTTTTATTTTCCGTTATATGTTATTTTCGTAATCAAAATTTATTTATCGACAGGCAATAGAGCTAACAATGGGATAAGAAAACAATAGTCAAACTTTAAAATGCAAGCTCATTTCCTACACTGAAATAAAATATGTGAGCAGTGAAGCAAAAAATGTACTCTTCGTTCTTCTATCAGTAGCAGATCTGTAAGTTAAACAAAACGAGACTCGTATAAAAAATTCCCATTGCAGTAAGATTAGTGAAAAGATATTCCTGTAGCTCATTTTTAAAATGTGAGTCACTAAAGTGCTTGCACTGACTACGAACGCGTGTCTTGATATTGAAGATAAGAGAATAAAAATTTGGAAGAAGATATCATTTTTTCCCTTTGTTATCTGATGCGAATATACTCTTGCACACAGACTGCTTCTTTCGAGCTCTCCTTAATCTCGAGACGGGACGAGAGCTTCATGAACTGTCAAATAATACTTTCCCGATTCCCGTTGCTGAAAAAGCAAGTCTTTATTCCCCTGAACGGCAGACCAAGAATGGCGAGAAGACAAAAATCAATATCGTTTTCTTTCTTGAGACTCTTCCTTTCTTGTGTTTTATTTAAAGACAACTTGCAGACGGTGTGTTTCTTTAAATTACATTCTTTATTTTTTTTCTTTTTCTTAGTTTCCTTGGAAGCTTCCTTTGCCTCCTCACACCGAAGAAAACTGTGGTTTGAATATTGTATGAGGTGATCCGCATTCTTCTTATGGTGTGTCGTGATTTGAGAGGCAGACGACTCCTATTCGGTTTAAAACAAAACAGTCGTCTTTAAACGCATGTTCTGAAATTTGAATTTAGAATGTTCTGACGACTAGAGAATTTTTTTCATTAATAATATTTCGCATCTGAATTTTGTAGATGTGGCCGATTTTGGAGCAGATCAATTTTTGTTTCCATAATGCAGAAAATATTTGCAAAATAAAATGATAGGAACGGATAAAATTGCATTATTTTTGTTTGTAGGTGAAACGGATTTGAGAAAGTTAAACGTAATGTAGTTCAAGAATACATTTCACTGACTGGCAATAACGTAAACATAAAAGTGATTTGGGAGATCAAATTTTCATGGAACGCAATCTTCGTTGCTCAGTTGTCGATTATAATTGTAAATTTTTAGAACATAAAATTAAAAGAGTTAATCATTTGTCTTTTCAAACAAATCCTGCGTAACATAAAATTGCGAAGTTTTGTGTATCGTAATTTTATATATATTTCAGTTTTAATTATGACATTGTTATTTTATGTATTAGCATTAAATAATAAAATGGAGGTGTGGTTCAGTAAATTAAGGAAAGCAAAAATGTTTAAAACTGATTTTAATAAATTACTGAATAATTGCAGTTTCAATAAGAGGTGATGTAACGAACTCGGAAAAGATCATTTCTGCACTGATATAAGAAAGAACATTGGTAAGATTAAACTCAATTTCATTCTTACTATACGCTTCTAATATTTCTAAACTGCCGTTGAATTGTCGAACGTACCTCAAATTTAATGTTTGGAAGTATTGAACTAATAATTAAATTGAAGG
This sequence comes from Stegodyphus mimosarum, assembly GCA_000611955.2. Taxonomy (NCBI): domain Eukaryota; kingdom Metazoa; phylum Arthropoda; class Arachnida; order Araneae; family Eresidae; genus Stegodyphus; species Stegodyphus mimosarum. The sequence goes on from KK116588.1 coordinate 229,157, forward strand.
TTACAAGCTGATATGAAAAAAAACCATTGTTTCTAGCAGGACTAGCAAAATAACAAGTTAAATACGTACAAGCAAAGAATAAATGAAATGCCAAGCAACAAGCTTCTGATATGTAAGCATGATTTCAAAGTTCAAATACAAGCAAAAGCTAAATGACACTGAAAGTGGAAAAATATAAATCAGCGTAGCGGAACGCTTTATCGAAATATGCTTTCACAACTTTTTGTCATTCGTACTATTTAAACTTTATTAAAACGTCCTATTAATTGGCGCCCAGATGGTAGTTAAGGGAGCCAACTACAGTACCAAAGGTCCCGACTTTGAATCTTGAAGAAAGCATGGTTGTAACTTCTCGTCCCTTTCCAGAGGGAAAGGTGGTCCACCTATTAGATGCTTCCATAACACAGTGATCACTACTTCTGAGGTTAGTTGTGGCTAGCCAAAGTCGGATGAGGGCCCACAATTAGGGAAATATAAACTCATCAAACTTATATTTCTAGTGGAGTTTCTGCAAGACAGTAGGATTAAGAAGGAGGCTAAACATAAAGTATAAATTGTTAAATAAAATAAAACAAAATTTGTGTCTGCTCAGATTAGGAACAACTTTTAACTGAGGAATGCTTAATAGAGAGAAAGAATAGCAATGAATCTTGAAATATTTTTATGAAAGGAAAAGGAAAATTCCATTCTACTCTTCTATAGGAAACACCATAACTATTAAATTTTAAAAACAGAAAATAGAGCTCATATGAAAATAAAATCTAAAATAAAATGAAGCAACTTAAAGGTGCCGGCGTCTCTTTTACACAGTCTTTGGTTTTCTTGAATCGATTATGTTTAATCAGGCGAGGACTGTCTCGCTGAAGGAGAGATGTCTTCTCGAAAGACATTTGAGAGAAACTAACTCAAATCTGGGTTATACACGGGGAAACAATAAAGAAGCATGTCACTATATCGTAACTTAGGTTAAAACTGCAAAGCATAGTAAACGTTGCTTACTGTAGAATATACTTATCAGGTCATAGAGAAGAGAATTTTCACAAATTACATATTTACAAAGAACTCTTCTGTTTACAGCATTTATCTAAACATTCCTTCTCTTTCGAAAAATTAAATTTCGGGAGTTTCATAGCAAACAATATTAATTCCATGTAATAATTAGAATATGTACGTAAAACGTTCTATGTAACTACATTTTGGTTGGAGCTCAGTTCCATTTTATCATAGTTTCACTGCTATAGTGGTGAACGTAACAGATGTTATACGAATTGGTCGAAAGGAAGAGAGGTGGGACTTGGTATTTTTCACTTTTCTTGCCAAGAATGGATTAGAAGTTGCTTCATACACGAAATTGTACAAGAAAATGTTTAAAACTTTTAAGGTAGCTAAATTCAAGTGCTAAATAGTGCAAGCAATAATTTCGCTTAATTCGAAAAGCTTTAATCTGTAGACCAGTTTTGCTACTTAAAACTTTAAAGTAAATAAATAGATATGGAGAAAATTTCTGTTTTTCTCATATACCAACATCGACGTCGCTTAAAGGAAACTGTTTACAATTTCATCATCTTCTAGCATTAAATCATCAAACTAGGACATTTCATCGTCTTCTGTTTGTTTGCTGTTCGTCCCAAGACCCAGCCCCTTACTTTGAAAATATTGCAAACAATATTCTTTTCATATCTCATCTAAGCCTGCCTAGTCTACTAAAGTCAAATTCCTAATTATAAAAGACCTTCGTTCATGAACCATTTAGAAAATTCTTAGTAAATGCAGTTTTACATATGTAGGCCATATCATCGAATGTTTAAAATTTAGGATAAAGGAGCACATAGTGTAAGTTGGAAGAAGCGAAAATGTCTTCAAAAGCTCTAGTCTCTTCAAAAATAACTGAAATTAAAGTTTAAGAAGCCAAAATTATTGCTCCTCAGTTTGTATATGCTACAGTTAAAAACCTTAATACTAGTTACAAAATTTAAGAATCCGAAATTTTTTATGAATTTCAAATCTGACACTGCAAATCATTTGAAAGAGTTATGTAAAAAACTACATTATTATGGAATTGATTCACAATCCATAGCATATATAGCTTTCACAACACTCATGACGCATGTGCAGACTTAACCTGACATAGTGTCAACCAATGATAATGTTGAAATTTGCAAACTGAAACAGTCAGTCAGGATGATGTCAAATAAAACTTGAATCAGTCTGAACTATAGAGGCTGTTCGCTCAGTTTTAGACGATTTTGGTAAGCGGTAATAAAAAATCCTTTGCTGCAAAAGAATTAATTGCAATTGTACTATGTTTTTAAAAGTCAAAATTATCGTCTGTGGCTTGAAAGTTTTGTTTTTATTCAAAATGGCGAATTTAACAAAGCAATGGCTCGAAGGCTACATTTACGCTCTTTCCGAAGAAAAATATGCATACTCCGTTATCCAAAACCGATGTGAGAGTCATGGTTTTGTGATATCTAAAGCGTCAATAGGTAAATATCATCAACAAGAAAGGAAACAAAACGTCAAATTGGAGCCTCAAGTGGCACAAAACGTCAAATTGGAGCCTCGAGTGGGACAAAAATTCCAAACACGTATCCGAGGAAAAAACAGACAACTTTGACTATTGCAAAGGTACGTTGTTTAATGTTAAAAGAAAATCCCCCTAGTCAAAGGACAGTTGCAAAATCATTAAAATGCTCGGTGTCCACTGAAAACAAAATGATAAACGTTGATTTAAATCTTAAGAAAGCGAAAAAACGCAATGTGCATCGTCTTCTTCCAAAGCATATCGCTCAACGCAGGACACGCTGCAGAATTGTATATGAGAAACACTTATCCAAAGAAAATGGAAAACAATTGTCGCAATAGATGAAGCATGGGTGTACTTAAATGATTGTAACTAAAAAAGAGCCATTTATTATCATAAAAAGTGAGAAAATAAATTTAAGTACATGGTTCAAAGAATCGAAAGAAAGTTTTCTAAGGAATTCATGATTGTTGCTGGTTTTTCTTATAATGGCAAGTTAAAAATAAAGACAGTGCAAAAAAATGTCAAGATTAACTCCAAATACTTTTAGGAACCTATTTTATCGCCCATTTGTCTGAATGAAATACCATCGCTTTACCCACAGAGCCATCAATCTGTGAGACTCCATCAAGACAAAGCTAGCAGTTACACATCAAAATCCACTGTAAATTTCCTAAAAGAAATGGAACAAACAACTGGTATCAAGGCCATACCCTTCACTGATATCCCTACTAAATCTCCCGAAGTGTCACCTATGGATTTTTGTGCTTTCGGACTTTAAAAACTGCATTATCCAAACATTGTTCCCAAACCCTAACAGGACTCTGGAAAGCTGTTCGGGAGGAATGGGATAGAATACCTCTTCTGACACTTCAAAAGGCATTATTATCCTGGCAATTGCGGTGTCGAAAGATAGCTCAGGATAAGGGTTGTCAAATAGAACATTTAAACACAAGAATTTTATGTAATTTAGTTTTGTGAATACAATATACATCGTCTTAAAATTATGCGAACAGCCTCTGTAGATCACGATCATCCAGCAGAACGGTATCTAAACACCAGTGTGCCTGAGCACAAGGCTCCACGTAGAACATATTACGACATTGCGAATGTTATTTTTAGGTAACCTTATATACTTCATAATTTTTTTTAATTTTTAAAATTTGTACACTAAGATAAAAACAAAATGCTAATTAGGATAGCAGGTAGCAGTCTAATATTATGTTCGACGTTTGCAGGTTCTATGTCGAACTGGTGAGTGGTGACACGACAAAGGAGAGGTAAGGAGAATACTGGTAATTTGAATTAATTACATAAATATATGCACTATATACGTAAGTAAAAATAGAGATTACATTATCACATGAAATATATGAATAAACGAGAAGGCCAATATAGCAGAGGATATACAATAGTAAATAAACATTATAATAAATTACATAATCCATACGTTAAGTTGGGTCATAGTGCCAGTCATTATTGATGAGGTCATTATAATCATAATTGCATATCTTGATAACTGGGTTATCAATTTCTTGTTGCCGGTAGCGAAATGTTTTACCTGGTTTATAATAATGGGTGCACAATTGCACAAAAATTGGGTGTTAACACACAAATCTTCATGTATTCGATTATTGCGGATATACCACTCTGCATTAACAATTTGTCTGAGAACACAAATTTGACATATTTGCAGTTTTTGTCTACTTGTTTTGCGAGTATATGCCCAAACTGGACTTACGTAACAAAGTAATGGACTGATAAATGAATAACTTATTATCTGTGGATAAAATACTGTTTCGAGCAATTAAGGGGTCGGATTTAGCTTTACGAACTCGATACTTCTGGATAATAGATGTCATGTGTGTTGACCATGTGAGAGTTTGAGGATTACCCCAAGGTAAGGCAATTGCTTGGAATTGAAGTGCCGTAGAACATCAGATTCTCTTTAAACTTGGTTTTTTTGATAAACATGACTGTTTGCGTCTTATCCACGTTGACTTTTATTTTCCTATTGGTGAATTTTCCACTTGGTAAGCCAAGTCTCTAGTGTATGTATGTAATTTTGTAATCGTTGGATGACTGGACCTACTAATGCACTTTGTGCGAGGATCGCAGTGTCGTCTGCATACATAATTAATGTTGATGACCTAGCTGTTAACGAGTGTGGGACCAAGTAAGGACCCTTGTGCGACACCATCTTGGATGGCATGACTTATGGATTTCGTTTCAGAGACGTTAACAACAAAGTGCCTACCTGTACTTTTTTACGTTCATAGAACGTTCGAGCGGCATTAACCAGATCTTCACGCGATGATTCATGCATTCTTTCTCCTCTTCTCTATCTTGCCAACATGAGTTTCGCCACTTATCCTCATTGTTTAAAATAAATTAAGAGTGTTAAAAAAGGCACGAATGCAGTTGTCAAGAGCGGGCTATGAATATATATATATATATATATATATGTATTAAATTAGCGACGTTTATCTGTATCAAGTAACTTTTGCCTTAGGAATAAAAATGTATTCAATAACCACTTCTACTACTAACATTTTTTGCGGCGTCATCGTGAATCTGTTTCCTTCTTTATGAATCGACTTTCTTCTTAATGCATCTATATCAGATACTTAGGAATCATTCTTTGCACATCTTTTCAGTAGCTGCTCCTTTTCAACTGCAACCGCACAGATAAAATGCATGTGGTCAAACTCTGCGTTCGTGTAGCTATGCATACCGCTTGAAATAGCATTATGAACGACGATTTACCAGACGATTTATACCAGGACATTGGTTCTCACCGCTCGATTCACGCTGTACCAACCCCGTGATATTTATGCACACACATTTCATTATAAAATCCATTATTTTGCTTTTTCTACACATAGCTTTACATATTTACCAGATGTGTTGAGTCAGTTCGAATGTATTTACATTTATTTATATTTATATATTGAATTGGATGAGCAAAACAATTTTCATAAATTAGTTGAATTCATTTTTGTTGGGAAATATTTTATATAATTCTTATCACAAAACTTTGACGTTTGATATAGTTAAGTTAGTTGGAATCATTACTTTTGATCTTAGTTCTATGTGGAAAGAAATACTCCGTTTATTAAAGCATGTTTTTACCTAACTTTCAGTGATTGGTATTTGGCTAATTTAAAATCATCGTCACTATTATTTGTTCTTTATATTCGCAGTCATTAATAGCCCAAAAGGTCGGAAGTCTGGCATTTTATGGCGTTCCTTAAAAATTATTGCAACCAAATATTATCGCCAGGTTTATATTTAAAGAAATTAAATAATGACGAATCTGCATGAATGTATGTATATTTCTCGCATTGTGAAAAGCAACGTACCTAGAGTCATCAAAGTTTTAGTAACGTAATCCTTCACCTGCAAATATAAGCACCTGGAAGCCCAAAATAGGAATTTAAGAAATGTTTCATTTTCTTTTTTATATTTTAAAACCTGAAACAAATTTTTGATTAACAAATAGAGTCATTAGGTTATTTTGAAGCAGGAGACATGAAAAATGTCAGTACCATCGCCGGGACTCGAACCTGGAGCTCCAGAATAGGCACCAAGTGTGCTACTGTTACACCACGAAGACATGCAGAAAACAGGGAGAAAATATCTTATATAATCCCCCTTTTAAAGGACGACTGGGGATTAGGGGTCGCATTCGCCAAATTGTGGTGGTGACCAATTATTGTCCACCACCTTTTAGTTAGAAAGTTACTTTAAAGTCATTAGGCTATATTGAAGCACGAGACACGAAAAATGTGCAGTGTCCTTTCCGAGACTCCAGCGTACCTCTCGAATACGCGCATTCTAAAAAATTATGTTTCTTGCATTCTGAAAAAACGACAGTCCATAAAATTTTGAATAACGCAATCCTCCACCCGAACATGAGCACTTGGAAGCCCGAATTTTGAATTCCAAATTTGTTTTATTATCTGTATTATATTTTGTAAACATTTAAGGAATTTCTGATTAACAAATTAAATGATTACAAAGAGAGCAATGGCAACACTGTGCGGAATAGAATATTTTATCTCCAGAGAGCGAGACCAGAATTCTAAAGATATGCAGTTTCTAAATATTTTGTGATGTTGTTGTTGAATTGAATTTTATGCGGTTTAAGTGCGAATTTTATTTAATAAAAGAGGTGTGATAAGCGAATGATATTTCATAAATGAAGATAACAAACAAAACGTTAAAAAACGCTTCTTTGGGCGTAATATGAAATCTGAAATGTTTCAGATTTATTTTTTATTTATAATTAATTTAAGTAAATTGTAGTAAATATTTGTATTCAAATTAATTTTCGTTTCCGACTTATTTTTATTTTAAGCATCATCTTTTAATACATTTCACATAAATAATAATATATTTCATCCAGTACCCTTCAGTTTATTTCTCTAGCAAATAATCTTAACAGGAAAGCTGTACCATTTACAGTGCAAGTTTAATAACCGAAAATTCAGAATCTAATATCATCGAAAAGGAATTCAATAAATTTAGTCAGTTAATGAAGTATACTATTTGCAGCATTTTCTTTTGCATTCCTATAATTGAAACTTCAAATGAATGTTTTCGAAATTATTGCTCTAACACTTAAAGATTTTTAAGAATATATCAGCTTATGGTATTTTTTTATCTCAAAATTAGCAATATTTTACTGCACAAATTTTATTTGCGAAATTCCTCAATGCAAATGTTTTATCATGTGTACTTAATTAAGATATTTGTCCGAACAAAAATTCTTTTAAGAACATTCCTGTTAAGCATATAATTAATTGTCAAGCGTTGCGAAATTTGAGACAATCGTTTCCACCGTTTTGACATCACTAATTAAATTGTTTCGAATTTCTGTTATAATCTCCATATAATTTGTCTTATTTTATTTTGCTTAAGTAAAGCTATTTGCAATATTTTCACAAAATTATTAATATTTTATGCTAAAGAAACATGGTATATTAAATGATTCAATTAAAAAATTAAAAAAATAATAAAATCTAAATGCTTTCACATTTTATATTACACCAAAACGGATTTTTTTTATTTGCAGACTCATACACTTCTCGAGGGCGTTTGAGCTAACGCCACTTGGCTAAAATATTTAAAAACAACAAAGCTTTAGAATTTCCGATGGACAGTCTCGCGCGCTGGAGATAAAATTTTTTTATTCCCTGTGTGTTGCCATTGCTAGTTTTAAAACTGTTGAGTTCCTTAATTAAAAATTCGTTAAGTATTTACAAAATATGAAACAGATAATAAAACAAATTCCAAATTCGGGCTTTCAGCTGTCAGTGTTCGGATGGAGGACTATGTTTTTCAAAATTTGATGAATCTCGATACCGTTGTTTTTTCACAATGCGAGAAGCGTACATACCTTCATTCAGATTCTTCATTATTTAGTTTCTTTAAACATAATGCAGGGTGATAACATTTGGTGGCAACAATTTGAAAAGTGATACATTGCATTTAGATGATTGAACGCAAAATGACGTTTCGAGACTAATTGCCCTTCTGCGTTAATGCCTGTTTGGACTAAAATGAAGGAAATTTAATAATGAAAGCGAGAATTTGTCAATAATTTTTGCAGCATTATATTTAAGTTCCCGTTGATACTAATATTAATTTAATAAACGGAATTTACTATGCATATTTACCTCATTCACAGTTTATAAATTGAAATGCAAATTTTAAAGGTTTACTTTATTTTACGTGCCATTTTATTAAATGAAAGTATCGTTTTCGTTTACCGTATATTTTAGTGTATAATTTACTGTCATTGCTTGTGGTTTTTATTTACTTATGATGCATTTTAAATACTCTTTTCTTGCTAGTGTTACTTGAGTTGGCACAACTGTGGCCTCAGGTTTGTCAGACTGACAAGTATAATTTTAAGCTAAACCTACAGCATTAATTTCCAAATTTCAAGTAATGCATTTTTATCCCTATATACTTAAGTAAAGTAATGTTAAATCTTATACTTATCCTTTTGTTTCTTTGTAAAGAAGAAAGTAAACTAGGTCAACGAATATTAGTTGCAGTACTATACGTAACTTACTTAACATTCTTTATTGAATTTAAGAAACCAAATGCGAAATACAATTTTATCTCCAATTTAATTAATATGTTTACAATTTAAATTCATTGCTATTCTCTGCTAATTCGTTTATCTAAATGAATAACTTGAAACACAGGTATTTAAGTACTTCTATGTTTTTTATTATACAGTTATATGTTTCCTAATTACAAATATATATAGCACGTGAGCAATGAAATTTTTTTAATATAATATAAAGTTTATTAAAAACTTATTTTCCCACAAACAAAAAAAAATGGAAAACTTTCTTTATTAACAAGTTGAAATATTCAAACAACAACTAGTAAAGGCCTATAATTTTAATTCATAACGTATTATATATACATATTTAAAATTCTTTGTAAAATTTGAAAAAAAATTTACAAAATGCTACATCAACTTGTAATTATTGAATACATAAGGAAAAGAGAAAAATTCTGAGGCTTGAAACATAACTTTAAAATTAATTAAAAAGGAGATATTTTAAGCTAAAATCTCTTTCAGACATTCAAGAGAAATTATACTGATTTAGATATGTTTTAGATGATTGATAAAAAATGTAACGAAACGTATTTAAGGCAACTTTTCTGTACAAAAGAACAGAACATTTAGAGTCTCAGTTATATCTCTAGATGTAAGTAAAAATTATGACTGGCGTGATAAATATAATTTTAGGAAAAATATTTATTTATTTTAGATTGTATGAAGTATTAGACCTATTTATTGCAAAACGTTTTTCATATGCTTTTTTAAAATTCATTTTTGGCTGATAATTCTGAGCTTATCTTAAGAAATTTTGCAATTCTAACAATTTTTCTGGAACTAAAAGTTTAGAACATAAAACAGAAGTCTCCTCATTGAAAACTCTGCGTAATGAAAAGCGTTAGGTTTTGTACATTAATATATTTGCGCTTTTATTTAAATTAGATATTTCATATAATATATTTTAAGAACAGAATATTTTTCGAAATATGAATAATTTAACAAACGTGAATTTAAAATGAAATAAAAATCGCATTACATCGTAAAAATAATATCTTTTTAAAAATTTTGTCTCATTCCCAATTGCATTCACTAATGTTTGTGAAACGGGATCTATTAAAATTTGTCACAAACACTACAGGATATTTCTAATAATCTTCAAAATTACCGTTGTATATTTTATAACTCTGAAATTCAAACCATAGTCATTGAAATAAAAAAAAATATTATTTACAGGTTTACAACAATATATTATGCAAATAAAAATTGAAAAACAGAATATGTTTGCCTACGATACACAAACACACACACACATATGTATATATATGGTATTTGCAGGCAATGGGCAATGGAAAATCATGAAGCTTAGCATTCAAAGTTCAGGTGTTATCGTTGCAAGCGGAAGACAGCCAAATCGATGATACAGAAGAATTTCACTTCAAAACTCCACATCTTTATTCAATTAAAATGGCAGCTAATTTTCTTTAGACGAAGGTCACATATCGAATAATGATTCCTCGACGTCATAAATATTTTTAAACAAAGAGAGCAATGGAACTTCATAAAATTAATGCTTGAGGGATCTAAGAAAATAAATTCATAGTTTTAAGGCATTAAACCGGCGCTAATTGAAAGCAGTATGTTTTAATCATCTGTTAAAATGCGAGCAAGACAAGCTCATGGATCGGAAAACCCCACAAATCTTCAATAACTCTGAAGGAAAGAAAAAAGGCAGAACCATACTGAAACAGAACTACAGTAGCATGGGGAAACAATGGAATTTCCTGAAATTAATGCTTGAGGAATTTAAATTCATAGTTTAAAAGCATTAAACCAGCGCTAATTGAAAGCGGTATGTTTTATTAAGCTGTTAACATCTCCCATTTTTACAGTGAACCAGAATTTAGATTGGAAACTGTGTCATTCGAAGCGATTTGATTAATAACTCACTCTTCTCGAACCAAACTCTAAAATCGCTTTCGCATCCCATAACCATGAAAAAGAATCATCCATCCCCTGGAGGTAATTGAGTAATCTAAACATACAACTATCCATTATTTCTTACTTTTTTTGGTATCAGCTCTGCCTTAGGAAATGTGACGATCATCGTTTCATCATATCGCAAACGGGATCTACCCGGCCAACGGCACAGTGTGTGTTCCTGATATAATGCAGAATAACTTCTTGGGTCCCTTACCTTTTTACTTTTTATTTCTAGCAGAGATAGCCTATCAGCTTATCCTTTGAAACGTCAATAAAATGGCTGCACATTCAAGCTAGATTCTTGCCTATGTTTCTCACGTCAAAGGGACTTTAGTAGTCTAAGTGACACTGCTCCTAAAATCCAATTCCTCAGGGATGTTTTTACACGCATTGAGAAGATCTCCGAATCTCATAAAATGTTAAACAGAATGTGAAGTATATTCTTTGCGAGCGAAAGGATTTTCTTTGAAAATCTCTTTGCGCTCTTTTGGCAAATCAATCCTACATTCCTCTGGAACCCGCTGCGACTTACATCGGATAAGGAAAAAAGGAATGTTTTTCGCTATTTTCAAGAAAACGGAGCTCACCTTTATATGCAGCGTTTATGACGAGCATTACTTTCGGAAAATACGCAAACTGGTTTTCCACAAGCCGTAGCTTGAGCTGAGAGCATGTAACTGCTAAATTCTGCGTAGTTTTATTGTTCTACGTAAACTAAATTGTATAAATGAAGGCGTTAACACATAAATTGGAGTTTCGGTGAATAAAAGATAAACGGCAATAAAAAGATAAATGACAGCATAAGAAGAGTTTTGCAAACAGAAATATTGATGAAAGAAAATTTGTTCCTTTTGTGGTAATTCATCAGTACAAGTTTTTAGCTAACTGAAAAATACTGCAATGATATTCAAAAATTAAAATAAAAAAAAAATCTGAAAAATTTCAAATTTTGTAGGCCTAAAGATCAGCGCAGATCAAAATGCCTGCCGTAAAATAAAATTAAATTCATGTACTTTCACCTGCACACACATACACGTTTCTACAGTGTTTGGGGCTAATGTTCCACAGGACTAAACGTATTTAAAAACAGCATATCTTTAGAATTTCCGGTAGACAGTCTCGCGCGCTGAAGACAAAAATGTTTTTTTCCTCTCTACAGAGTTGTCATGGCTCTCTTTGAAATCGTTTAATTTGTTTCTAAAGTATAATCTCGTTCCTCTCATGTCTTCATGGTGTAACGGTAGTATAATCGGCGCGTATTCGAGCGATCCGCTCGAGTCACGGAGAGGGCACTGCACATTTTTCGTGTCTCCTGCTTTAATATAACCTAATGATTCTACTGTGGCTTCCGAACTAAAAGGTGGTGGACAATAATTCGTCACCACCAGAATATGGCGAATTCGTCCCCTGATCCCCAGTCGCCCTTTAAAAGGGGAAGTATATGCAGTATTTTCTCCCTGCTTTCTGCATGCCTTCCTGGTGTAACGATAACACACTCGGTGCGTATTCTAGAACTTCAGGTTCGAATCCGGGCGATGGAACTGACATTTTTCATGTCTCCTGTTCCAAATAGCCTAATGACTTTATTTGTTAATTAAAAATTCGTTGAATGTTTACAAAATATGACATAGAGAATAAAACAGATTCGGAATTTCAACTTCAGGCTTCCAGGTCCTCATATTCGCAAGGGGAGGACTACCTTATTAAAAATTTGATGGCTGTAGGTACCTTTGCTTTTTTAAAATGCGAGAAATATAAGTACTTTCATAGAGAATCTTCATCATTTAATTTGTTTATATATAATACAGGGCGATAATATTTGTTAGCAACAATGTGAAAAGGGATACAAGGCTTTTAATGATTCATCGCAAAATGCCGTTTCGAGACTAATAGCAAATCTGGATCAAATTTTATTAATTTTTGCAGGCTTTTATAATGTTTAAGAATTGTTCCAGTGATTTAATTCTTTCGATGAAATTATATCTGTTTATGTTTTAATTTTTACATTCCCATTTATTGCGCCAGGTAGAACGCTAGTGATTTAATTGATCTGGATACATGCTTTTCTTTTGAGTGTAAACGAATTGAAGTGGACTGAAAATAAAAATGTATACAATAACTTGCAAAGAGAAAATGAAATGATATATCGTATTTCTTTTGGAGTCAGTTTATATTCGCTATGATTTATCACTCAGAACGGAGGTCACGTTACTGGAGTTGAATGAAATTACGTATTGTGCCGCTGGGCGTCTTTTGCAGTAATCAAGGTGTAAGGAGTTTACGCATTCCATGGTGAGTGTTCTTGTAGTGTAAGCGGTCAGTAAATCATGCTAGTTGAAAGATCCAGCATTTGAAACTCTATGAGCGTTGAACTGAACTTTAAGCTTAACGGGTCCAAAAATGTCTGCAAAGTTCAGTAAAGAAACTAAGAACTTTCATTGAAAACTGCTTGGAACAAATTATTTCAGTTTAAGTTTAATAACATCGGAAAAAATTAATCTGCTGCGAAGTTTAAGCATTTCGCTTTCATATTAAATAAAGGTATGATAAATGCTGCTGGAAGTAGGCCAGAAGATACGTGAAATGTACCAATAATTAATGAACCTTGTTAGACGTTAATAGTATAACGTAAAAATTATGCATGCTGTATAAATATGTTGTCTTGAATTTTTGTTCAGTCCAAATACTTGGAAAGGCTAAGGAAGCAGAAGCTAAGGAAATTGGACAACGTAGAGCAGTGTTTCTCAAACGTTTAGTACTTGCGACCCAATTTTCAATCGTTCTTTTCATCGCGCTCCCCCCGATACAATAAAAATGTATTGAATGCAATAAAAATATACGTTGATAGTAAAGCTACAATATGAACTTAATTATAAACCTTGAAAATTACCAAGATAAGTATTAAAGTTTTCATATGTTACTTTTAAGTAACAGGATAAATATTATGCTACTTACCCTCCTAATTTTAAATTGGAATAGATTTCAACAAAGATTTTAATTAAATTAAATATTTATTTTCGCACTCATACATTTCTAAAAGTACAAATGCCATTAGAAAAATAGTTTAGTACTGTTGCTCTCTATTCATCGCATTCGTCATTCTCGCGGACATCTGCGACACCTATTGAAGAGCTTATTTTGCGAGCTGCAATTAAGATCGCAGAAACTATGTTTGGAGATAATTTTGCTAAAGACGTGAACTCCATACCTCTATCAAATGATACTGTTGACCGTCGAACTAATGACATAGCTGAAGATTTACAGCAGCAGCTTTTCGGGAAGTAGCGTGACAAACTGTTTTCAATTCAGCTTGATGAGGCAACAGATAGTAATAAAAATACTCATTTCATTGGCGTATGTTCGATTTTGTGATGGTATGTCAGCAGTAGAAGAACTACGTTTTTGTAAACCAATAAAACTTGAAGCAACAGCACTAGCATTATTTGATACTTTAAATAATTTTTATAAACGAGGCAAACAAAGAATGGAAAAATAATGTCCGAACATGCACCGTTGGTGCTGGAAGTGCCTGGAAGATTCTAAATTATACAAGCACACTGCACGATCCACAGAGAAGCTCTGGCTTCCAAAGAAAGGAATGACTAAGAAATGGTCTGAATATTGTGCCAATGACAGTTGTGACCCGAGTAAATTATATTAAAATGAGACCGCCAAATTCAAGAACCTTCTCTGTACTTTGTAAAGACATGAGCGCACTACATTCACCGTTGCTATTTTATTGCGAGATACGATGGTTATTATGTGGGAAATGTTTGCAGTGTGTTTATCAATCAGGAAACGAAATTGTCACTTTTATAGAAAAGGAAAACCGACATGAAGCTGAAAAGTTTCCAGATGATTTATTTGTCATGAAATCGAGCTACTTGGTCGATATATTTGAGAAATTAAATTCCTTGAATCTTTAACTTCAAGGAGCATATATACATATGTTGGAGACGAGGGATAAAATAAATGCATCTAGTAGGAAATTGGAATTGTGGAGCAGAAATTTAGAGCAAAAAAACCTAGAATTGTTTAAAAATGTGGATAAATGTAGAAGGCTGAAAAACAACATGTGAAAGTTGTTTTTGAAACCAATGAAAATCATTTAGCCATGCTAGCTAAGAATTTTAAGAAGTATTTTCTTGCTGACGACAACTTGTTACGAGTGGGATATGGATCCATTTCAAAATACTCCAAAAGGGCTCTCAACTGTCGTAGACGAAATCTTCATAGATGTCACGTCACGTGGCGAAATGAAAAAGCAATTTAGTAATAAATCACTCTTTGAATTTCGGGCAGGAACGGATGATGAATTTTCTGCACTGAAAACGAAAGCATTTCGTATCCTATTACCATTTCCAACATTCTACCTTTGTGAAACTGGATTTTCTGCTGTGGCTGCTCTGAAGGCAAAATATAAATCTCAGTTAAGCATAGAAAAAGAACTTACAGTGTCAGTTTCTAATATTAAACCTTCCTTTGAATAACGTTGTTTTGCGAGACACATGGGAGTCACTAGCAATTATTAAACTTGTTCTTAATTTAGTATTGATAAATGAATTATCGAATACATTGTGGAGTATTGATACATTTATAAGTACATTGTATCAGTGTAAATGTGCATTTTACTTTTTATTATGTCAGAATGTATTTTGTTTTGCTACCTTTCAGTAAATTAATAATTTTTAAAGTCTTTTATTTTCGACTTTTCGATATGCTTGCCTCCCCCAGGGAGGGCGCTTCCCACAGTTTGAGAATCGCTGATGTAGAGTATTGGTTGAGGAAACATGGAAGCAATCGTACGCATTGTACAAGTAGGTATTCAATATGACGTGAAACAATAAATAAAAATCAACACAGAAAAATGAAAATGAAATTTGAAAACTTTCAGATTTTATATTAGGCCAAACGAGGCGCTTTGTTAACGTCTTGCGTGTTACCTTTATTTATTAACTATCATGTTCTTCGTAGTTAACTACACAAAATTCAACAGCAATATCACAAAATATTTAAAACAGCATATCTTTAGAATTTCCGATAGACAATTTTGCGCTCTGGAAATAAAAATGTGTTGAGAGTGTTGCCATTGCTCGCTTTGAAATCATTGAGATTTCAAATCAAACATTTACGAATTCCAAATTTTGTCTTCCAGTCGCCCGTGTTCAGGAGAAGAATTTCCTTATTTAAAATTTGATGGCTCGATGATGAAACATATTTACAGTCTTGCAGACAGCGAGCCGACGCAAAATGCCGCTTCGAGATTAATAGCCCTTTTGAGCAAACGCTCATCTGGACTAAAAATATTTTTAAAACTAAAAACTGAAAACTGGAAATCTAAAAACTTTCTTATGTGCATGGACTGAGAGAAGTCTCTCAAATCTTGAGTTAGTATACGAAGTAGAGTTGATGACTTGATTTAAAAGTGATAATCAGAGGGAAAATATGACATTTTACTATTTAGACCTTCAAACTACGAATACTGACATCGATAAATGCCTATTATTGCGTTATGAATTACCTTGTTTCAGACTTTAAAAGATTCATGCTTAAATCGGAAACTATTACCCACTCACATGAAATACTAAAATATTTGAAATTATACGTGATAAATATTTGTTACAACAGCATTCATTTCTTCTCTTGAAAATGTGACTAGACATATAATGGTCTACAATTATTTTTTTTCCCTTGCTCATTTATTAAAGGCTATAAATTAGTAAATTGGTAATTAAGAAAAAATTATTGAAAAGAATTTTGTATATATGTAAATAATTTTAATGAAAATTATACTTGAAATTGTAGTATCTTTTGTATAATACAATATAAAAATCTGAAGAAACGAAGCTATGTCTGAAAAATGAGATTACAAGGCAAGTGTATTTAATAATAAGGTGAATTGCTATCTCGCTAAACTGCGGAGATATCACCGAATTTGCGATGGTTTGGGCGACTAATTTTTGTCCCCACATTTGCAAGTAATCTCCAAAAATCGCCAAGCATTAGGACCTTTGGGCGATATTTTGTCCAGCCCCTGTACAGCTGTAATTGATACAGTTGCTGGCCCCTATATGTAGTTGTAACCGTATCTGGCTCTTCAACCGTATATACTTCCCAGTAATTTCGTGAAATGGAAGATAGTAGAGATTTCTTGGTTTCTGCGAGAAAACTATATCCCCCTATTGGTCAGGAGAGAGCATCAGTTCTTAGTTGTTTATTTCAGCGTTGAATTCGAAGTAATGAGAGATCTCCGTGCGAGCTTCGGCTTTTAGATACGCTTTGCATTGCACTTTGTTGAACGTTCTTACTAGTTTGAAGAGTAACTGTTAATTTTAGTGTTTGATACTTTACTCTGTATTTTTGTGGAATCATCTAGAACTGTAATGTGTTTCTTTCGGTAAAATAAATATTATCTAGCTATCATCGGCTCTGATGTGCATTCAATCCATTATGAACCCGTACGTGACTAACAGTTTTTGATTTTTTTTCTGTTAGAAATCAAATTTAATTATGAAAGAGAGAAACCTGACTTCATAATCTTGGATCCAGAAAAAAAATCTCTAGAAATATAATTTTTTTTCAATTTGCATTGAATAGAATGTCAAATATACTTCTACTTTACACATCGATGTTTATTTTTACTTCAAACATCAGCTTGCGCTTAAGAAGTGCAAGGAAAAAGTACAAGGAAAAAATACTTATTTCTTTCAGTTACCCGTCAATTATTTATCCTTATATATTTTAAAAGGAACAACATCGAAAGTAGAGTTTTCTTTCGTTCATCAGATTGCATTTCTTTTCTAATTTTATGGAACAACATGAAACATTAATCTTTTATTTATGTTTCAGTTTTGATAGTGACAACATCTGAAGACTAATCTGACGTCCTTTACCTCAAACCAGATTTTAATTACATTTCTTCCTCATCATTCACTATATATGTCACATTATTTTTTCCTACTAATATATTGCAATCATTATTGTAGTCTCTGTTTTTACAGATATATCTTACAATTTCCAGAGAGAAACCCTATCCAAAATTAAAAACCATGATGTAAGGCTTCATGTGCATAACTACCTCATCACTTTATATCATCTTTTACTTTTTTCGGTTTCCAGTGACAAGCGCTATAACATGATTGACGGCCTCTTCCAACACTAAATATATTTTTTTAAATCTTACCTTATTAAGTGACACTGATATTTGAAATCTATAAATTTTTTTTGTTTAATAATTTTTTTCCGAAATGATGGATAAATAATGGGTTGTTGAAAATCACATTACTGGCCAAAATGGTTCAAATACTTTGTTTTATTTTTAAAAGCTTTATGAAATTTAATTTTATGAATAAATAGCACTTAAAAGATCTAATTTATAAATTCAATAGAATTGCATGTTTTTTTTTATTTTACAGTCAGCGCTAAATTATCCCCTTCCCCCACTCCCCCCCCAAAAAAAATTCAAAATTCATGATTCCAGGTGCACATGTTGCGGGGTATTTCTCCCGCCTTCTTAGCACGCCTTCGTGGTGTAATGGTCAGCACACTCGACGCGCATTCAAGACATCCATGGTTCGAGTCCCGGAGAGGGCATTCCTTATTTCTTCAGTTTCCTGAAATTAAAAAATTCTAAGTTACTCTACAATGGCGCCCGGACTAAAAAAGGTGGTGGATGATGATTCTCTACCATCAAGATTTGGCGATTGGGTCTCCTAATTCCCAGTGATCCTAATGATTCTACAATGTTAGCTTGAAAGACTATGTTATTCAAAATTTGATTGCTTTAAATACCACTATGTTTTCACAGTGCGAGGACATACATACATGCATGCATATATTTCATCTTTATTTATTTAGAAACAAAGGACGGCAGTAATATTCTAATATTCGGGGAAACAATCTGTAAACTGATACGCCGTTTATAGTGAACCAGCACCAAAATTCCATTTAAGCTAATAGCCATCTTTGTGTTAAAAATGAGTAGCTACGCTTTTTAACACTATAGTGTATTGTATGATTGTCCGCAATTATTCTAGATGTTCTTTGTAATAACGAAAAACTGACTGCTCAAACATTTAATGATCAGATCAAATTTAGAGCTTCTCTTATTGTTCATATTTATGGAAATTAAAAATAGAGCTCTGCGCGAGAGTCCTATACAGTCTTAAACAGATATTTCAATTTTAACCATTTTCTTAAACATTAAATAAATAAATAAAAAGACACCAATAGGAAAAATCTGATGTGTACAACACATAACTTTCCTGTACGGAATATTATATTGTACGCATATTTTTCTGCATTTTATTTAAATTTATTGGACTGAATTAAATCTATTTGGCAGATAGTGCATAAGCCACAATAAAATAAATTCACTCTTTAAAAAACACTATAGTTGTATACCATAGTGACACTCTGACTTTAGGTTCACTTAACGGTGTTACATCTCATTCATTTTCTATGTCAGAATGCACAAAAGTTATCTATATCATCCGAAGAATGATCTAATCTTTGCCACGTGGTCTATTCATGTACTATAATAAATCTGTAACGATGTGTAAAAGAAATTATACAAACAAACAACAAAAAAAGAAACTCTTTTTCGCAAACGATTCAGTATCTCTCATTCAATTAATTCAGTTGTCACTTCGCAACAAGGCAAAAATCCATAAAAACTCAAAATATCTATATTACAAATTACGAATTAAATCTTTCTTCGAATAAATTCCAGAATGGGTTAAGCATGATTTAATTGCAATAGTAAAAGAAGGCGTTATGTCTGTGTTATGTAGTGGTTTTTGGTTAGTTTAGAATTATGGATTAATGTGTAGTTAATTGCAGTTATTTGTTAATTAATTATTGAGTGAGTAAATTATATGCATTAATTTATGCTTATTCTAAATTTTTCTTCGCGAATTGTATTGCTTATGTTATTGAATCAATTATTTTTATACGAGTTAAACAGAGTTCTCGTTCTTACGTTACGCGTTCGACAGTATTAGCCGTCGGGAGAAGGAGACAATGGGAAATCGGTTGTTTCTGCGTAATATTTTAAATTTAAAAATACTTCCTTTTTATTCACATGGTTGAAATTTATACCTCTTAAAGAGAAAAAATTTACCCTTCTTATGAACCTACTTTCATGACTGTACGTCGCCCCGTTGGAGAATTATGCCCATTTAATTGCTAAAATTGTTGAATTTC
>KK116588.1:253359-272053 GCA_000611955.2 Stegodyphus mimosarum
TTCATTCATATTAACAAAGGTATGAAGTTGGCATTTGCTCAGCCTGTGATTACTGGCTCTCACTTGGATCACGTTGTGAACAACACTTCTATTGAAACTGGAGAGGATTTTGAATCTTGGGGGGGTAATTTTGATCTTAGTCACTTACCAGAACAACAACAACAACAGCTGTCACTGTTGCTGAAACAATATAGTAACATCTTTGCTGCCTCTGTCAGTGAGTTAATAGGGTGTGATACTATTCTGCACAACATCAACTTACGAGATAATATAGCAGTCAGGCAAAAGCCTTATAAATTCCCTTACCATCTCAGGGATGAGCTGGACAGGCAGGTAGCTGAATTGCTGGATGCAAATATCATACAGGAAAGTGACAGTCCTTACAGTGCTCCTGTTTTGTTTGTTAAAAAGGCGGATAACACATACCGTTTAGTCACTGACTTCCGTAAATTAAATGAAAAAACAATTGAAGACAGTTTTCCTTTGCCTAATATGATTGAGCTCATTGAGCAGTTGGGAGATGCGAATTATTTTTCCACTTTGGATTTAACTTCTGGATTTTTCCAAATGAAAATTCACCCGGATGACACCTTTAAAAGTGGCTTCTCAACTCCTTCAGGGCACTATGAGTGGTTAAGAACTCCTTTCGGATTACGTAATGCTCCTAGTTCTTTTCAAAGGCTGATGTCTATTGTTTTGGCCAATCTTTCTCCATTGAAAATTGGTATTTATATTGATGACATAGTAATTGCTTCCAAAACTTTTGATGAACATCTTGACAAGTTAAAGTTAGTATTTGATAGGCTAAAGTTGCACAACCTTAAGTTAAAACCATCTAAATGTCACTTTTTAAAGGAACAAATCACTTATTTAGGCTATAAAGTCACTAAGGGTATCATACAACCTGATGATAAGAATTTAAAAACAATACACAGTTTTGTGCCACCTAAAAATAGAAAAGAAGTTAGGCGATTTTTAGGCCTTATTGGCTTTTATAGAAGGTTCATTCCTAATTTTGCCCAAAAGGCACTGGCATTAACACAGCTAACTAAAGATAAAACTCCTTTTTCTTGGTCTCAAGAAGCTCAGCAAGCATTTGACACTTTAAAATCTGAACTTTTGAATGAACCCATTTTGGTATTACCTGATTTCAATAAACCTTTTTCTCTTTGTACTGATGCATCTAACTATGCTCTGGGAGCAGTTTTATGTCAAGAAGATTCGTCAGGATTTCAACATCCAGTTTGTTATGCTAGTCGCAAGTTAAAGGGAGCTGAAACACGTTATAGTACAGTCGAAAGAGAAGTTTTGGCAGTTGTTTGGGCCACTGCCCATTTTAGGCAATATTTACTTGGCAAACCTTTCACTGTTTATTCAGATCAGGCTTCTTTATCACATGTTTTAAAACTCAAGGACCCCACTTCACGTATTGCTCGTTGGATCATGGGTTTGTCACAGTTTGACTATAAAATTGTTCACAAGCCAGGCAGGTTAAATTTAACAGCAGATTATTTATCCAGAGCTGTAAATGTCACTCAACTTATCCAGACTTCTGTTACACCAGAATTGTTAAATTTATTTAAAAGAGAACAAGCGGCTGATCCTTTATGCCAGCAAATTATTTCTGATTTAAAGGCTAACAAAATTCCTAGGCCTCCTTCACAAGTATTTTTTGTACAAGATGACATTTTATTTTGCAAGTATAGAAAACCTTCTTCACGTTGGCAGAAACAGAATAGATTAGTGGTGCCTAAAACCCTAGTACTGAAAATTTTGCAGGAGCATCATGATTCTCCCACGGCAGCACACTCAGGCTATCATAGGACTCTTCACCGTATACAGAAGTCATTTTTCTGGAAGGGAATGCATAAACAAATATACAATTTCATCAAGTCCTGTCACTCCTGTATCCAAAGGCGAGGTCACAGACCTTCTCGTAAGGCCCCCCTTATGAGAGTGCCTGTGGCCAGTCGTCCCATTGAGCGAATTGCGATGGATGTAGTGGGTCCCCTTCCAGTGACTTTGGCAGGCAATAAATACATTTTGGTCATAACTGACTATTTTTCTCGATGGCCTGAGGCTTATCCTTTGCAGGACACTACAACACAGACAATAATTGAAAAATTAGAGCAATTTATTTCATCTCATGGGGTGCCTCAACACATTGTTACTGATAAGGGTAGTAATTTCATTTCTCAAGCTATTATGGATTTATATAAGCGTTTAGGGATTACCAAACACACCACTACTAGTTATCATCCCCAGTCTGATGGAGTAGTGGAAAGATTAAATGCAACTTTAATTAATTCACTTAGTCATTTGGTTAGTCACACACAGGAAGATTGGGATAGACATCTGTCTTTTGCCTTGTTGGCTCACAGAACTGGGAGACATAGTGCTCTTCAGGAGTGTCCAGCATATATATTATATGGAAGAGATTTATGTTTGCCAGTTGATTTATTATTGCAAACTAATTTTAGAACTTATGATGACACAAACAATTATTCCAAGGATTTGACTTTGAGATTGCAGAAAACCTTCCAGTTAGTTAATAAACACTTAACGGAAGCTGCTGAAAGACAAGAGACTTTTCGTGAGAGGAGTTCTCAGGATAAGGGTATTCAAGTGGGAGATGTAGTGTACTTATACACTCCAGTTGTTAAGCCAGGCATGGCTAGGAAACTCTCTAAGCTGAATCAAGGTCCCTTCAGGGTTGTTGAGCAGGTGACCAAGGTCAACTACAAAATAGCTTCAATCACTAATCCTGATCAGGTTCAGACGGTTCATGTCGATAGACTCACAAAAGTACCAGAGAGAATTAATTTTCCCACCTTACAGAATTGTGACTTACGTTCTGCGGAACAACCTGAAAATGACACTCATAATTATCCTTACCACCTAAGGCCTAGGGATATCCATGGTTTTGTTGTAAAATAATTGTACGAATTTGATTTTCATTGTGTAAACTCGTTAAGTGTAGCATATTCGATTATTTTGGTTCGTTACTATTCGTTATTTGGAATTTGTATTTTGTAATTTTTACTTAGTTTCACTCCTAGTATCCCTGGTCGTGTGTTGCTTAGAGAAATTTTGTTTACATGTCTGAGCATGTGAGGTATTATCTTGTGGTCTTGGTAATCAACAATCTTGTCTCGATAGCTCGGTTTTTTTTTGGGTTATCAGGGCTGGCCCCTTTAGCTCACTTCATTTAAAATCTAAATTTTTTTTTTTGTCTTCTCCCAGATCTTAAGCGCTTGGGATTCTTTCGGTTAATTTTGACAAGATTGTTTTTTCTCAACACTCCTCGTTAGTTCTTCCATTTTTTTTTTTTTTGATTGCAGCACTACCAATTATGTTTTGACTGGGATTCTGTGAGTTACTTCGGCGCTGTATAGTTGCGGTTTTGTTTTATTCCACCTTTCTCGTATTTCATTTTGGGGAAAGCGGTGGTTGTGAACTTGGAATTGGTTCAGTGTTTTGTCTCTTTAGCAAATGGAGACTCAGGGCTTGTATGCAATGGTATACAACTTATAGTGTTTTTTTAGTTTAGGATTGTTTTTACTTGCATTGAAAAAAAAATATGTTTTTGTGTGTGGAGCACCTGTATAGCTCCTGTTTTTGTATTCGACACCTTGCACCAGTATATAACGTTTAGGTGTTTATTGTATTTTATATGTACTCTTATTTGCATTGTATACTCTTATTGTAGCATTTGTATGGGGGGATGTTATCTAACATTATTACATATTACACTTTATTTTTTTTGGGGTGTGTCATGGCTGTTTGTCAACGCTTTTCAATTTTGGTTCTTTGACGATTGTCAGACAGACCTCCTGAGGCTCAGGCATATTGAACGCTGTTAGGGGTGTTTTGTTTTTTCTCGTCTACTATTGACAATTGGGATTCACTGACATTCTGGTATTCTTGCAATATATAACTCGTTTGTAAACCCTTTGCCCTTGTCTCCTTTATTAAAAATTTTTGGCTCGCCAAAAATTTTTTTTCCCGGTTGGGGGAGTGATGTTATGTAGTGATTTTTGGTTAGTTTAGAATTATGGATTAATGTGTAGTTAATTGCAGTTATTTGTTAATTAATTATTGAGTGAGTAAATTATATGCATTAATTTATGCTTATTCTAAATTTTTCTTCACGAATTGTATTGCTTATGTTATTGAATCAATTATTCTTATGCGAGTTAAACAGAGTTCTCATTCTTACGTTACGCGTTCGTTGGTAATAAGCCTTCGGGAGAAGGAGACAATGGGAAATCGGTTGTTTCTGCGTAATATTTGAAATTTAAAAATACTTCCTTTTTATTCACATGGTTGAAATTTATACCTCTTAAAGAGAAAAAATTTACCCTTCTTATGAACCTACTTTCATGACTGTACGTTGCCCCGTTGGAGAATTATGCCCATTTAATTGCTAAAATTGTTGAATTTCGTGTTTAAAAATTTACTCTGCTATAAGCGTCGTTTCGGAGCACTTTTTCGTCAAGGTCATGTACTGCGTCCGGTTGAGTGATAGGGTTGTCGCATTCTTTTCCCTCACCCCTCCTTGTTGGCGAAGGGGGTGGCGAGGGTGGAATTTTTTTTGGTGTGAAGAAGGAAAAACTAAGTTTTCGCAGCACTGTTTTGTGTTTGGCGAGATTTGCATACTAATTCACCAAATTTGGTGATTTCCGGAAATTCTGGATTCGGGAGGATTGAAATCGTCATGCAAGGCCATGTTCAGCCTTTTTGCCTCGGATTGCAGCTGTAAGAAGGACTCGCGATTTCCTTCCTTTGGAAGAGCCGCCATGTTGACCCAGGGAGACCGGTAGAGGATAGATGTCCAAGGCTTTGTCCGGAAAAAGCCGCCTTCGGCTTGTTGCTTGCTCCCATTGAGGAAGAGATGAAGAATAAGAAGGAGATGTACTTCTAAGGAGATTTGATATGTTACTACTCCTCTGCACCTTGCCATCCTTTATCCAGTCGGGGAGTCTAGATTGTTTTTCTTCGAATCTCAATGCATTTTCCACCAGAGCTTGACGTTCCTTGAAACCCGCTGAATTCGGCTTCTTCCGGATCTCTCACTTCGAAAACATCCATGCGCCTATCATCATCCTACTAGGATGGGCCGGATTAACATCGATAGCTGGCAAGATTTACGTTCGGTGGAGTGCCTTGTACTACTACATCAGCCTACTGGTTGTCTGGGAAAGAATTTCAGCAGATAAGTGCATTCGTTTTTGTCCATAGTTGTAGCGTTTTGTAAAAGTAAATTAAGATTTAAAATTTCAATGATAACCGACACCTTTTGTTACAATGGGTAACGCTTAATTAAGCCTCAAAATTTTTTTTTTCTTCGAGTGAGTTCAACTTTGTTCTGTTCCTCCTTTCACCAGAAATTTTAGTACGGCATTCAACCTTAATTCAGTGAACATGTATTCTAAATAATAAGGATGAGTAAATTCACACAAATATTGGAAGAGATTTGATTAATTGAAGGAAAATTTCTAGCTATGATTTATTAAAGTAAGGAGTAATAATATGTATATTTAATTTCTAATTAAATTCTATTTAACTTATTTGTCAAGAGTTTTTGTTGGATCTTAAATCCAGGGTGTTTAATTAAGCAATTGCAGTGCATTTACTCTATTTAAGACCTTTTAACTTTAACTTGGAATGTAATTAAAATTTATATATAATGGATTAAGACAGGATATTAAATTTGTAAACTTATCTAAATTTTACCTTTTTACTTTAAGTTGTTACTATTTTTGGTTGAGGATTAACTTTAACTTTTGCAAATTAAGGAACGATTAAAAATTTAAATTCTACTTTACCTTTAATTGAGTAATTGAATGTAGGGTTAAATGTAATCATTTTTCTCCAACGGGTCTACTTGAATATGTAATATTTTTCTAACTGCCTAAGGGATTTGCTAAATTTATGTATGTAAATTTTACCTGAGTAAATTAAGAATTTTCTTGAACTAAGTAATCTCTATCAATATTGGTAAAGACACCATGCTCGGTGATTCATTAAATTCCTGTGTATTTTTATGCTGGCCAGCAGAGTTTTGATAACTGCATATGAAATTTTAATATTAATTTTTACGGTGTAAATTTTGATTAATTCATCTCGGTGCATATTTGAAATTAACAATATATATATTATAATTCTAAATGCATTATTTTAAGTAGTCACTTGAACACTCCACAGATCTAAAAATTTAAGTTGAAAGATTGTCTTCCTTTAATGCTGCAATAAATATCCTTGGTTATATATATATATATTTGATTCAGAGTTTTTCTTATGATGACTTGTGTGAATGATCTTAACACCAGTACTCCTGCTTGGTCTTAGGGGTTGTTCGGGTTAGTTATACACAACGCAATGAATTTTGGTTTTTGATATTATTGTAGGCTAATTATCGCAACAGTTAGTATTTAACTTTTAGCACCTAACATCTGGTGCCGCGATTTTACCACCTTAACAACTGGCGCGTGTCAAATTTAGAATATAACATCTGTTGTTGCGAAGCTTAGTTTCTCTAGATTGGCAACACTATTCTACTAAGTTTCAAATGTAAAACATATGGCTGCTTTTGTAACCATAATTTGGCTTATCTGAAATTAAACAACGTTTAAATTGTTGATATTTCTACAAACATTCCATGCAGGTTTACTAAAGGCATGAAAACCTTAACCGGCAGATAAGAACAACAAAATTGTAACATTTTTAAAGCAAAAAATGAACAGTTTACCAACTTATAAGAATAAAAAAAAATCTGAGCTCACTGAGCCGAACAACAGACTGAGTATATATACATTGGTGAAATAAATTAAGAGAATTTCCATATTTGATCTATGATCTCCAGAACTATTGGACAGATTTTAATAAAATTGTTCGTGAACATAGGTTGATATAATAAAACAAAATAAACATTCAACTGTTATTGTTAACAAAATAAACATTCAATTGTTCGTGTGTAACACTCATGGGAGTCTGAAGGACTGAAACAGCGGTTGAAGCAGACACAAAAGAAATGGGTAACACAAAAGAAATGGGGTATGGTCCCCTCTTACAGCCATACAGGCCTCGTAGCTTGCTGTTATACTGGAAGGCAGTTTATCAGTGCCTGTGGCAACTGGTCCCACTCATTCAGCAATGCAGTTTTCAGTTCCTGGATGGTTCCCGGACGGAGGTTGCGAGTTGCACTTGCCCTCCCCAGAGCGTCCCAGACATGCGTTATCGGGTTGAGGTCTTTAGACCTGGCTGCTAATCCATCCGGCGAATATCCTCACTCTCGAGAAATTCGTCGACCAGAAGAGCTTTAAGTGGCCTCGCGTTATCGTCCTCTGAGATGAATTCGGGGTCCACTGCTCCCCGGAAAAGGCGAACATAGGGCTTCAAGACCTCATCCCTGTACCTCACACCAGTCACAGACCCTCTGTCAAAGACGTGGAGAGGTGTGCGGCGATCCAACATGATGCCTGCCCAGACTATTACACCGACATTGCCATAATTATTGATTTCGAGGACATTGGAGGGTAGGTAGCGGGTCCCTGGCTCTCCCCATATGAAAGTACGGCGAGAATCGGTGTTTAGGCTAAAACAGGACTCAGGACTCGTCGGTGAACAGAACGGTCGCCCATTGCTCCGTACTCTGATCATTATGCTGCCTGCACCATGCTAATCGGACTCTCCTGTCCGGAGACGTAAGTGGGAGGCAAACAGCCGGTCTTCTGGCAAACAACCCTCTCTCATGCAGTCTTTCGGAAACAGCCACCCTTTTTACACGGGTTTCCAGGGCTGCATACAGGTCCCGACAGAGCTGAGAAGCTGTAGCCTCTCTGTTACTCCTCGCTGAAATGGACAAATAGCGATCTTCTCTGGCCGCCGTGTCTCTTGAACGACCTTGCCCAGACTTTCTCTCGATGGATCCAGTATCCTGGAACTGTTTCCATAGGTTTACACACAAAAAAAACTGGGCGTTAAATTATACTCTCTGCACTTCTAGACTTGCGATTGGCCTGCCTCTAGCCTCCCCACAATTCGCCACCTCATTCCATCATCATCATCTAAACGTTGGTGGTTACTCATTTTTACTGAATTTAACCGATTGCTGCAAGGTAACACCAAGAAATTTGAGGTGTGCTAGCGAACGGAATTCGTCTTATCCTCCACGCTCTTATAAAGACAATGTTTCTGCTGGCTTCGCCTACACACACATGTACGCTTACGTATTTGTCGTGCAAAATTTGCATTTTTATCTTGAAGCAGGGTTTTTCCTCCAGTTCAGTTCTTTTTATGCAATTCGATAAAATATGCAAATTCTCTTAATTTATTTCACCAGTGTGTATATATACATAAATCTGTAATAAAGAATATATATATACTTTTGGGGGGGTGCTGCCGATTGCAACCAAAAAGGGAGGTCCACATCTACATGCTATTGCAGTCCTATATACATAATGTCAAACTTCTAAGGCTACTCGCTTTTGAGTTATGCAAGATACATACATACATATGTACGAACGTATGCACAGATGCCACGACAAAATCTCTTCAGAATCCATTTTAAATCAGTTTTTTAATTTTTTTGGAGGAAAAGGAGCCTCTATTCTGTCCTTACCTACGGATCGCTAAATTGCATTCGATAGCTGTCAAAATGGATATTTTCGTTGAAATACGATACACGAAATTTTTCTGGATTACAATAGTTTCTTTTTACTTCGTACAAGGAAGTAAAAATAAATATAATTTGAATAATTTTGTAACGAATGATCGTATTTTATCGATTTCAGCACCAGCCGTTTATAATGCATGGCAATACATGGTTTACACATGAGACATGGTTTACATGTGTTACGAATTTGTTACACAGATTATTTTCGTGTAAAAGAATCCGTTTCTGAGAGCTTTTATAACACAATAATTAAGAAGTAAGCGATTTGATAAATTAATATCCTCAACGTAAACAAAGCTTTAACCATTCTTGTATTATTTCACGGAAGGAGGTTTCCATGCAAAATAGGAAAATTTTACTCTTTCTAATTAGGTTAAGAAGATAAATAAGTGAAAACCTTTTAAAACTATCACATATTAATAGATTTCCATAAAATTCAGATATTTCTACCTCAATTGCCTTGATACTACAAAAAACTAAAACATAGCTATTGTTTGTTTCTAATTGTGTTAGAGCATGGTACCACAATATTAACCCATGAAACAGTGAGCCAAAACGCCTAATCATTGTTATTAAGCTATGACCAGTTTTCTGAAAAAACGGTTTTTTTTCCTAAATTTGTAGCTGTATTCTGTGTTTGTAGCAGTAGACTGATAAATGAGATATATCCTATGGATAACCCCTAGAATTACATACCAGAGTATGCCTTACTTAGAGTCATACTATGAAACATTGTAAGTATGACGCTATGTCATGATAGTAGAAGCTCTGGGAACACAATAACATGAACCTGGTTCCTGCTGGCAGAAAGGGCAGCCTATACTGTCACTGACCATAGTACCTTCTATCATGCGAATAGGTAGCTTGAAAGCCACGAACACGGTGCCACTGTAACTATGCCTCCTTTCCATCTTGGTCTCTGAGTACCGAACTTGAGACAAATGTTCGGTGGGCCGATTTAGTGACGTTGAATACTGAGAGAGCTTTGTTTGGTGTAAGTCTGGGTTCCGGGATTGAGGCTCCCGGTTCGTAGCATGAAGGAATTTGTTGTACCACCTCTCCCACGTGATTTTGACTGGCAAGCTGGCCTAATGTAGGGATTCCTCCGCTGGGAGCTGGTCGCCTTAGATACATCAAGCTACAGGAAAGGATATTATTTTTGATATCCTATACAAATCCAAGACAGATTACAGTGGCTTAGCGCCCTACTGTGAAAGTAGCTGCTCTGGGAGCACAATAACACGAACCTAGTTCCTACTACCAGCAAAGGCAGCCTATTCTGTCCTAGATTTGCCTTCGGTCGTGCGAGTAGGTTGCGTGACGACAAAGAACATAGTATTTTTAAGTCACTGTTACGCCCTTCCGTTGTGGTCTCCCCGCATCTGATGTGAGACGAGCTTCTTGTGACTGCTATTTCAGCGATTGGGGCTATTAAAAAAGTTCTGTTTGGTACAAATCTGTGTTCTGGGATTGAGGTTCCCTGTTCTTAGCATAAAGGAATTTGCTATTTTGGCCCGGTCGTC
Organism: Stegodyphus mimosarum; assembly: GCA_000611955.2. Classification (NCBI taxonomy): domain Eukaryota; kingdom Metazoa; phylum Arthropoda; class Arachnida; order Araneae; family Eresidae; genus Stegodyphus; species Stegodyphus mimosarum. The sequence continues at coordinate 263,560 of KK116588.1, forward strand.
TTATTTTCATCAATTTGTTAAATGAATTCGATTGTTACGGTATATATCATACCCTGGTGTCTTATATACCGATTTATTATTATATGCCGGCTGTCTCGGCTCTGGTGACATATAATAAATGATTATGGTTCCTAGTCTCCGAAAGAACAGCCAATGCTATGAAGTGAATAGCAGTGTAAGCCATCCGAGGGGCAGTGTGATGACTAATTTTTCATCGGTTTCATAAGCTCCACGCTATTTGTAGTGTGCCTCAATGGTAGATCCTTGTGCTCACAGATTTACTGTGGTTACGTGGTGTATGAAACTATTAATAAGGCCCTCTTGGGAATGGAGTGCACGGGAAAGTGAGGTGTAAGTGCGTTTCCTAATATTATCCCTCTGGGAACTTGCGAACGAGTTCTAGCGCCTGATAAGGAGAACAGAGATAATGAGAACCTGCAAGTGTATTAAACTGCATGATTTGTTTACAAAAATGGATTAATATGGTATACATGAGTGCCATAAATTGAAATGTATGTATGTTTCTCGCATTGTGATAAAACGACGGTACCTAAAGCCATCCAATTTTGAATGCCGTAATTCTGCTGCAAATACAGGCATCTGGAAGCCCAAATTTGAAATTTGGAATTTGCTTTATTAACGATTTCATATTTTGTAAAACTTGAACGAATTTTTGATAAACTCGAGGATTTCAAAGCGGGCCATGGCAACGTCGTAGAGAAAAAAACATTTTTATCTGCAGCGCGTGAGACTGTGTGTAGGAAATTCTAAAGATATGCTCAGTTTAAAATCATTTTGCGATATTGTTCTTTAACTGAATTTTATGGTTTAAATGCGAAGAACATGGTATTCAATAAATAAAATAACATACAAATTGTTTAAAAAACGCCCCTTTGGGCGTAATTTAAAATCTGAAACCTTTTAGATTTTTTGTAAAAACTAGAATCTATACTGTTATTTTTTAAAACTAGAATCTAGACTGCTATTTTTTAAAACTAGAATCTAGACTGCTATTTTTTAAAACTTGAATTTATACTGCTATTTTTTAAAACTAGATTATCTACAAGAAATATTTTTGTATGGTAAAATCTTTTTTGTACGTTATGTAAAATAAGAAATAAAGAACGAATGATTATCGCTTCAAAATAACATGCATTTCACGGCATCAGTGCCGAGAGATGAGCCTTCGTGGGCGCAGACAGGCTACCGGCTCACGAAAGCTTGCTCGGGACACAGATGTATAAATTCCGTATTTTAATTTTTATTACTTTTCTGCAGAGTGCAGAGCAACAAGAGGGCCGAGCTGCCTGGAGATATACTAAGTAATTCTTCGATTTACCGTCGCCTAGAGAAGATAAGCAAGGTCCTAGGGACAAACTAACTAATGCGCGCTGTTTACAGGAGGTAACACACTCCACTGTCACGAAAAAACGTCGCGATAGAGTATGCGTGAAATCGGTCAATGATGAGTATTCGTCAGCAGCGGTAGCCATATCTCAACTGCCAATCCAGAGCCTATTTCTAACACGGACGTAACATTGTGAACGAACGACGTGCTGCATGCCGTTTCTAAAAGCCAGGACACGAGAGAAGCGAACGCACCTCTCTACCGAGGAACTGAATGGAGCGCACGAAGGAATTTATCACGTCCGCTTTAGAATCGGAGCAATATCCAAACCCTCGGCCCCTCCAAAGCAAGCTCATTAAAAGCTTTTAATACCCAGGAAGTTCGCCGCCGAACAGTAGACAAACAATGTAACTGTCCGCGAAACTTTTCTATCACGAAACTCTCGAGTTCGAACGGCACTCTATACTTTCACGCTGATCGGAATCAAATACTGCGCATCCTTGCCTGGGCAATCAAAGAGATAGCATGCAACGCCCATCAGATGAGTGAGCATCTACAGTTGCATTTGTGTACAAAAGTCGATTGATATCTTATACATCAGCTTAATAAACTGAACTATTTGCAAATAAAATAAAAAATTTTTTAATATTTTATTACCATTTTGTTTCTAATTCCACACTGGTATTTTTGAAACTAGAATATCTACAAGAAATGAAGCTAAAATCTCTTTTGCATGGTATGCCAAATAAGAAATTAAAAAAATATTATCCTTTCCAAACAATATTGCCTTTTATGCGACATAGGGTATTCTTATTTGTTCACTTCTGTATGTAGATTGCATTCTGCGTGTAAAGGATTGTATTATTTGCTCTACACATAACGCATTAAATTTTTATGGTGTATTATACACTAACCATTCGAACTGTACTGAATACCATGCAAAGTTCGTAAAGATTCCTTGAAACCTGTTAGAACATACCAACAATCCTTAGTTAATATCTCACCCATTTTCAGTTTGGGATAAATCATACGACTTCAGAGGCCAAGGAAGACGCGGGATATTATTAAAAACCCTGTAGAAGGTTCAGTTGCAGAAATATAGGTCTAGTCTTACTAGAAATTTTCTAGTCTTACTAGAAGCGTACCTCCGAAAAACGTTGAAAACACGGAAGTGCGCCTGGTCCTAGAATTTCATTGACGTACCAAATACATATTACGCTCTTTCTAACTCTAATTACAGATGATGTGATGCTAAATCTAATAGCATTCAACATAAAAATGCTTTTTTGGAGAGGTATGCCTTAGATTTAATACAGCCTTCTCGGCATTTCTCAGTTAATCGGTGGCAGACATATTTGCAATCATTGTTTCTTGATTTATCAGTCATGCCATTAAAGTCGTCTATGTAGGGCGTTTCATGCACCTTTCAAGCAAGGTAATGCATTACAAGTGTCAAAAATATCCTACATAAAGACTGATTTCTAAGTAATTCAGCACGATGTAGTGTAACAAATGACATAAGATAATATAACTAATGCTATTTGTCAGTGTGCCTATTCACTGGATGATTTAGAAAGTTTAACCAAAGGCAAGTGGGACTTATCTCACTTGCCTGACGGTAACATAATCACGAGCCCCAGAAATTTATCGTGACAAGGAGTGCAAAATTGCGCCTGTCGTTGGCAAGAACCTTGAGCACCATACAGATGACTGTACGACTTCGCTCCAATTCCACCCTCAATTTTGATGGAGAAAATCCGGAGGAACGGTTCCGCAGATATCCCACCCATCTTCCCCAACCACAACCTCTCAAGAGGTCTTTCGGCTCACAGAGAGTGCCTCATGCCACACAGATATTATACATGTACAAACATCCCTACCTTCTCCAGGATTCAAATCCGGGTCCTTCAGTAAGATAGTCAGCGTCTCTAATCAATATCTTGTTTGGGAGATCAAAGACAGGTTAGTCAAATGACAATCCTCCCTGGTCATTGTCTGCATGCAATATCCATAATCCTTTCCTCGTGTTCACTGTTGCTTTTCGAACGAGTTCTGCATTCGCTTTCAACCACATAACACAGCATCCCACTCACCTGAATGCCTCCTTTCCCGCGCTTGTCTTATACGAAACATAATTCTCTGCTCTCTCTTTACAAAGATTAAAATTCCTATAAAAGAATGAAAGCTAGGTAACTGATGGTTATATTTCCAGCTTTAGTTTTTGTTCGAATAGCTTCGAAATTTATAGAAAAGTGAAGCTCAAATGCTAATTTATTGATCTACACTGTATCCTTTATACACTCACTTCCAAAAGTTAAGCACGAAGATATAGAATGCAAAAATCAACAAATTTTGCTTTGATTGACACAAAATCCGGCAGGAAAGTAGCATATATATTTATGCATAAAACAAAATTGATAATTTTATACAGAAATGAAACCAATATTAAATTTTTGTAAGTTATCAGATAATGACATACTAGAGACTTAAACAGAATTATGTGTTAAGTGAAAATAAACAGCATAAAAGGAAACAAAGGTCATTAATAGGATATCTGTATACAAAGTTTACACCTTGTGACCATGCTTTCACGCAGAATTAAGCAATCGCCATTCTTCTTGTAGAGCAGTTTCCAGCTTAATAAGAGTGGCTGGATGTAGGAAACGTGAAGATACAGCACGGCCGAGAGCATCCCAAAGATTTTCAATGGGATTAAGATCGGGCGAATACGCTGGCCACGCCATACGCGCAATCCCTTCACTCTCCAGGTAGTTATCGACGATGTCAGCTCTATGGGGACGTGCGTTATCGTCCATTAAAACAAAATTAGGACGTGCTGCAGCGTACAATCTCACAATGGGTTCTAGGACTTCATCTGGGTACCGGACAGCCGTCAAAGCACCCCGTGCAGGTCGGTGCGGTATCCTAATGAAACCCCTGCCCACACCATGATGCTTCCGCCTCGGAATGTGTGATGTTCGGTGATGTTTCGGGACGGATTGCGTATTCGTTGTTCACGCCATATTCTTATACCCTTGTCATCTGGCTCCAGAGCAAATCTTGACTCATCAGTAAACATGATATTGCCCCAGTCAGACACATATTCCAATTGACATGTTCCCGGTACCACTGTAATCGTGCCCTTCTTGATTGGACGGTTAGATGAACACAAACTCGAGGTACCTGGGAGTACATTCCACTCATATGTAACCTTCGGCGTACAGTAGCTACAGATATCGCCTTACCGATGGACGCTGTAACCATAGATGTCACACGTGTGGAGGTCGCTCTGCGATTCCGCTTGGCTACAATAGCAATATATCGATCTTCCCCGGGGCTTGTAACCCTAGGGTGACCGGCTACGGGCCTTCGGACAACTGTCTGTGTGGTTTGGAATTGTTTCCATAAGCGTGAAATTACAGAATGATGAACACCGAAGAAAAGAACAACATCTGTGATCGACTGTCCTGCTTCAATGCTCCCCACAGCACGCCAGCGCTCAGAATTTTTCATTCGTCTTCTGGAAGTCATAGAAACACGTATGTCTTGAAGACAAATTGTACGAAAGTTTTAAACACCTTCTATTAGCACTTACAATCAATCTGTAACCCTTCATAAAGCTGGCTTCTTATAAGACTGCCTTTTTTTGCATATTTCTTGACATGAAAGCGCGATTGGCTGTTACCTAACATATTTGCATACTTTCATCGACCTCTGCAGCGAATTGCGTCCTCTTCAATTATGATTGGCTTCCGGAAATAAGCATTTTCCTCTCCATGCTTAACTTTTGGAAGTGAGTGTGTTATGCTGAAAACATAGAAACTGTAGCTAATTTACTTTCAGTGTTTTGGTTTTCAAGAATAGCAATGTATATATAACTGTGTAATTTCTGATATAACTAGTTGATAATGTTTCTTAAAGTTTACACTATTATTACAAATAATAAAAGGCATTCCGAATGCCTTATTATATATGCTGCTGCAAAATTTTCCTTTGTGCACAGCTTAATGACGAATTTGTTGTATTTTATTTAAATTCAGGAAATTCAAGTATATATTATTTATACTCCTTTAGAGCTATCTATTATATAAGAAAGAAATAAAATCCGGCTTTAATTTCTCGTTAGCTGACATTTTAATGAAATTATACACACGTTTGGGGAACCACATATGAAATGTTTTATAAGTTGCTCCCACTGATTATTTCCCAAAAGCGTGCTTAAGAAAATGCAAAATATTCATTCTATGTTCCATCTATTGTTAGAAGAATAGAAATTAAATTTAAAAGATATAACTCGTATTTATTTTGTAAGTTCTTTCTCCCCTCGAGTGAATAATATTTCATTACTACGGATAATAATTTAATAATAATTTCCATTTTCCATTTAGTATCTATGAAAGAAGTTTAGAAAGTTTTAGAAGAAGAAAGAAGTTTTAGAAGTAGTAAATAAAATTATTAATAATATTAAATAATAAGTATTTTATAAAATAAAATTAAAATTTAAAATTAACTTATGTTATTTTTATCAGAATGCTGTTAAACTTCCTTCATTATATAGTAAGTTGTATATTTACTCAAACATTAATTATCTGAAACGTTTGTGCAAAAAATACTTTAATGTAATTTTGCACACTTTTTATTGTTTTTATCTGTTAAAGTTCTATTATATAAATTCTTCTTAATTCTTCTTTTAAGTATTAAAATTTCCCTAATTCTTATATTTTTACATTTCATAAGATAAATATAAAATACTTTGTGAATGTGCGATATCTGAAAACTTGAATTTATGTATGTTTACATAACTGGAAATTCTAATTTAAAAACTCGTTAAACGTTTTATGTATAACTTTGCAAATTTTCGTTGTTTTGTCTTAAAAGAGGTTTTCATTAAAACAAGAACGTTTATTTATTTAAAATTTCTGTGGATCACGATCATGAATGTCCTTTTTAATTGGGCTCTAGTTTTACATTTGTCATTTTCTAAAGAAAATTTACCATTTCATATTTTCCGTTTATTTATGTTCATTTTAGAAGTAATCTTTCCCTCTAGTTCTGCTTTGATTTAAAAGATTCCAGAAAATTTTAATTGTTAATAAAACATCTTTTGTATACCTAATATTGAGAAAACGAACTTAAAGATTCAAGTTATTTAACTGCATTTTATTTACCAAATTTCGTTTGCATTTTGCTAATTAATGCAGATAAGTTTCTAGAAACTGTATTATTAAATTTCTTCTTCAAAAAAGCACAGATTTGTAATTTGGTCTTAATTCAAAACTTTTGAAATGTTAAAAAATGTATTAAAAAATTAAAATTGAAAGCTTTCAGATTTGATATTACACGCAAACGTGTATTTTTTCATTTAATTTGCACACACTTTTCGAGAGCATTTGGGCTAACACTAGGTTTGATTTAACGTATTGTAAAACAGCATATCTTTAGAATTTCCGATAGACAGTCTGGCGTGTTGGAGATAAAAGTGTTTCATTCCCTACAGTGTTGCCACTGCTTGCTTTGAAGTTGTTGAGTTTTTATCGAAATGTCCTTAAATATTTACAAAATATCAAATAGATAATAAAACAAATTCCAAATTCGGTCTTACAGGTGCCCATGTTTGGGTGGAGGACTATATTATTCAATATTTCGTCATTCTAGGTATCATTGCTATTTCACAATGCGAGAAACATGCCTACATTCATGCAGGTTCTGCATCATTTAATTTCTTTAACACAAGGGGATAATATTTGGTGGAAACAATCGGAAAACTGATATAGACATTTATAGTGATTTGATGCAAAATGCCGTTTGGAGATTAATAACCCTTTTGTATTAACGTCCCTTTGAGCTAATAATAGTAGACGTTTTCTTCTCCTAAATAATATTATTTTTATACGAATTTGAGAGAAGCACGACCTTTTAGAATCCGAAATCCTGAAAATGTATGATTCCTTGTTTATAGTTAAAATCGTCAAATAAGACTATTTGATTAAGTCCCTAAACTCAGTTAAAAATTAGAAACAACGCAACCAATTAAATACACTATTAACGTACAGAATTATTAGAATTATATATTTAAATTCAAAACAATTTAAAAAAGTAATTGCTTAGAGGATAATTGCTAAGATTAGCTAACAATAATTGCTTAGTTTAGCTTTGAGAAAAGGTACTGAGAAAATGTTTGGTATGAAAATCTAGTCAGGCTTATAAATTTCAGAAGTTAAAAATTTTAAGTTTACGTTTTCAAATTTTAACTACTAACATTACTTAAAATTAATTTCTTCTTATGCTTAAGATGAAAGTTAAAAAAGTTAAAAATTCTGTGTTCAAGCCTTAAGTTCCAAGAAACTACTAAGTGAGGTTGCACATTTCCACAAAATACTTTTATAGGTACATATTTATCTACAAGCAGTATTCAGCTCAAGTTTTAAAGCACATGCACATTTTGCCAGTGGGTTACTTGAAATAGAGAAAATAGGCTGCCTAGGAGGAAAGCTTTCAAAACTATACGCATCCGATTGTTTTTCAAATTCTCTTTGTTTTTCTCTTTATACAGCATATATTTTCTCATGCAGTACATCTTGTTCTCAAATGGGTGTCGAGTATCTGTTTACTAAGTAGCGAATGTTCTGGAAATGTAAGAGTGCTCTTTTCCATACAAAAATATTTCTCTAAGAACACTACTTCAGGCAAATACATTTTCCATAGGATGTATTTTGGGAACGCTAAAGGAATTCTAGTTCTTACAGATGGAATTCAGTTATTGCAGTGGCGTGGGGAATTTGGTTGACACCTCTGTTACATTCTCTCCGGATGTTATCGTTTGAAAAGGAATTTTTATTCGGCTATTTTTCTAAATGTGCGCTTAAAATGGAAGGTTTCGCCTTCTATTTTATGCTTCTATAGGATATATTCGAAGAGCGAAGTACGACATAAAACTATTTTAATCTTTTAAAAATAGATTTTAAATTTACTTTTACATTTACACATTTATATATTTTTATTTGTAAGAAATATCGAAGAATTATATCTAAATGCACTGTCAGAAGAAAAGACAATTCCTAACATATGGCGAAACAAGTATAGTTCACGAGCTAGAAAGCAAAATATGTGAAACCTGTGCAACAGAAGACAATGAAAAGAATGACA
>KK116588.1:272092-282573 GCA_000611955.2 Stegodyphus mimosarum
AGGATGACGACACATTCATAGAGTTCAGACTAAAAGCCTTTGAGAGTTTGGTTCATAATACGTAATACAGGTCTCGATCAGCCGATGCTTATCTGGTACAGAAACACGATGAGCATATGCAGACGTCTTCAGATGTGACTACTAAAAGCTAAGCGGATTTACATTGTGGCGTCTGGTAGATCATCCAACAGAGTCAGCTTAGCTAGCACGTCTGCTGTGACTAAGATATGCTTAAACATTCAGTGTAAAACAGCGGCTGAACTTGCTTCATCCATGAATTGAATGAGTTGACTTAAGAACAGAAGCATCTCGAACGGGATTACCAGTGGAGCGGTTGGTATATGGCTTTATAAGATCTTCATCTAAGATGTATCCTCAAACACGGGTAATGTAGTTTCTTCGAAGAATGATACTCTCAATTCATATACAAAATGAATACCTGCGTATTTTATCATTTGACGTCATACAGTGAGGCATCATGTTCATTCGGTGATGTTTACGATGCTATCCATAATCTGCTTCTTAAGATGCATTATGTATTTTCTTAAAGCAGGAGGGATGAAAATGGGAAATGCCCTCGCCGGGATTCGAACCGTAGACCTCTCGATTACGCGCCGAGTGTGCTTGACCATTACACCACGAAGACATGCTAAGAAAGCGGGAGAAATACACCTCATATACTCCCCTTTTAAAGGGCGACTGGGGATTATGGGACCCAATCTCCAAATCCTGTTAGTGGAAAATCATCATCCACCACCTTTTTTAGGATGGGCGCCAGTGTAGAGTTATTAGGCTTTTTGAAGCAGAAGACGGGAAAAATAAGCAGTGCCCTCGCCGGGATTCGAACGCTGGTCCTCTCAAATATACGCCGAGTGTGCTTGACCATTACACCACGAAGTCATTCTAAGAAAGTGGGAGAAGCACCTAATACACCCACAAATTTCTTCGTGGTGGGAAAGCAAGATTGCGCCTGTCGTTGCCAACAGCCTTGAGCCTTATGCAGGTGACTTTGCTCAGTTTTGATCAAGAGCACCCCGGGGATTCTGAGGGTCTCTTATCCACCTTCCCCTACCTCTCTAGAGGACATTCGTCTCGCAGCATATTTAGAGTAAACCCATGCCGCACAGACACTATACATCGCAGAGTATTACAATCGTAGAGTACTATATAAATTTAAAACACCCCAAAATGGCGATAAGAAACCAAAGCTGAATCCTATTAATTACGTAATTCTACTATTCACGTTAGTTCGTTACCCACCAGCAACCAAACGGCTGAATAGCTGAGCACTGGTAGTTCGAAATGTGTTCGATTCCGGGAAAAAGGGTTGGCTGCATGAGCGTTTTTGTGGTTTAATGAGGATGCGAGTCAGCTTCTCTTAGATGGTCTTTCACGAAGACATCTCTCTCCTTCTCCAGATAGCTCTTTTATGCTCTGCAGTAGCCAAATGAACTAAATCTTAATTCGATGTTTTGTTTCCTTTATCTATGTCGTTTTGTTCTAATGCCGGCAGTTAAGTTGAATTAATTTTTCTTGTTATTTAAAATTGTAGTAATAAATAAATTAAAAGATTTTCATTTCGTTTATGATGTTATTGTAGTCAGAGATTTTTCATGACTTTATCTAAAAATCTGAAACAGAAAAATGACTTTTACTAAAAATTTTCAAATTTTTTAAAACATAAAATGCATATAGCTCTTCTTTAAATTTTCTGCCTCCGAATGCAAAATTAGGAGAGTACTTTAAGAAGTCAGAACACAGTTCCGGTTAGCAATACTAATAGTAGTAGTAAAGTAAACATTCAGAAACCCTTAAGTTTGAGTGTTGAGAGATTTCATTAGAAGTCATGTTAATGAGATTTTTACTAATGTATGTTATGTATGATTATGTTACTTGCACTAAGAAAGATACATACAAAAATGCAAACATAAATTAGTAGAAAAGCACATAAAAATTTCTTATTGGGTATTTTATTAAAATAATTTAGATATTGTTTAGATTTAGGATGTAATTTTCAGTTTATCTTTACTTCATTTACGTTACCTTACATAATGATTATATAAAAAACAAATAATACTTTGTTGATACCTTTGAACAAAATATATCGTTGTGACTGCAACAGAAAAGTTTTCTCCTTTTTGCTTTTTATTATTTGTATAATGCATCTTACAAGTAAAATTCATAAATGTTAGGATAAATTACCTGTGCTTCAAGTATGAAAGAAAAGTCATCTTTGAATGAATGTTTTGTGCGAGTTTATTTCCTTATTATTTAAAATTATTGAACGTTTAAAAGTTTTCAAGTTTTGGGAAAAGGCAAATTATCCATCTGTGAATTCTTTCCTTTTTCTTGTGCGAAAAATATCTGTTCTACTTACACTTTGCTAGCAAAGAAGCATTAATAGTAGCGAAACCTGTGAAGAAAGGAGTTATACAAAATTCGCATAAAAGAAATCACGTTAGACTAGCAAGTGTTGCTGAAATTGATGTGAAATATATTTTGCTCATCACTAGATAAAATGAAACATATTATTATTTTGATCACAATGCTTTCTTGCTTGACAACAAGGAAAAGATATTATCCGTTGTTCTTGAAGTTTTTGTTCCAAAGAAGTGTTACCACATCTAAATATTATTCATCACCGTAAATGATGAGCTTTACGAATATTGCATTTCAGCTTGCATTCGCTAATAGAAGTAGTCACGTAACCATCACATTACATTAATTTTGCTTTCTGTAGTGTTATTCACAATACATAAAGCAGGATAAATAGCAACACTGCAGTGAACAACTAAGCCAAATCCAACCTTGCCAAAACGTATAGGGAAAAGCCAAGCACACAGTGTGACAGACATTGTTCTCATAGTATGTACGAAAGACAAGCTATAGAAAGTGATATATATTTATTTCGTTTATTATTTACTAATTCATATACAGTTTGAAATATTGGCAGAGCAAAGGAATACATTAAAAGTATCTTATGTGACACCACAAAGCTTCCTTTAATTATAAATTACTAAAATTAAATTATACACATAAATTAAAATAAATGTGATTAAAATTCATTAAAATTAATGTGTATAATTCAAATTGTCCACATTTTAAGCTGCGTTTAATTTAAACTTATTTCCTCGAATTTCGTTAGATATGTATTTTTCATTCAATAAATTCAATTGTCACTTCGAGGTAAGGCAAATATATATCAAAACTCCAAGCATGTTCATTAAAATTTGTAAAATACAGAAAAACCTAAAAGACCAAACAGCATTAAAAACAGTTAAAAAGATGATTTTTCGAATTAAAATCAGGGTTTCTGCACAAAAACAAGCTATTCAGCCAATGGGCAGGAAGAAATATTTTTTCGCGCACAAATTTGAAAGTTTGCTTTTGCTGCAAGACGGCAAAAGACATTGAAGTTGGTTTACAAAGTGACTTAATTCAGTATTCTACTAAGAGTTTCAAAATTAAACAAATGGTGGCCAGGTTAAGCTTAGAGGCAATTAAAATTTAGAATTGATGGTAATTCTACAACTATTGCATGAAGATAAATTAAAGTATAAAGCTTTAACCGGGACATAAAAAAATTCATTTAAATAAATAATTCACTTTTAAAGCAACAAATGAAAAACCTACCAATATGTAAAAAATTTAACTCATAAAACCGGGTAACAGTGTGATATATATACATATATAGGCTTCCTTAAAAGATTTTGAAAACAAAGTTTTAAAACTAATTGACGATCCGCGCATTTGTTGCAGGTTCGAAAATAATGAAATTCTTTTAAAAGAAAAGGAAATAGTTGAAGCTCAACCCTTTGACACGCGGTGGTCGCGCCTTGAAACCACCAATTTTCGGATATGTTTCTCCTCTTCGTTCCGACATTTCTGAGTGAAAACCGATTATTATGATTGATTACTGATCCTTTACCTCTAAATAACACAAAATTACTGCAGAATCATACATTTTTAAGGTTTTAATACTTCAAATCGGATGCCTTTTAAAATCCGTTTTCAAGAAACAAAATAACTTCCTTTTATTAATATAAACAACTTTAAATTTCAAAAGGTAGTCATCGCACATCATTATTTCTATTATAAACAATAAACAATAGCAATAATTAAATTGCATATATAAAAAAATCTGTGCATATTTATAGCATTTGTTTTGTGGTTTCAGCGCGCAACCACCCAGCCACTATAGCATTGTGTCACAGTGCTCACAATCCTGTAGAGGCTCAGTGGTCGTGCATTGAAACCACTGCTCTTCACAATGTTGTTTGCTGCTTTTCAAATAGGAATATATATTTTTACCCGGATATAGATAAGGGGCTTTGAAACCCCAGAATTATTTTATTGCACCTGACCAGTGAAAAGATCTTTCATTTCCAGAGAAATTTCTCTGAGCTCAACAGGCTTGCTTCCTATGCTAGTAATGCGATTTTATAAATTTTTTGTATAGTTTAAATATAATGTAAAAGTACTTTGCTATAATTAAAAATAGAAATCTCGTAAAAGTTTTATTTAAATTTAAAATATTTAAAAATACTTGGGACAAAATACGAATAAAAAACGAAATATCCGTATCAAAGCCAAAAAGGCCAAGCCACCCCCATTAACATAAGAAACCACAAAATTCATGTGCCAGACAAAAAGAGACTAAATAACGCTGGACATATTCCAGTAAAATGCAAATCCCGGCGGTGCATTTTTTAGCATTATGGTGAGACCACATAGAACAAGATACATGTGCGAAACTTGCAATGTGGGTCTAATGCATGTAACCAAAAAACAAAACATGCTTTGACTCAAAAACACAAAAACAAATTTTGTTTGACTTTAAAAAAAACACTTTTTTTAATCCTTACGTTAATGAGTTTTCTTTCCATTTTTCCGGACGTCCTTATTATGTAGGTTTTTATGCTCTCACTGCTATACAAATATCGCATAAATGTTTATTTTTTCATTTTTTCTGACGATTTACTTTGTAAAATAATGTGAAAAATTTATATATATTACAATTATTAAATACAGTTTTTGTTTAATATCGCGAATTTTATCATTTATTGAAATTGCGCACGGAAAAAGGTAAGTTTTTTCCCCTACCAACTCAGTAAGTTTCGAAGTCTTAGACGCGCACTAGTTTCTCAGTGCGACCAACACCCACTGGTCAATGGGCAAAAGTAGAATTTTTCTAATTCATATATTATTTGGCTCTAGGATCATATTATTCAATTTCTAGAGTTTTTTAGTTAAAAAATTATAAAAATAATATTGCGCGCTTCAAAGGGCTTAAATGCAAGTTTACAAATATTTTCCTATGAAGGTTCTAACCACTTTGAATCTCGAAGAAAGTCGTACCCAAACGTAGTACATGTAAAAATTACAATATTGGAAGCATTACATAATAAAATAAGAAATTAAAATGAAATATCGATCTCCTCAGTTCAACGCTTCACACAGAACTTATCTAAAGAAAAGTGTTTTGAAGCCCAAAACCCTTTGTGGTCAACTTGGAAGAAAAGGAATGTGCATAAGTACACATATGCAAAGTTTAAAAGTTCTAAAGCTACTCTTTTTTTTAGTTACGCGGGATATATACATGCGAGAATCTTTCTTGAACACCATACTGAAGACAGCCCGACTTTAGCTCAGTTCCGACTCCAATTATGAAGGAAAACAACCCACATCGTCCTCTACCACATAGAACTAACTACCCAGGACATTCGGTTCACCGCATATTTAGAATGCCTCATTAATCTACTGTAATAATACTTTTGTTTCTATTAAAAGTACATTTAAATATTTAACTGAATAATAATGTTGCGTGCGTACGAGTTCCTAATAGATTGAATGTATAAATCTGATGAAAAGTTAATAAAATTTATTCTTATCACAAGAAACAAAACAAAATGTTGAAATTTTTCCTCACGGATATTCGTACAATATCGCAATATCACACAGTAGTTATATTTTAAACTCCTGAAACGTTAAATAGAACACAATTTAAAGCGCAGAGAAAGCTAATCAGATCTCAAAATTACAGCGGTTAAGTAAACAACAATAACTTAGTAAACAACTGAACTGAGATGTTTTTTCCGGCTTTTTAAAGCTTTTTGATCATGCACGATTGTATTCTGGTAAATATTATTTTCACGAGCTTTCTGGAAAGCAAAAAAGAGTACACTTACGCAATATCTATTTATTAAATACGCGTGCTCATGTATTTTTACGTTTCCGGCGTAGCTGTCTCTGAAAATAAGTCTCGTGCTGCATTACACGGAGATATAAAACAATTTTAACTATAATTCTACCAAAAATAGCAAATTAAATACAAAATCCGTAACATTATTTTCATTAAAATATACTGGTTGGAAATATTGAAATTGAAAAGACCACAACTTTAAGAATAATGCACATAAATCCTATAAGTAAATACGAATGTAATATATGAAAGATAATTTCTTAGTAAAATATTTAATTACATTATTATTCTTTGTTAAGAAAAAATTAAGACATTATCTTATTGCATCAAGAAAAGGTAATTAAATTAAAAATTTTTGGTATAATAATTTTAAGTTTCGAAATATTTTAACTATAACATGCAAAATTAAACTATAAATAGAGGTAAGTTTCCTGTTTTATAGTATTTCCTCAATTATAATATGCAATTCTACGTATATCAACAAAGAAGGTAATGAAAAATGGTATTTGTATTATATGACCTCCATAGTGATCTATTTTTTCCTAAAATTTTAAGACATAGCTTAAAAAGTTCTGCGTTTTGATATATGAATCTATTTTGTATTTTTTATTTAATGTGTTACATAATTCCTAAGAAGAATTTGATGATATGGATGAGGTATTAGAAGGTAAATGCGGGTGAAATAAAAAAGCTTGTGTAACTTCAAATGCTTTAAAAGGTATCCAATTTTGTTATGCTTTACCCCATGTGTAACGTGTAAATGCGCCAGTTTTCATTCGAAAGTCTTCCAAAGGCATCCCTTACCTTAGGCAGATGACCAACGATTGCTTTGCCGTAATTAAATAAACCAAATCAAACCAAAACAACTTTTGGATTTTTAATAAAATCCATATTTCAATTATAAATCAGTATTATTTATGTCTCATAGAATATTGTACTATTCTGCCCTATTAAGAACAGAAAATAAGTTTAGACATTTTATCACCTTAATTCGGAAGTCAATTTGTTATTTCTTCCCTTTTTTTTATTCTACATATTTACTGGCTGGAAGATTTCCAAAAAAAACTGTATTGTGTTTACCGTCCTCTTTTATTAGTAAAATATTGTTAAGAAATGCCCAGCTGCGGTGAGATAGCCTCCCCACAAAGCTGAGTTAGGGTTGCTAGATTTGGCGCAAAATCACCCATTTGGCGATGTTTGGTGATAAAATTGGAGATATGTCATAGACCGAGCGAGAACATTCTAAGCCGCATTCTTCGCGGTTTTTCTCGTGAATAGTCTCGAAAGTAGGTTAAAGCTGCATATAGCCTGTCTATACCAGGAGAAAGTAGTGCCTTGAGTTCACAGATTAGCTTGAGAGGGATCGTTCGAGTTGGGACCTGTACTTTAGTGTATTGCCGAGAAGATATCCTCGCCGTTATAACCTGAAGGCTGTGTTGCTAATTGTTTTAGTGTATATGTCATACTTTTTTCGATGAGTGTGAACCTGTCTTTGGAACTGTCCTGTGTAAGAGTGCTTACTGACCAATAAATTGTGTTTTGATTCTTCGTTAAGTGTTATTATGTATTACTCCAAATCTATGAACCCGTAGACGGCAGCAGTATTAGTTATTAATAATATATCCTTGCACAATTTCGATTTGACTGCTCTCATCTAAATTATTTATTTTTTAAGTAGTGTAGAAGAACTAATTAGTACGCAATTACAACCCCATACTTGTCACTGTTATTTAAAAGCATTTACGCTTATTGCCAACTGCTAAAGCTTCTAAAATTTCACTGTAATAGGCTTAAGAATAATGTTAATAATGCGGGAAGAATTTTTTAGTTTAATTACGCAGTGGTGCTTTTATTAGCATGTTTAAACAGCCAGAGACCCATAGTTAAGTGAAATGTATGGCCGATAAAAATAAATTTGGCTAAAACGCCTGTCAGCAAAACAGCTTCTCAGTATCCTACAGCGAGGGTTGATGATAACTGCTCCATTACTTCTACCTCCTTGATTTTCGTACTACAGGATCTTACAAAACTCGTTTAATAAGTAAGCCAGACGTAATACAAGACATGAAATCGTTTCGGAAAGCAAGAGCTCTTACCAGCAAGGTAAACAACCTAAACAGAGATAAACAGAAATTCTCCTTAACACGCGAGGGATATGCAAAAATCAATTTCAGGGCAAATTCTAAAGCAGTAGTCACTAAGCTAGAAGCTCAGTAGAGAAATAGTTACAAGACTCCTTCAAATGAATTCGCAACTCTAATGCAAACTCATACGTATGACATTGCTTAGAGAAGGTAAGTACTTCTGAAACATTCCTGAAAATCCGTGCATAGGACTTCTTTGACTTATTTAACTACGGCAAAGAATTTGAGAACTATCTGTCTAAGGATACTTTCATGGAGAACTTTCGAAAGGAAGTGGTTCATTACACATTACGCATGGAGAAAACCATAAAAACGCCCAGCAGCCAGCCCGTTCGCCGTGATTCGAACTACGGGCCTAATTACCAAGGTTGAATAAATTCGCCGCTGGGCCTTTCTAGGACTTAGGAAATGTACTTTCGGAGTTTTACGGAATGTTCCCTTGAGAGCGATAAAGACCGCCAAATATCGCCAACTGGGGGATTAAAAATTATGCCAAAGTCTTGTTCATGGAATTCAGTTATAACTCCGATTCTGCAAGAATTAATAGGTACAATTCCAATGTTGATCAATTCAAAATATAATATCTACAATATGATACCGGAAATAAACACATTGAAAAATAATGCCAGTCTTTTAACTCAGGAAAAATTGATATTAATTAAGCATAAAATAACCATATATAATGCGCTAAAGTGAATAAAAGTGCGAAAACAACAACAAAAAAGTACTCAAAAGAATTCAAAATATAATGGTACAAAACTAGCTGAATCATCCGACAGTATTCGGGTTTTAGCCAGATTGAAGTGGCTTTATTTAGGGCTACCTTGGTAGTTTTTTTCAGAATCTCAGATAGACCATGATTTTGTGAGATTCCTTTTTTTGTTTTGTTTTGATTTGTTTCAAGTTGAGTTCTGCAAAGATTTACCAAGATCGAATAAAACTGTCGAACAGTGTAGAACTGACAAAAACTGATTTTGTTATAGACTACATCTTTTCCAGAAATGACCTTCGTCATAATCACCATCCACTTCAGCAGATTTCTTCCCTGGTTTCAAAATATTGGTGAAAAACTGAGAGAGTCAGCACTTAAATTCTGCTTTAAATTGTGTACGCTGTTTTAGAAAGTTCCTCAACATATTAAAGTATACGTATTTAGTAATCTAATGATTTTAGTAAGCAAGAACACTTTAAATCAAGAAATTTTAAAGATGTAATTTTTCATTTACTCTTTTTAAATTAATTATAAATTCCTTGCTTAGCATGTATGACTTCAATTGGTTCCAGAGACTGAGCAGTGGAGACGTTAACCTATGATGGATCATGTAAGAGCAATATTCTCATAGGAACCTCAGACTGTGGAACCTGCGGTGTGGCTTTTCGAAATCTTATCTGGACAGTGATCTTCCTCTTGTTTTCAAAGTCAAGTGTGGAAAATTTCATTAAAATCAAAATAAAAGTATAGGTTTGTACATATTTCACACAAAAACAAATCGGCACTATTCGTCCCATATATAAATGATTTTAATGAATCCAAACAGTGTAATTCCTAGCGTCCAGTTAGTAATTAATAGTAATTGAAATGAATGTGCGTTTATTAGTTTTTTATCGTCTAGTTAGTTGATTAATAACAGAATAAATTTAAAAGAAAAATCAAATGTCTTATGCTTTAAACGGCAAAACACTGGCACTTGGAAGTTACAAATATTTTAATTCAAGCAGTGGCGAGACATTTCTTTTAAATCGCAGAGTCTGTTCATTAAATTCAAAAGATACATATACTACGAGTGTCAGGACACATTTTTTTATATATTGTGCCCAGTTTTGTGATTTAAATATATTATGTTTTGTAAAGTGGCATCACGAAATTTATCAATGAGCAATTATTAATGACGGAAAATTTTTCAGTGATACATCCTTACCGCCTAATATTATAGATAATATATTATTAAAACATTTAAAACATTTCAATTTAGTCTTCTTTATCATGATGCCTATGCTTAATTGTTTTTAAATTTCTGTGCCCTTCTGTATGGTGGTTTGTGAAACAATTCCTACACCGCTAGCACCTGCTCAAATCTCGGACGAACAGTGTGAAAATGTACAGTGAACAGTCTGAAATTTGGCAGTAGGAGTGG
>KK116588.1:301277-321053 GCA_000611955.2 Stegodyphus mimosarum
TGCATTATGGAAGGTTTTAAGATGTTTATTACATGTTTGATAAAGCATCTTATTTTGCTTTGTTTCTCTGTTTTTTATAATAAATTACTTTGAGTCAAATAATAAATTTTGATCCATTTTCAATGAGCTAATTTCCTTCGATATCTTTCCTACATACATATTTGAGATTAAAAAATAATACTGTACGAAAAAATTTATTAAATTTGGTTGCAGAATATTTTAAATAAGTATTCAATTTTTTCCACATAGATTTGCATACAGATCAGATTAATCGCGGTAGAGTTTCGAGCTCTACCGCGATTAATCGACCCCATCGAATGACCTGAAAAACAGCCTTTCAATTAACAGTACTTCTGAATGTTTAACGCACTTTACCGAACTTTGTCCGTTTCTACTTTCTACTACTACATGTTTTGATATTTTTAGTTATTGTGTGCTTGCCCTCAATATCAGAGAAAATTTTATTTTTTCCTAATTTTCTGAACAAAGCAATTTAAACTAATTTAACATTTACAAGTATATTTTAAGCATAAAATTTTAAATTATTCTATTTTAGATAGGTGCTCTGAAAAGGGAAAAAAAAGAATTGGAGGCTATTCATCGGAAAACGGTAGAATATTTTCGAAATAGGTATACTAGAAAACAATTTATAGTTAAATTTCGCAGAAATCCTCTATACATTTCCAGTACTAGCGGAAGTACACGATGTCAGTTAAGTTAGATTGAGAGTAATGCATCTAACAACAGAGAGAACGGATACCGCTGTAATCCTCATCTAATAACGATGCGAAAAATGCGATTCATAGTCATACATTTTTCCGTCTGATGCAAAATGGAACTCACGAAAAAAAATTTCGATAAAAAAATAAGCTAATTATCTCTCATTATATCAGCAACAATGTCATGCAGTTTTTAATTATTTTTTGTCTTTCTAATTAAATGTTCGCAAAAGCTCAAGCCCCATCTAATGATTCACCTACGTTCAATTTCAGTCGATTAAATGTGGAAAAAAAATTATCATAATTGATCAGAAATCAACAACGCCAACAAACAAAAAAAAGACAGAATTCTTCTTTATATGTGTATACACTGGTGTGCAAAAATTAAGGACGAAGTCGAAAAATTAGTATATCAGCTGAACGAAGAGGCAGAGCGGACAGAAAGACCAATCAGGAGATTAAGTAAGGTGATGTACCGTAGCACATGCGCAGATATGCAGGTAGACGTAATGGGGGAGTGTCTGAGTAGTATAAAGCATGTTGTCGGTTAAGATCAGTATTTCTGGCAAAGAGATTGCACGCCGTATAGCAGTTAATGTCACACCGAGTTGCTGCCTCAGCGAGAAATGGCGAATAATCAATCTGTTAGACGACATCTGGATGCTTTTACCCGAGGTCGAATCATTGAGAAGTTGGAGGAAGGCCGAAGTGGGACAAGTGTGGCTGCAGTGTTCGGAATTGCTCACAGAAGCGTTTCACGACATTGGAGACAATTTCAAACTACAGGAACAGCTATCTGGGGGTTTAGTAGTGGTCGTTCACGAGGAACTACATGCGCAGATGACCGGTATATTGCCTTACAGGCCAGAAGAAACAGGCGGCAGACAGCGGGAGAAATCGCTAGACACACGACACAGGCGACTGGACGACCGATATCGCGTTTTACCGTGGCCAGAAAGTTGCACGGTGGTGGTCTGTTTGCACGACGCCCTGCACGGTGTATACCTCTAACGCCTGCCCATCCGAGAAGGCGTTCTCTATGGTGCCGGGAACACCGGAATTGAAGAGACAATGAATGGGGACGAGTAC
This sequence comes from Stegodyphus mimosarum, assembly GCA_000611955.2. Classification (NCBI taxonomy): domain Eukaryota; kingdom Metazoa; phylum Arthropoda; class Arachnida; order Araneae; family Eresidae; genus Stegodyphus; species Stegodyphus mimosarum. Next base: position 303,086 of record KK116588.1, read on the forward strand.
TCTTTACAGATGAGAGCAGATTTAGTCTGAGTTGCGATTCTAGACACATACACATCTGGACAGAGCGGGGAACACACAATAACACCTTCAACATCATCAAAAGGGACTGTTTTGGAGGTCGCGGAGTTCTCGTTCGAGCAGACATAATGCTTGGTAGCCGGACCCACCTTCATATCTCCCAAGGAGTTTTGTCACCTGGGACTGCTATTGTAACGAGGTTCTTCTTCCTTACATGCGTCTTTTCACAAGGGCTATGGGTCCTCAGTTTCTCTTCATGGACGACAACGCTCCACCTCATCGCACAGTTACTGTCGAAGAGCTGTTGGAGAGTGAAGATATTGAACACATGGATTGGTCGGCAAAGTCTCTGGATCTAAATCCCGTCAAGCATGTACTGAACTTACTAGGGAGACCCGTGGCAGCACGTAACTTATCGCCAGTAATGATTCCGAAACTGCGATTGGTGCTACAAGAGGAAAGAGCAGCAGTGTCTCAACAGCTCATTAACAACCACATATCCAGCATGCACAAATGATGTGAAACCTTCCTAGCAGTCAAGGGAGATCATATCCCCTATTAAATACCGGATGTTTCTTGCTAGACACCCATCCCAGGAATGTTTCGGCCTTTAGTCGCATTGCGCTCCATGCTACTTTTTCAATAAAGCTTCTTTTTATCCCTCTGATTTCTCTTTTAGTAAGTGTTGCTTACATTATTCATGTCCTTACGTATTGGGGATCTTACGGTATTAAATGTGTTGATTTGGAAAGCTTTTGTACAAAGTTATATTGAAAAAACCGTCTCGTGCTTAATTTTTGCACACCAGTGTATTTTGTAAAACTTCAAATTGTTTATTAACAAACTCCACGATGTGGAAGTGAGCAGTAGCAACACTTTTCGAAATAAAGCATTTTTATCTCTAACGCGCGAGACTGTTGCCACTAGGAAAAATGAGTGCGAAAATTAGCGCTTTCAGTGTTTTTAATTAATATTTTAGCTGATTAAATCGTCCGAAGATGGAAATAGTCGAAATGGCTTCGCACGAATTTTTCGGAATCGCGAATAACGTATTTAATGTTTGGCAAAGCTTTATTTATTTCCTTATTATTAATTAAAAACACTGAAAGCGAAAATTAGCGCTTTCTGTTTTTAATTAATATTTCAGCTGATTAAAGTCGTCCAAAGATGGAAATAGTCGAAATGGCTTCGCACGAATTTTTCGGAATCGCGAATAACGTATTTAATGTTTGGCAAAGCTATTTTTATTTCATTTTAAAACTTATAAATTTTTTATTAACAAATTCTTGGATTTGAAAGCGAACAGTGGCATCAACTTTCGAAATAAAGCAGATTTTCATCTCCAGCTTGCGAGACCGTTGCCACTCGGAAAACTGAAGGCGAAAATTATCGTTTTTCTAAGTTTTTAATCAATATCTGTCATTATATCTATTTTTGTAAAAAAAAGTGGACGTCGACCTTTTCCGAGACCCAAAAAAAGAATCGTAGAGAGTTTGGTGAGATTGCTATAATAGTGAATGAGTTATTAGCGAACGAACAAGCAGACGTTCTTATATATATATATATATTCACGAGCATAAATAAAACAAATGTATTTATGAAGCTTTTGCAAAGCTATTAGAAGTGTCTTAATTTCGGTAAGAAGTTTGAATATTTATAATATTTACTGCACTGTACTACGTATAGCGAGAAATGGAAATTCACTGTCTGTTAAAACTCACATTGAACTTAAACTGATACTACTCTGATATATCAGAACAAACGTTAAATATAACACCTTGGTATAAAACACAAAGGAATCATTCTGAATTCAATACTGCTCGAGTTCTCTTTCATTTCTTTCTCCATATGCAACAAAAACCAATTCCAATATTATCATTAATTCTACATCCGTCAGTGAAATAAGCTAGCTCAAACGTTTCAAAAGTAACATTAGAATGAAAGGCAAATGGCATAGGATTTCCGTTTATAGGATTCGGCGGGCGAGAAATCCGAAGACTGCTACTAAGGCATTTGGAAGAAGGCAATATAAAAGACTTCGTCATCCAAATATTGCTTCAGATATTAATATATGGCTGAAAAATCAAAGAAATAAGAAGAATCTTAGGACTAAGAATTCTATTCTCTCGAAAAATTGCTCGAAGCTACCATCCTTGAATTTTCTTTAGATACTTGATGTTCATTTCCTTTGTAAAAAACATTCCGTAAATTATTTGACGTGTATAAAGAAAGTGGGTTATTATTTAAATATATGAACTCAAAAATATGTCTGCTATTTTCATAAGAGTTTAAGTATTTTGAAATGTTATAAAACTTAGAAACCATTTTCGTGTTTGTCTGAAAGAAAGAGAAAGGCATTTTCCATTATAGTGTACTATCCAAAATATCCCTTATACATTTGACCCGCTTATTCATTCTATTGGAACATTCTTTGTAGGAACGAGATTAATTTTAATTAAGTCTAGAGTCTCAGCTATTTACAAGCAGCATCAGGTGCACATGAGACAAAAGAAATTCAAACTATGCATTGAAAATAATAATCGATAATCATACATTACTATATTTTAAAACAACAGATTCGGTAAGTTTTCAAATTTGAAAAAATAAAAGATATTTTATATTTTTTGCCAGGTGCTAAATAGAAAAGCCAAGTACCGTTCTTTAGAGAACACTTTCTATTAAAATTTGTACTTTTTGGAGGAGGATGTTATTTAAAGTGCAATTTTGGGGGGGAAAAATCTTCGAATAGGTAATAGATAGGCACATCACCAGGTTTTAACAGTTTAAGTATCCCTAATCATCAAAATTATCAAATTTTTTCTTTTTTCTAAGAATGTGTACTTTTCTTGCTTATCCTCTTTAAATATGGCAGACAATCGCGGAAAAACCTTTTCAATAAACGTCGAGACAAGGAGCCATGATGATTATTCACCAAAATATTCATGTTTCTAAATACTATTGAGTATTCTGTAATTCTCTCCTTTATTCTTTCCGTATTTCATTGTTTAGTTAGTTACTGATCATCCTAGCGACCAATTAAGTATTGTTGGCATAATACGCATTTCAATATATGAAAATATCTCAACATATAATAAAACAAAGAGTCTGTGTGTGTGTGTGTGTGTGTCTTTCGTTCGTGTTACGAGTAAGCTAATAGACCCAGAGCCACGAAATTTGGTACATAGGTATATCTACACAAGAGCCAGTGCACCTCGAAGCGATTTTTTCGAAATTCGAATTAGAATTTTTTTTATTTTATGTTTTGTGACAAAATCGCGTGATTTTGAGACATAATGGGCTACAGGAAAGCGAGATTTCACTCTATACATTTCATTTTTACATCGTCGTGAAGCGTAGACACTTACACAGCTACACTTACGCGTAGACACTGTTTTACGAACTTAAAATAAATTTCGTATTTCAATAAACCGATTCAATACGAATTTATTTAGGAAGGTGAGCTTAACACCTTTTCAGCGGAATTTTTTTTAAAAACCTTATTTTAAAAAACGTGCTGTTTATTTTCCTTTGATTTTTGGACACGTTGAACTTTAATCCTTTCGACTCCTTTTAAAAAACGAACTTTGAAAAAATAATAATATTTTATATTTTTTAAAAATTTTTTAAATGAAGTTTCCGAATACACTTCTCACATTTCAGATATTTTAAGATGTAGTTTTGGCAACAATTTTCCTTTCTTATTGTTGTTGATTAGATTTTTGATGAAATTGCATCATTTTGAATAATTTCATTCTTTTAAAAATTTCGGTTTGGCAACAATTTTTCATCGTATTTCTTATGTTACAGTTTTTAAGAGACTGAAAAGTTTAAGAAATTAGAAAGTTGTTTCTTTTTGCAACGGTAAATTGCTTAATTACTTTATTAGGATAATTAACATTTGTATCAAGGGATATTGCTTATTTCATTGTAATATTATGTTTTAATTATATATAATCTCTACATATAATATTTTAATTATAAAAAAGTTTTGCATAATATTTTTTAATCTGTTTAAGTTTTTAATCTGTTTATACCATTTCAGTTCTTAATATTTTGCAAAGGGAAGTTGGTTAATTTATTTATTAGGATAATTAATATTTGTATGAAGGGATATTGCTTATTTCGTTGTATATGCTTTTTATATGTAATGCATTTTTAACTGAATTTTTTTTCCGTTGTTGTTTGTTTCTTTTTCGATAAAATTGTTCTGCAGAGTAAAATTCTGTGCAGTTTTCAAATTTAATGTTTGGTGTTCTCTTTAGGCATTTTTCTGGTACACTTAAAAGCCAGACGAAGGCTGGCCGCGCAGCGGCTAGTATACAATATTTACAATATAATATATACAATATTTACAATATAATATATACAATAATATATACAATATATACAATATAATAAAATATTTACAATATATGAAATAATACGCATTTCATATTTTAGCCATACAATTTAGGAAATTTAAAGGTGATGCCATTCAATGTTACCTAAGATTTTTTATTTATATTTGCTATTCTAAAGGGGCAATTTTGCATTGTGATAAAAAAACGATACATAGAGCCATTAAATTTTGAATAAAGTAATCCTCATGGGATCATGGGCATCTGGAAGCCCAAATTTGAAATTTGGAACTTATTTTATTATCGATTACATATTTTGTAAAGCTTCACCGAATTTTTACTTAACAAACTCAAGGATTTGAAAGCGAGCATGGCAACGTTGTACAGAAAAACAATTTTTATCTCCATCGTTTGAGACTGTGTATCGGCAATTCTAAAGTTTTGCTCATTTTAAAATTATTTTGCGATATTGCTCTTGAAAGGAATTTTGTAGTTTAACTGTGAAGAACATGATATTTAATAAATAAAGGTAGCACACAAAATGTTCAAAACAGGCCCCTTTGGACGTAATTTAAAATCTGAAACCTTTCAGATTTAAATTTTTTTTGTTTATGGTCTTATTTTTTTGTAGTGATATATTTAGAATAACTTATGTAAAAGATTTAAGGCAAAATGCAAACTTTTTATTCATTTAAATTTATATTTTTTGTTGTATTATATCTAGAGTGTAATTTATAACAAATATTATTCGTATGACTTATAATACATATTATTGATACGATTTATAAACAATTTCACCATTGTTGCCAATAATCTAACATATTGTATTATATGCACATGAGTACAACTTAATAGTGATATTTAATACTTAATAGTGAAACTTAATAGTGATAACTTATTTACTGAAGCGCGAAAAAAGTGTGACGGAATTGATGAAACCATTATAAAAAATTTTAATATATTTAGAAATAAACAAAATCCTACTTTTGTTTTATATGATTAAAAATATCTTTGATCTGAAAAAGTCAATCAGGTAAGATAAATGCTTTAAAATTCAAACTGTCTAAAATATATCAAAATATTATGTACAGGGTGCCCAAAATATCTATGAACATATTTATCCTATTTTTGTGGGCACTTTGTAAGAAATATTTCATATTACACATATATCGAAATGTTTCACAACAATGTGTTTTGATTTGAAAATGCATACAATTGTTTGTTTGCATATAATGAGAATCTGAGGTTACGAAAAGGCGCTTCTCATGAAGGAGTTGAAGCAAAACAGCTCAAAAATGAGTGTTTTACTTGGAACACTTCTTGAAACGATTTCAAAACCATTTCTTGTCCATTAACAAACAATAATAACTGGAGGTTACCTTAATATCTGGATTAGTTATATTTGACAAATAATTGCAAAACCGTCAAGTAGATGTCATAATTCAGAAGACGATGCACCATCATACTGGGTGTTGTGTGTTTGCAGTTTTTTTGACAGAACATTCACCAATAGATAGACAGGGAAAGATGTACCAATACTTTGGCAATCGCATTCGCCAGCCGTAGCTTCTTTGGATTTCTTTGTATTGGCATATGTTAAAGACATTGCTTACCGTACGAAAGTGTCAAACATTGCAGACCTAAAGACCAGAATTAGCAATAATATCGCAATAATTGGTCACGCCATGTTTCACCGTACATGATCTGGAAAATTGGCTTGATATTTTGCCAGCAACCAATACAGCGCATGTGTAGGTTGTGTAACTTTTGCTATTTGTTACAAAATATTAACTTTGCTTGAGAAAGGACCAAAGTTATAAATTTTTCCAGGCTATTACGATTGTTAAGGAACTTTGTAGAATTCTGTATGCTAAACCGTCATTTAAAAGCTCTGTATAATTTAATTTGATATTAGGTCTACTACTTGATGTTTCTTCTTCTTCTTCAATGGCTCGACAGTCCTGGGTGGCCCCTGGCCTTCTCCAGGCATCTCTACATTTGGCAACTATTTTCCCGTTTTATTCTTTAAACTATTCAAGATCGTTCTCGACACAATCAATTCATCTTAGCGGGTTCTGCCTCGAGGTCCATTTCCCATAGGCTTTGCTAGAAAGATTTTCTTGCAACAACGATCGTCGTTCATTAAATTTTATAGAGTTCTAAATTAGATCTTCTTCCCCATAATCCTTTCACTTGGACCCCACCAACAGACTTGAGGTTAATTAATTCAAATTAGTTATATTTGTCAGTCTCAGATTTGGGAGAAAAGGCAATAAAATTCTCAACCGAACATGAAACTTTACCACTGCTAACAAAAATTCTACACACAGTTCTTCAATGTTTAAGAGCTCAAACGTTTTCATAATAGCACTCACTACATCCTGAAAGATGAAATAAAGTGACGGACAATATTCGAATTGCCAACAGGCAGTTCCTTTAGAGAAAACTGTTTTTATCTCTGAAGTCCAGCTCTTTTTCCAAATATATTTTTTACTATACCTTCAAAAAATTCCGCTCAAACACTAAACTTATTGTTCTCCAACTGGATGATTCGTGAATATCTTCGGACTAAATTTCTTATAAATAGCATATAAAACTGAATTTTAATATTTTTGGCACCTTTTAATCGTATTCAGTTGCTTTTCATATAAACGATCTCAACAGAATTCTAAAAAAATGCTATATAAAACAAATATTTTCAATAAAATAAAATCGTTTTCAGATAAAGGAGTTGAATCGTGCAAGTCAGAAACTATACTGTTTAATACTCGGAAAGCACAGTGTTACAAAGAAATAGTGAGAATAAGAATATCAGTATCTATGGAGTGCGATTTCCTCTGTGTTGTTATTTTCTACAGTTCCGTTTTAGAATCAACTTTCAATACAGTGGATAATTAAAAATATATAATTATGTACAGTGAGCTCAGTAACTTGAAGCTGAATATTTGAATAACTAACTGCAAAAAAATGCATTAATGAAAGAATTTTTTATAGTATTTTGATAGAAAATCTTATGCAAGTATTTTATCGCTACCTAATGATTTTTGAGAAACATTTGCTTATATATCTCTAAGTCTAAATAGGCTATTGTAATCATTTTTCTATTTACAAATTAAAAGAAAATCTGCAAAGGAGAATTTTATTCAAAGATTTAATTCAGACTGAAGCATGTTAAAAAGATAATTTCGATCAAGGAAATTATTTAAATTTTAATGGATGGAGGATTTAACTTAAAATTTCATTTAAAAAATTGTTTTTACATCAAAAGTACAAGTCTTTTTCCAAATAATTTTGATATCTTAAAAATTTAAAAAGAAATCTGGAAGTTTTCAGATTTTAACGGTCACCCAAAAGGCTTTGTTAAGGCAAATTGCACTCTCCTGAGCTCGCAATTTACCAGTCTGCTGTTTGGTTTTTTAGCTTTATTATTAAGCATCATTTTTTCCGCACGACGTGTACAATTCAGCAGCAAAATTACAAAAATTTCAAAAGGAGTATAGCAGTATACGTTTAAAATTCCTGATGCAGTGTTAAGTGCTGACATACATTTTTCTTAAGATAGAATAACACGGCTAACAAGTATTAATTTAGAAGTCAAATAACAAAAATCAGCATTATATTTCAAAATTTTCACAGGACTAATTTCAATGATTTTACCAAACCATCATCATCAGCTGCAAAAGCTCAAATGTTTGCGTTTGACAGCATTTACTGAACCATCGAAACTAGTCTTGTGAAAAATTGATCCTGATTTTTGTTGTTTGACTTCTAAATTAATACATTTTTCTGTTTTTTTTTTTTTTTTTTTTTTAAAATTTCATTCTTAAGTGTAATTTTAAGCTGCAGAATTTATCATTCTTTAAAGCAACAGAGAAGTATATTAACATGCGTGCTTGGTAAAAAATGAAAGAAGATGCAATTTATTTTTCTTAATTGACGTCAGAAACTGCTGGCTGCGCGAATTATTTCTGCTGGCTGATTCTACCATTGGCTGAAAGGAGTTCAATGGCGGATAGAACGGCAACTTAGCATTCATACTTTAGGAATTTAGTCATTTTAGAATATTTTCATCTTAGTTTTACTTGCATTTATGCATCAGCAATTTTTATACAGGAAAGTTAAAACCTTGAATCACAAAGCTTTTACATCATCGCAGCATTGTAGAGCATGTTAAGCGAATTTGAAACATAAATTTAAGCATATATTTTATTTATTTATTTATATGGCTTTTAGTTTTAGAGACTATGCAGTAGCACGCATTAAATCTTACATTTTTGAGTTAAAAAAGTAAAAAACTATAAAATTTCTACACGGAATTAAAAAAAAATAATGATTTGAAAAATTTGTCTATTTTTTAATTCTTTAAATTATTTAAAATTGCAAAATACATATCTATGACCAAACATCTGCGAAATCGCTTTTAGACGTTAGCGAATTCTTTAAATTTTTTACATATTTTACTGTAAATATTATACACGTAGTATATTATGGCATTACCCATAACAACGGCTAAAACATATTGTTCTCATCTACAGGGTTCGTAAAGATCTATTCGGTACCTTTTACAGATAAACAGGAAGGAAATGATAATTTATTGCAATATACGTCACGAGGCAAAATAAACACCTGCAAATATCTCAAGGAAAATAAACAAACAAGAATTACCCAACTCATATGAAATGCAGTAGATTACGAATATCGCTCAAAGAGTAAACTTTAAAGCACATTTCTAAATTCAAAATTCACTTAAGTAACTCTTTGAATCGAACGATATCTCTGAAGAAATTGAAACTTACGGAGATTAGATATCGTCAATTATTAATTAATTTTCGGCCTCTAAGCCTTCACAACCGCATTGTCTTGCACTCTCCTTGGGTTTTCAAAAAAAAATCTGAACTTCCTTGTACGGCATACTAAATTAACTACATTTTTTCATTTAAACATATATCTTCGAATTTCATCAGATATAGATTTCTCATTCTATTAATTGAGTTTGCAATTCGCGACAACGCAAAAATGCATAAAATCTCAAAATATCTATATTGAAAATTGAAAAATATAGAAAAACATAAAATACCAAATACAGTTAAAAGAATTCCAATTTTTTTTACAATAAAAAATGCAGTTTCTGCGCAAAAGCAAGCAGTTCTCTCAGCGGGCAAGTGGGTAGATTTTTCGATGCACAAAACTGAAAGTTTACTTTTTGTCTCACTCGGCAAAAAGACATTGAAGGCGTAGAAACTGACTTAATTTGCTGTGGACGCTATGCTGAGTCAATATATGGCATAATTTAATAACTTTAATGATAATTCGACAATGTATTAAGCATAATTTAATTCGCAATAATAAAAGCGGGCGTTATTTTGTTGTTTCGAAATTTAGTTTGTCTAGATTGACAACAAATCCACTATTCTACTAAGTTTCAAGTATAAACAAATTTGGCTGCTATGTAAACAAAAATTAGGCTTAGCCGCAATTAAAAAACTTTTAAATTATTGGTAATTCCACAATTATTGCATGCAGATTAACTAAAGGCATAAAACTCTTAACTGAAAGATAATAACAACATAATTCAATAATATTTAAAGGAAAAAAAGGCACAGTTTTCAAACATAAAAGAATAAAGAAACGGAGCTCGCTGAGTCTAGTATCAAAGTGGATATACATATACATGCATTTATATAGTACGTTTGGTGCCGCCAATTGCAACCAAAACAGGAGGTGTACATCTGCATGTTATAATAGTCCTATATATAAAGTTTCAACGTTCTGAGCTACTCGTTTTTGAGTTATGAAAGATAGATTCATACATACATACATACGTACGTACGCACAGACATCGAGGAAAAACCTCTTCAGAATTCGTTTTAAATCAGTTTTACAATTTTTTTGGGAAAACAAGTCTTTTATTCTGTCCTTACGTACAGATGTGACACAACAACGTCGTTAAATTGCATTCGATGTCGGTCAAAATGGATATTTTTGTTGAAAGATGATACTCGAAATTTTCGCGATTACAGTATTTCCTTTCTCTACGTACAAGGAAGTAAAAACAAAACCTTGAAAGACGAGAAAACTATCGCTCGTAAGGACTACGTCCTGGCAAAGCAAGCGAAAAAAGTCAAAAAACATCATTTGCGATGCGTATTCGGTCAACAAAATATATTTTGGCGGCTCAGGCTCAAAGCTGCGAGCAGAAAACATTCAGTTCATCACCGCACATAACAGCTCGGCTAGGAAGTCGTGCTGCAATTTTCTCTTTAATCTTACTGTTCCAAGAAGCAAATTATCATCTCTCCTAGTCTGAAGCCAACTATGCATTTTTTTAAAATAGCTTTAAATTTAAAACTTTAAAATTCTTTAATAGAGTTTAATACATTTCTTAAAAATTCTGTCTTATTATCTTTCAGCCAGCAGAAAAATTCTTTCAATTCTTCTGGTGGAGATTTTAAATTTCTTCTCAGTTTGGAGCTATAGCTTATTTTATTTGTGTTTGGAATTTTAACCATAGAATTTCTAACAATGTATGTCGGAAAATCTGGGTTGAATCTGGAATCTTGAAATTTAGTTAAAAATTTCCTCTTTCCTTCACGGATTTTTAAAATTTTCTCGTATGCTTTTTAAGAACTGACATCTTCTTCCATCCCACTAAAAATGTAGAAAGATTTCTTCTTCAGCTTCATGGGCATAATTTGCACCCATGATGTCAACGATTTTCATCGCTTTTGTAATACTGTAACTGAATAAATGTTGAGTATGCCCAAACCACTGGCAATCAAAACCCTGTGTGTACTGTTTACTTGGTCGCAAAGCATTGATTTTAATATTATTACTGAACATATGTTTCAGTTTTATGCAGCTTCTCCTTCTGCAGTTCCAAGAAATAAAGCTTCTTATTATATTATTATTGCATAATATTATATAATTCATCATTGTAACTAAAATTATATAATTTTTACACTAGTTACTGTAGAAAAAATGGTAACAGCTACCAGAAAAGTACCAGCCTTAAAGATACATAAGTCTTTGAATTTTAATGACAATTTAAAAATGTTTTTCTAAAATTGGAAGATATTTTTAATGATTTTACTTTGTATTTTTGCTAATTTCCTTCGCTTTGAGGAGGAGCAGAATTTCCGGGTGAACTATTAACATTACAAAGTATATGATTCATCATCATGTAGAGACATTAGGTATTTTTTAAAGCAGGAGACTGGAAAAATGAGCAATGTCCTCGTCGGGACTCGAACCACAAACCTCTCGAATACGCGCCGATCGTGCTGACCACTACACCACAAAAGCATGCCAAGAAGAAACACCTTACATACTCCCTCTTTTCGAGGGCGACTGGGGATAAGGGGTCCCAATCGCCAAATCACGATGGTTGAGAATCATTATTAACCATCTTTTCTAGTTCGGGCATCAGTGTAGAGACATTAGGTATTTTAGAAGCACGAGAGATGAAAATTCAGTAATGCCCTGACCAGTACACCACGACGGCATGATAAGACGGCGGGAGAAATACCTTATAAGCTAATTCTGGGCACAGAAAATCAAGGATTTTATTTTGGATTGGAATCTGTAATTAGGTTCGACATACCTCCTCTTGTCGAAGTTGATGGATTCCTCTTCTTTCTTGTTCTTGTATGTTCTTTTTTAGCTGTTCTTGTGACGGTTTATTTTAACTTTACGGTTTAAAGTACTCCTTTTTCTACATTTCTAGGATTTTGTGAAGTTCATTTGAATTTCAATTTTTAGTCTGTGAAAAATTGGTTCTAAATTTCTTTCTTTAGGTATTTACTGATGCGTTTTCAGCGGCATAACGCGCGAAAATCTTGGAAGGATTATAAATTTTCCTTTTAAAAAGGTTTTATATATATATATATATACATTTATTATCTATGCCTTATATCCAAAGATTTGTAAGGGAAGCGGAACAGTATGCCCAAGGGCTCTGCCCCTTCCTCAATAGTAAACTATCTCTCTAGCGAGGAGAACATTCATGTGGCTCCTCACTATCAAGGTTATGTAATTAGCCTTCCGGAAAATTCTAATTGTTTCGGTATACATCCAGTTAAGTTTGCGTTTGCATTAGCCAAACTAAAGTGGAAAATTTCAGAAATTCGCCAATTTGGCAAGAAATCTTCAAATACCGCCAACTTGGGACAAAATATGAGCCAAAAGCTTATCAAAACCATCTTGCTTGCATGCCGGCTTTTAATTCAGCAACTTTTCAAATTTAAACATTGTTTTATTCAGAACTGCAAAATTCGCAATTCTGTACATAAAAGAAACACATACAAAACATGGCCACCTATTCGATTGTGCAAAAAAAAACTTTAAATTATTATATAAATGGAACAAATAAACAATTAAAGGAAAATGATACATAGAAGTCTAACACTGTAAAAAATCCAAAACACAATGAATATTTACAAAAGTTCATAGCAATATTTAATGCATGATATGGTATAGGTATCTTGCATTAAATGGTTGTAAGGTATATTTTGATTTTATAACAGTTATTTTAATTTAGTTAACTTTTCCTTTCTTCTCTCGTTTCAAATTACAACTCCCTACCAGAAAGAGGTTTTAGAAACGCGTTGAATGCAAATGAGAAAGAAATAGTATTAAAGGCAAGTTCAAATTCCTTCGAGAGAGAGAGAGCTGGAAATCCAGAGTAGCGCGCGTTTGCCTTTGGGATAAGTTTCTCTAACTGCTGTTACACTCGGCAGTATATTACGTGCGTTTTGACGTGCGTATATTACGTGCGTTCGCCGGGTAGTTTCAGACTAAGGGCCAACTTCGGGAAAATTGTGTAAGCTTATGCTAAATCTCTTAGTTAATTGTAGTTAGTTCTTATTTCTCGTTTTTTGAGTGCAAGTGGAGTTGTTGTAAACCCGGAAGACAGGGGCCTACTGTTCATCTTATTTTTAGTTCAAGTGGAGGCTTTGTTGTAAGCCCGAAGAAAGGGGCCAACTGTTCATCTTATTTTCGAGTGAATGAAGAGTAATTAACCCGTCTTGCATTTACACAATAATTCGCTTATGAGTTCAGTAGATTCCTGGACATTTAATGTAGCAGAATAAGAGTGAGGAATTCAAAATGTCAACTATAATTTATTTCTATAGCGAAAAACGTGCAAAATATAAAGGTGGAAATTGAGGTAACTATTTAAGAGCTTGATTAATTTTGCTAACAGGCAGTTGCCACAGTTAATCCTCAAAGTGGGACAGCTGCCAAAAGCAAACATAAAAAATATTTAATAAAATACCTATTTAGTGATATGAAATTATGCACGAAAATTTATGTTGCTATATAATGCGAAAGAATAACGTTGAAATTTTCAAAGCATGGATTCTGAAAAAAATTGTCTGCAGTGAGTTCGATATATATTTCCGATATAGCAATTTCCTATCCCTCAGTTCTCTTCTTGGATCCGTATTTTCAGAAAATTTTTGTGGCATTTCACCGTTATAAAGCTCCTGCGTGTGTGCATCACGCAAATGCATTCCTCTTTCTGGTTGAATCAACTTCTACAGAATCGATTTCAAATAGTGTTGAATGCACTGAAAAGAAAATCAATGCAAAATGTATTCCAGTACGATGCTTGTGTAGCAAAATCCGAGTTGCTCAGATTCTTTATGTGTGCGTGCTGTGACTATCGATTGTATATTTCTACGCATTATTAGTTTAAAGTCAGTGATAAAATCTATGAATTTACTTGAAAATATTTTCTTGAGACATTTTATAGAAAAGCATTACATAGAAAAGCATTACTATTAAAACGTCTCTGTACGTTTTACTGAAGGCGTGTTTGTACATAAAACACATAAATCTCATGACTGACTAAAAAGTCTAATGTGAACACCACATGACTTCCTTGTACGGCCGATTAAAATGTATACAATTTTGCTGCGGTTTGTTTAAACTTGTTTCCTCGAATTTCGTTAAAGACATATTTCTCATTCAATCAATTCAAATCTCCCTCCGCTACAAAATTCAAAACATCTTCTTCAAAAATTGCAAAAACGTAAAATTACCGAATACATTTAAAAACAATGAAAAAAAATCTGAATATTTTCTGATTTTAAATTACATCCAAAGGGGCGTTTTTTTAAACATTTTGCGTGTTACATTTATTTATTATGTATCATGTTCTTCGCACTTAAATTATAAAATTCAGTTCAAGAGCAATATCGCAAAATAATTTTAAATTGAGCATATCTTTAGAATTTCCGATACACAGTCTCACGCGCTGGAGATAAAAATATTTTTTCTGTACAACGTTGCCATTACTCGCTTTGAAGTCCATGAGTTTGTTAATCAAAAATTCGTTAAAGTTTTACAATACATGAAATCGATAATAAAACAAATTCCAAATTTCAAGTTTGGGCTTCCGGATGCCCATATTCGCACAGTAGGATTACGTCATTCAAAATTCGATGGCTCTAGATACCGTCGTTGTGTCACAATGCAAGAAACATGATTACATTTATGCACATTCTTCATTATTTAATTTCTTTAAATATAATACAGAGCTGCAATATTTGGTAGCAACAGTTTGAAAAGTGAACCGACGTTTAATGTTTCCGACGCAAAATACCGAAACGAAAACAATAGTCCTTTAGGCACGAAGCCGCTTTGGACTAAAAAGAGAGTTCTCAGCTCCCGTTCTACTCGACCGATTAACGAAATTCAAATTGCGTTTGTGATGTCTCGAAAGCGCGCCTTAGGATCCCTATTAGATTTATATAGACCATTGTTCTAATATACGTATTTTGACACAAAATCGGCCTTTTTCTGAAATGACATGCTGATTTTTTTCCATTCTCATTCTTGACAATGCTTCATTCCATCCTGATGCAGAACAGTTAGGAGACAAAGGCATAAGAGCCATGTTTCTTCCTCCTAAATTAATTAACTTCAGTGTGTCAGCCAATGGACCAGGGTTTTTTGGAGGCATTAAAGAAAAAGTAGGAACTTCTTTCATCTTTTTCCCTAGCCTTGTAGGAAGGATGTGATATGATCGCGAAACTGAAGAAAATATACATGTTGGATGTTGTTAGACGGATAGCTCATTTTCAGAGTGAAATCAAGCAGATAAGCCTGATTCGTTTCTGGAGAAATTTGCTGGACCATTCAGGAAACGAATTTCACGAAAGCAGAGAAGACACAGAAAATTGTGAAATAGCTGCCTTACTTAAGAAACTTCCAGGCTGCGAAAATCTTACTAATGGTGATGTCGAAGATTGGATGGGACAAGTTGAAAATTGTTAAAGTTTAGGACATGCAGAAATAGTTGCCCTGGTGAAAGGCAATGTGGATAAAAATGAAGACGAATTAGAAAAGGAAGAGATTGAAGACAAAGAAAAAGCCAAAATGATGACCCATGATGAAGGATTGAACGCTGCTGAAGGAATGCTCCGTAACATGAAGAAGAAAGTTGTATCTAATATGGCCATTTTTGTTCTTCCGTCGCCTATCGCATGAAGCTGCATGACAACAGAATGAGTGTGAGAGACAATCTACTATCACACGATATTTTCTACCAAAACTACAAATAATTTTCTTCATTTTTGTACGTAATTTTTTTTACTGAATTATTTTAACCTATTTCTTCTTTTTATGACTCCTATCGTGCTAACACTTGACAAAACAATCAACATTAATTTAATTATATGCTGTAATTTTCCATGTCCAATATTGTACTACAAATGTATAAAGTGATTTACAGTTAAATTCCATAAAAGTTGAATTTTCGGTCTCTCGATACACATTATGTAGATTTTGCGAAACTCTATTGCACAATTTTACTGCGCACGGCAGTTTTTTATTAACTTATTCGCATTAGGCTGGAAATAAAATTATAAATCTGTGGGAAAAATAAAATTTTAAAAGGACTCTTGAGAAATTATATTCTAGCCTTTGTGAATCTAAACAGAGATCATAAATGAGTTTATAAGAATAAATTATTTATTCAAGAATAAAATTAACAAATGACCCAACTTGGGTTACAGGAAGCCAGCACTTCTGGCTTAACAGAAATACGTAACAAATAATAAGTTCAAGGTGTAGTAGGTTAGCCTAACGGCTCACAGAATACTTTAACGTTCAGGAAGAGCTCTGGTGTATAGTAAGCGGCGAGACAAGCCTGAAGGTTTGAGTAACTAAATGTAAAAATTTAATTTCTGTGTTACAAGATCTTAATTTTCTTCTTGTCAAGTATAAAATTTCAGCTGCTCACATCCTTTCAGAAAATCTTGAAGGAAAAAAACTTCAGCAAAAGTTCTACAAACTTGAAACAAACTTGTTGCAACTTGTTACAACCAATAATTTTCTTTGTACTTTCATGCCACACATTTATTCCACAATTAAATCTCTTCGCCTATGCTCTCTAGAGGACTTGGAGTGTAGAAGTGAAAACAGTGTATTATAACACTGCCAACTAACCACAATCTACGAGTTATTGGAATTTGACATACGAGACCTCAAGGACTCCTTATTTACAAAACTGCATCTAATGTGATAAAGAGAGCGTGATTTAACTTTTTCGTGTTGCTAGACAGACTAACTTACTTATACGCACAACTAAATTTACTTTTACGTATCTCGATTTGCAAGTTTGCAATCACATTTCATTTATACAATAGAACTAAATTGTTGTAACTAAGCAAGTAACCAATCATATTTTCCGACTACTTTTCACAATAAAATAAAATACATTGAATAACTATTTACAATAGAATTCAGTTTGCACTTTACATCGAGATTCACGAGTTGCTTTGAATTTCTCTGAACATTTGCTCTCGCTTTTCCTGATAACAGTCTCTTGGACTATAATTGCATTCTTATTTCGTGATTACATTGACGTGAACACAGAAAAGTACAATTTAACTTCCGAGACATTTCGATCGTTCAGTGAACTAAAATAAGCTCACTTGAGGTAAAACTTAAATGAATTCAACAACTAGTCTTTCTAGATATAAAATAAAGTTGAACGTTACTAAGATGAAAATAAAATTCACTTATCGTTTCAATCTCTGATACTGGCCCACCCGTTTTTTGATGAACTCATTCCAACTGGGATAATCTCTATTTGCCGGATCCTTTGTCGGTGTTGATTCTTCGGTCTGTCGTTGAGCTTCCTCTTCCTTGCTGTCTCCCGGAACCTTTGTTTTTTTTTATGCGAAGGTGGGGGTCTCGGATGGCTCCATCTTTTGTTTCCGCTTCCCTGAAAATTCTGCTGGACCTTCTCTCCTTGGATCGCGCTGTTCGCCACCCCGTGTTTTCCTTGTCGCCTCTGCAACTTGGTCGGCTAGACGTTTATTCCTTAGTCGTCTTGATATGGGATCCTGTCCAAACTTTGGGAATGCTACTGTGTTTCTTTTCGGCATTTTCCCGTCCCTCGTATCTCCTTTGCTGTTTGCTGTCGCACTTTCCGTTCATTTGTGACGGAAATGATTTAGAACTTATTTTATAAAATACCCTCATAATAGAAAGGGGTTTGCCTTAACAAGGATTATGTGTGCATTTGTTTTGTTACCAAGGCTTACCATCTCCAGGTGGTAACGGACATTTCTTGTCAAGCATTTATTGCAGCGTTAAGATGT
>KK116589.1:0-13275 GCA_000611955.2 Stegodyphus mimosarum
AACTTGTTTAAGAAAAATAGTTGGGCGTTCTAGTCTCTGTCTGAATGAGCTAGAAACAGTTTTATAGAAATTGAAGCTATAATGAATTCAAGGCCCATAACATATATTTACGATGACCCTTCAGAGCCCTCACCACTAACTCCTGCTCATTTCTTAATAGGTAAGCGTTTACTTTCTCTTCCAGTTATAAGAGTATCCAGAGAAGATCTGACTGGGTCTAGAAATTCCTTGATCAAAAGATATAAACATCAACAAACCTTGTTAAATCACTTTTGGAATCGTTGGAGGAAGCATTACTTGCTTTCATTACGATCTATGAATTTATGTCCTCCTACTAAAGTGTCCAGTCAGTTTAAAGTTGATGATATTGTGCTTGTACATGACGACCGTTTCCCTAGGAATTTGTGGACAATAGGTAAGATAATAGAAACTTATCCTGGCAGAGATGGTCAAGTTCGTTCCTGTCTCGTAAAGACTCAAACAGGCAATTTAAAGAGACCAGTACAATTACTGTACAACCTTGAGGTGTATAATCAGTAAGTAAAGAGTAACTGTAATATTTGATTCTGTTATTTCAATATGTATCATTTTCTGAGTATCTATATTGATTGTTGTTATATGTAAAATTTAAGTTGTATCATTATTGTGAATTTTGATTTAGTGTAATTGATTCATGGTTCTATTTTAGTAAGTAATCTGTAAGTTGATTTAAAGTGTTTAAACGTTACTTAATTGTTATTTGCAATTTGATGTTGATTAAACAGTGCTTTAAATGCTGTGATTAATTTTATAAGTATTAATTTATTATGTAATTTGGATGTGTGAACTTAAGAGTTCACAGGTGGGGAGTGTAGAAAAAGAAAGAATGTAGATGGCGCTGCTTGGCAGCAGATGTATTCTAAGGTAGAAACGAAAGAGGAAGGAATGTGATCGTTTTGAGTTTTCATGCAGTAAACTAAGCTGAAGGTTGGTCCACCTAATAATAGGACATATGTATATATGTGTATACGTGTAGAGTAGAGAATAAACGTTAAAGAACCACCTGATGCGTCGAGTCTCTGTACGGGTCGCCTATGTTTAGTGCAGTTTACTATAGAGGTTTCTTATCGTTTGGTTCCTCATGACATTTCGTTGTTGATTCTTTTGTGGTACAGTGTGCTTTTAAGCTTTAAACAGCAATAAAAGAGCAGGAAAGCTTTCAACAGCAATAAAGGTCCTATAAAAATAACGGAAGTAAACAAAATCTCAGTCCTGATCATAAAGCCAGAAAGGCTTGTTGGTCTGACCTTCAGAATAGTTTTATAAAGAACGGGGTCAAAGCCTAATGGAATCTTTGTTAGAAAGTACAAAGGATGTCATTCGAAATCTTCACACATATTTTCTGCATTAACGGACTGGGAGGAGAGGAAATTGCTGTGAAACTGGAAAAGTATTTCAAGCAGTTCGATATTTTGAAGCGAAGAGTCTGGATTTTAAAGAGATAAGCTAGGCTAAAATTATCTTTACTGATTGATTGTAAGGCCTTTCAGTTAATGTTGCAGATTGCACTGTTCCTTAATCTTCTAATTGGATCCGGCTTATTTTTTGCAGACTGTTAGAGCAATTTTATAAAAATTAAGCTTGAACTTTCAATTATGTCAAAAAGAGTTTCAAATTCTGGAGCTGCCAAAGGATCTACAAAGCGAAAACATGTTTTGATGTCCATCAAACAAAATGTGGAATTGCTGCAAAAAAATGGATAAAGGCATATCCATCTCAAAATTATACAAGGAGTATGGCATTGGAAAGTCAACTGTATATGACATAAGCAAAAAGAAAAGGGAACTTTTTGAGGATTCCGACACCCCACTGGCAATGAATAACAGAAAAAGGGTTCGTCATGCTAAAAATGACGATCATGACAAAATGATGATTGAATGGGTCAGATAGCGTCGCAGCGAGGGAGTGCCATTGACGGGCCCAATGCTAATGGCTCAAGCCAAAATATTTCATGAAGAAATGAACTTAAACACTGAGTGTACATATTCGACAGGTTAGTTAACTAAATTTAAAAATCGCCATCGTATAAGACAAAAATTTCAGGTGAAAAAGCTTCAGCTGATACTGAAGCTGCTGAAGAATTTGCAGATGAATTCATTGAACTCATTACTAGTGAACAATTATCTCCAGAACAAATTTACAACGCTGATGAAACTGGTCTTTTCTGCCAATATGTACCGCGAAATACCTTGGCAACCTCTACAGAAAAGGCTGCAACTGGTGTCAAAGATTCCAAAGCGAGACTAACAATTTTATCGTGCGCAAATGCTGCAGGAACGCACAAGTGCAAACTTTTCGTAATTCTGAAAACATACACGACCTCGAGCATTTAAAGGAGTAACAATTTTCCCCGTTATATATCGCGCAAATAAGAGCATGGATGACACAAGCGTTGATGAATGATTGGTTTGAAAATCATTTTATACCCGAGGCTCGGCGACATTTGAATTCGGTTGGTTTGTCGTGAAAATTTGATGTTCCGCAGCAATGGTGCGTAAGAGAATTAAATACATAATGCGAAGTACGAAATGTTACAATTCTTGATCTTCAAATGAACACAAAATAAAAAGTACGAAATCACAGTAGAAATACACAAAATGCAATGAAAAAAAAAAGCGCAACTTGTAAGCCCTAGTGTACGAAGACGCTACGTACACTATAGACAAACGCAATTATTGACTAAAATGCCGCTTTGTACAGGGCCGGTTTAAACAACTTCGGGGAATCTCAACGGATTCCCTTCAAAACTATATTATCAAGAGGAGGTTTCTAGACTATTACATCATTAATTTTCACTAACCATTTTATCTCGAAAACAAAAATTTTAAGCGCTTATATAATATACAGTGGTTATCATAAATTAAGGAAAAATCACAAAAATAGCGATAATTCCTTCAAAATTAAACCAAGCCGTGTAAAATTTGAATATGTTGCCAAGTAAGAGTAGCTGAGTAAAACTGCAATATGCAAATTAGTCGCGCTGCACTCGGCATACGTCATCTACGAGGAGCATAAAAGTCCATGTTTGAGAGCAAGTCCACATATTTCACTCTGATAGTGACATCAGAAATCTGAGATAGCTAATTCGTAACAATGACCTTCAGGCATCATTTGCCTGCAGAACTGCGATAGAGAGCCATTGGGAGACTAGAGGCAGGACAAAGTCAAACAGAAGTGGCCATATGGCTAAATTTATGTCTTTCTGTGTTTCATAGACTTTGGAAACAATTTCAAACCACAGATTCGGCCTCTAGGAGGTTCAGCCAAGGACGGCCAACTGCTACGACGAGCTCCGATGACCGATATTTGAAATTATGTGCACACAGGAATAAACCCGCTACTTCGACTCTTCTTAGATCCTCCCTTGCTGCAGCCACCTGAAGGTTGGTGCCAACACGTCAGCTGTGCATAGAAGGCTTCACGAAGGTGGTCTGTATGCGAGGCGACCAACCATTTGCGTGCCGCTCACGTCACGCCATAGCAGGGACCGTTTGCAGTGGATACGACAACACGTCCACTGGACGCCTGATCAATGGAGGGCTGTTCTCTTTACGGATGAGTCCGGGGTTTCTCTAGAAAGCGATAGTTGGCGTTATTTGATATGGAGAGAACCTGGAATCTGTTATCATTCGTGAAACATCCGTAAAATCCTGTGTTTGGGGTGGCATCTCTTTGAGTGGATGCACAGACTTCCATGTCTTTCCAAGGGGAACCGTTAATGCTCAGGTTTATAGAGATGACATAGCAATATTAACAAAACGTTAAAGTTAATTTTATGAAATAATTAAAGACATGCAAAAATATAAAGTACTTGATATTAAAAATAATTCATTACTCATGCAATAACTGGGCCACTAAAAGTGTAACAACGGTCTGATAGACATCGAGCTCAGCGACAGAGTAAAGAAAAACCTAAATTTAACACTTTTGGGAGACACTTAAAATCTGAACCCTTTGAGAATTTCTTCTTTTTTTAAAATAATTTTTGTTTCAGATTGATTACCGTTTCCTAGTGACCATTTAAGCTGAAGCCATTCGTTTTAATGTAAGTAATTCATTTTAGTGTAATTGCAGTTAACGAATGTAATTAGTTTTACATTCGTTTTAATATAAATAATTCCACATTACTGTTGTGTTATTCTGTATGATTCCATATTTTTCGCTATTATTTATAAGATTACATTATAGAGATTTTAGCTAAGCAGAATATGATATCTAACGTAAATAATCCTTACTTAAATGCTCTTCCAGTTTGCCGGTACGCGGTGTTGGCACGAGACTTCTGCATTCATTATGGCGACAATTGGTGTATAAAAGTCTGTTCCACCTATTTAACATTTATTTTGTCAGTTAGCAATATGCCAATCTTTCAAAAATATTCGATTTTACTTGTTATGTTGCTCACTAGATGTCGCTACTCTACAAGACGTGAAGTTTACCGAAAAAAGTATTCAAAGTGCTCATCAGAAGAATAATATCAAAGTATCTCTCATTTTTAAATGTTTTAATGATTTTGGTAGATAATTTAGAATACGTATGATGCTTTTTTATATTCAAAGGTATTTTATTTCCACAAATTTTAATTGGATTCTGCATTTTATAACCTTAATTTTGCATTTGAAATCATTAAAATTTGTCCCGCCACACACTTGAATTTCTGTTCCATAGATGAGATCATTAACCATTCTTTTTTTTTTTCTTCTTAGAAAGCAAAATACTAAGTTTTCTAATTGAAGTCTTTTTTTTTTTTTTTTTTTTTAAAAAAATTTTTTTTTTTTTTTTTTTTTGTATCTACTTTTTCCATAATAGCTTGTCCTTTTTAATCCATTGTTTGTACTAGTGTACTGAAATATCGAGGGAAAATTAGCAATTTAGGAAGCACTGGCTTTTTTTGTTGAATTGTCATGTGATTCCGATTCAGATGCTTCAAAGCCACTTCTGATAGATGAGGAAACTTTAATTGAACCTCTCAGGATAACTGATGTTGAAGAACATAATTGTGACAATAAAGTTTAATAATTCGGCGCGTGGTGAGATTTTTGATTTGGAAACTTATTCACCTGTAAATTTATTCCTCAGTATATTCACTTCTCAGTTCACAGGGCATATTGTTTCTCAGTCAAATTTTTATGCAATACAGAAAAACAGTGCGTTTTCTCCTCTTGATAGTAGCGAGTTCTTGCGATTTCTCGCTGTAAATTTACTAATGGTCATGAAAAATCTTATTGGAAAATTTTCCTCTGTTTACTACCAAAAAGAAGGGAGGATAATTTGTTGTTATACATCTCTTGGAAAGGTTTTTTGGTAATTTTTAATCCCAATAAAACACAGGAAATCAATGATTTGCTTCAAAGGGCGAAGCAATGTAAAGCAATACATGCCAAAGAAACTCATTAATTGTGTCTTCAAAGTATGCATACGTTGCAAGTTGCATTGTCACACAGAGAGAAAAAAACATTGTCGAGTGGTGTGTATTTGAAGTCTTGAGTAAAAAACAGTTTTTATAGTGCATTATGTCAGAATAACGTTCTTGAAGAATGCAGTGACAATATTTAATGTGCTATGTGCAACTAGCATTGGCACCATTCTACACTGGGAAAGTCAGTGCCTCTGTCGAAAAACAATCTGAGTGCGAGAGCAGTGAAAACTTTGTGCCAACCACTTTCTGGCAAGAACTATAAAGTTTTCATGGACAACTACTTCAGTAGTTACAATTTGTTTCATTTTTTAAAGACACAGAAATTTGATGCATGTGCACAGTAAACATGAATAAAAAGAAATATGCCCCAAAATTAAAAAGAAGACAAATTTATGTCAAGAGGAGATATAGACTTTTCTGTTAGTTATGATTCAATTTACTGTATAAAATGAAAAGATGAAAGATCTCTTTGTGTTTTACCTTGCCTACAAAAGAGAAATGAAATGAACTAAGTTAAGAGATGGAGTGATAAGAAAAGTACTGTGCCCAAACAGCATTATTTCATGTAATAAAAATATGGGGTATGTTGACTTATTTGACCAAGTAAAAACACAGTAGACTGAAAATGCATAAAATGGTGGCAGAGAAATTTTTCTAATTTGTTTATTTTTGAGATGTAAGCATAGTAAATAATTTATTTTATTTAAGTTTGTTCGGGAACCAGATCATGATGCAAAACCGCTGAAAGATTTTTGCCTTTCAGTAATGGAAACTCTAATGGCACTTGCAAGGAAGAAAGAAAGCAAAAAACTGAAATCCCCAGTTCAAATAAAAAATAAAAGTCATTCGTACACCCAGAAAAAAGACTGAAAAATGTAAGCCACACACCAAAGGGAGCGAGCATAAGAAGAAGATGTGCATATTACAGCACACTGAAAGAAAAGTAATGAACGTTTTGGATGCGAGAAACATGTGAAATACCTTTATGTATACAAAAGAATGAACCAACATGTTTTTCAAAAATAACTCTTTTTCCCCCCATATACACTCACGTTTGTGAAAATTGCAACACCAAGAAGGAATCGTCATAATTGAATGCAATTTAATACACAGTTGAGTGGTAGTGGTACAAATAAATGATTAAATGTTCAAAGCAAACAAACAAGAACAAGAGATCAGAATCAGTATTTTGTGTGGCCACCACGCGCCGCAATAAGTGCTGCTACACGACGTGGCATGGAGTCAAACAAAGTTTGAATGTCTGACTGAGGAAGAGCATTCCATATCGTTTGTACGCGTACCCAAAGTTCGTCTGCAGACGCAACAGGACGAGGATCACGAGCAAGACGCCGACCAATGACATTCCACACATGTTCAATTGGCGACATATCCGGGGAACACGCAGGCCAAGGAAGAAGCTGTACCTGCTGCGCTGCAAAGAAGGATTTAACAATCCGAGCAGTATGAGGGCGGGCATTGTCCTGTTGAAATACAGCGCCTGGCAAGCTTTGAAGGAAGGGAACAGCTTCGGGCTGTAGAACTTCACGGATATACCGGTTGCTGTTCAGATTGCCCACAATTCGTAGCAATTGAGATCGTCTATGATATGCTATGGCGCCCCAGACCATAACTCCGGGTGTTCGTCCACTGTGGCGTTCGATAATGCACTCCGGAAGGTGGCGTTCACCGGCATAGCGTCTGACACGAATGCGGCCATCATGGTACCACAAATTAAAGCGGGATTCGTCAGAAAACACGACATGCTGCCAATCAGCACGCCAGTCTCTATGCTGATTGGCCCATTGTAGCCGCAGGCGGCGATGGTCGTGCGTTAGGGGGATCCTGTATAAAGGAGTCCGTGCGCGCAGTCCACACTGCAGCAGACGTCTACGAATTGATGAAGCACACAATGAAACACCTGTAGCTATTGACCACAGTGCTGCCAATTGTCTAGAGGAAGCTGTACGGTCCGTCCGCGCCATGCGGACCAGGTGTCTATCATCGCGAGCTGACGTCACATTTCGGGGTCCACTCCCGGATTTCCGAGTTGTCCGACACTCGTCCGTCCACTGCTTCCAAACGCGCATCACTGTGCTGCTGTTACGCTGCACACGAGAGGCTACTGCACGATACGACAATCCAGCTTCACGAAGGTCGATGATTCTCCCTCGTTCAAACTCTGTAAGTTGTTCAAATCTCGCTCTCTTTCGTCGACGAGGCATAAGTACAGATTGAGTTAACGTTTACCACTAGCAGATAACCACCGATAACCATACACGCCTCGCTACAGCCGTCTATTTATTCGGATCCATCAGCCGTTCAGAGGGCGCTGCTCAGCATACGCATGCGCTACGGATTTGCAATTCTAATCATTTGCATATCATGCGCTACTTTGCATTTCCTGAAAATTTCAGCTCACTCGCGTAAGTCCTTCATGGTGTTGCAATTTTCACAAACGTGAGTGTATATTTTTGAATCAAGTGCCAGTTTTAATACTGTATTTAGTATCATATGTACGATTATCAAATTTTAACCTTAAAATGAGATTTAAAAAAATAATCGTTTGTTCCTAAAATAAAAAATAAAATGTATTGTAAAAAATACATTCACTTCCAAAAGTTCACGGAGAGGAAAATGCTAATTTCCGGAAGCCAATCAGAATTGAAGAGGATACAATTCGCTGCAGAGGTAAATGGAAGTATGCAAATATGTTAGGTAACAGCCAATCTCACTTTCATGTCAAGAAATAGGCAAAAAAAAAGGCAGTCTTAAGCTTTATGAAGGGTTACAGAAGTTGACTGTAAGTGCTGATAGAAGGTCTTTAAAACTTTCGTACAATTTGTTTTCAAAACATGCGTGTTTCTATGACTTCCAGAAGACGAATGGAAGATTCTGAGCGATTGCGTGCTGTGGGGCGCATCGAAGCAGGACAGTCGATCACAGATGTTGCTCTTTTCTTCGGCGTTCATCATTTTGTAATTTCACGTTTATGGAAACAATTCCAAACCACACAGACAGTTGTCCGAAGGCCCATAGCCGGTCGCCCAAGGGTTACAACCCTCTTGGAAGATCGATATATTGCTATTGTAGCCAAGCGGAATCGCAGAGCGACCTCCATACGCGTGGCATCTATGATTACAGCGTCCATTGATAAGGCGATATCTGCAGCTACTATATGCCGAAGATGACATATGAGTGTACTGTACGCCCGGGTACCTCGAGTTTGTGTTCCTCTATCCGTTCAATCAAGAGGGGCACGATTACAGTGGTGCCGGGAACATGTCAATTGGAAAGTGTCTGACTGGGGCAATGTCATGTTTATTGATGAGTCAAGATTTGCTCTGGAGCCAGATGACAAGCGTATAAGGATATGGCGTGAACAACGAACACCCAATCAGTCCCAAAACATCACCGAATTCCGAGGCGGAAGCATTATGGTGTGGGCAGGGATTTCATTAGGCTACCGCACCGACCTGCACATCTTTAAACGGGGTTCTTTGATGGCTGTCCGGTATCGAGATGAAGTCCTAGAACCTATTGTGAGATTGTACGCTGCAGCAGTTGGCCCTACTTTTGTTTTTTAATGGACGATAGCGCACGTCCCCATACGGCTGACATCGTCGATGAGTACCTGGAGAGTGAAGGGATTGCGCGTATGGCGTTTACAGCATATTCGCCCGACTTTAATCCCATTGAAAATCTTTGGGATGCTCTCGGCCGTGCTGTATCTTCACGTTTCCCACCTCCAGTCACTCTTATTGAGCTGAAAACTGCTCTACAAGAAGAATGGCGATTGCTTAATTCTGCGGTGGTTGACCACCTAATTGAAAGCATGGTCACAAGGTGTAAACTTTGTATACAGATGAGGGGGCATCACACACCTTATCAATGTCCTTTTTTTCCTTTTATGCTGTTTATTTTCACTTCATACATAATTCTGTTTAAGTTTCTGTATGTCATTATCTGATAACTTACAAAAATTTAATATTGTTTTCATTTCTGTATATAATTATTGATTTTATTTTATGCATAAATATATATGCTACTTTCCTGCCGCATTTTGTGTCAATCAAAGCAGTATTTGTTGATTTTTTTTGCATTTTACATCTTCGTGCTTAACTTTTGGAAGTGAGCGTATATTTTAATGCGTTTATAAATATTTGAGAAAATGCATATTACATTTTATTTATTCATTCAGCATCTGATTTTTTTTCTGTAATAGATTAATATGTTACAAGGCATACTAGCTGCATGATGGGACATACAGTAATCCACCTTCCTTTGTAAAAAATAAAAGCGCAGCATTTCTTTCAAGCCCGAAAAACGTTTTAACAAGTCCATCTAACTTATTCCATAACATTTTTTTCTAAGATTTAAAAATATGTGTTAAATATGCATGTTAGCGTTAATGTAAATATTACCAATCCTGCAATTCTTTAATTATCGGCAGCACGTTTTAATTATTTATGTCTTCTATACTTTTTATTTAGCGATGAAATATCGTTTTCTCTCTTTTTAAGTTAGTTTGTTTTCTTATTTTATTGTAATTAGATTTATTAAATTTTACTGTAAGCAGATTTATTTAATCTTAAAATCTTCATTATTATTATTTTAACTGTTCTTGTATTTTTACTTGTTTAATATCCATACCAGTAATTCTGTTCATAAGAAGGGTTTACATATATTTTTCGTCAACCCTTTTTGTGTGTGTGTGAATTTTCATAAACACTTACGTTTTTTCTTCATTTTTCTAGATGGAACATAAATCCGAGACTGTGTCTACCGTTTTAAATAATGACTTCAAGAACAAGGTTATGTAAGTATCTTCCTTTTTAATGAATTATATGTTTGAAAATTGTCATGTATGAAACTTCTTCTGTTTTTTTTTAAAGTACTTTTATAGTTTTAGATGGATCTTGACTGTGTATTTGAGCATGAAGACATACTTCTAAATGCTTAAGTGCATGCCATTATGGATTTTGGTGATCGAAAGACCCTCGTCATCGCAGTGAGTTCACATTCATTAGTACACCAACTGTGACTTGCCGGGAGTGAAATAAAATATTTACACACCAAAAGGAGCCTAGTAAGACATATTAATGTGCAGCATTCGACAGGCACAGACATTTGTTCTCTTTTCAAAAAGAAAATTTCCCACAAGGATAATTTAATGAGACACGTAAAAATCCATTCTGAACAGAAAAATCCTGAACCCGGGCTATCTCGTTTCATGAAAGTAGTAGCTTCACCCGCTGCCTCTAAACGACCATCTCAGGAACATCCACCAAGGCTTGATACAGAAGCCATTTATCCCAATGTAGCTGCTGGTAAAGACCTCCAACTTTTTTTAGTCATTAAAAACTGAAATTGCTCATGAGATTCAAGAGAAACTCCAGGATATAAAGTGGCATCTGAATTCTTGTATGAAAATGGTCAGGGAAGTATTGGAGTCTAACAAAGACACTTGAAGAGCATATTTTCGATCAAAATGTAGCACCGCTTTTCACAGAAGTGCCTGGCATACAGGCAGCTATTGAGAAGGTAAGGATTTACACCAAATTTACGTTATGCACAAATTTACGTTATGCAATTTCGCTCACGAAATGTTTTATCTTACAAGTGCTGAAGGGTGGTTACCACTATATTGATATAATATATATAAATAATATTTGTTTTACAAAATTTTATTTTACAAAATAAAACAAATAAACCATATTTAATTTTATGGGTTTTATCTTATGTTTGATGTTTTATTTTATAGGTGCTCAAGTAGTGGTGAGTTCGGATTATGTCACATAGGAGACTTTTCACTACCTCTATGTTAAGAATGATGGCTGGCTCTGACTGGGATTTTCCAAAAATTTACACGGCTGTGCCTTGAATTCACAAACTGAATCCAGCGCCTTGCCTGGCTGCTTTATATATGTCTGCTATCAAGCTGGAGCTACTCACAGGTCCTGACATGTATACTTCGGAAGAAAAAAACAAAAAAAAGGCACATTTCTATATCTCCCGATCTACTGTGCTCATTGACAAAACTGAAATTGCGTTTTCCATGTCTCGAAAGCGCGACTAAAGATATGTATTACACTGCTCGACATTGAAAATACAACACCAAGAAGGAGTGGTCAGAAATTTATGCAAATTTTAGAGTAGACGTACGTCACTGAGCTATGCGAATGATGTGAAATACGCAGCTCTCCGACGCACGTGAAGTAAGATATCAGGGAAGGAACGTGCAGAATGGGCAATATTCGTGTCGTTATTTCTGCCATACGAATTATCGAAGAAAGTTGGTTTTTGTCCCGGAGAATGCGTGTAATAGGAGAGAATGCCAAGCCGTCGTCAACGAAGGCACAACAGATAGACGATTTTACGAGGGATATGGTGATTGGACTGAGAAAGGCGGGTTGGTTCTTACGTCAAATCGCAGCTGATACCCACATGGATGGCTATGGCGAACATGGTTGGAACAAGGGAATGTGGGAAGAAGGAGGGGTGCAAGTGCAGCCAGAGTGACGTTAGCACGCGTGGATCGACGCATCCGCCGACAAGCTGTGGCGGCCCGTAAGTCACTTGTACCGCGATTCTGCAACATATACAAGATATTCTGGATGTCTTCGTGTCGACCAGAACCATTTCCCGTGGATTGGTTGAACGTGGCCTGCACTCATGGCGTCCGTTAAGAAGACTGCCATTGACCCCACAGCATAGATGCCAACGTTTAGAATGGTGCCGAACTGGAGAGATGTGGATGGCAGAATGGCGAAACGTCGTGTTCTCAGATGAGTCACGCTTCTGTTTATCCAGTAACAGTCGCCGCATACGTGTGTGGCGTCGGCGTGGAGACAGATCTAATCCGGCAGCAACTGTGGAATGCCCCACCGCGTGACAACGTGGCATAATGGTTTGGGGCGCTATTGCCTACGATTCCAGGTCACCTCTAGTTCGTATTCAGGGCACTATGACGGCCCAACGATACTTGGATAATGTACTGCAGCCGGTGGCAATCCCCTACCTTCAGATGCTGCCTAATGCAATTTTTCAGCATGATAACGCCCGACCACATAGTGCTCGCATGGGCCAACATGCTCTGCAAGGCATACAGATGCTTCCCTGGCCACCGTACTCTCCTGACCTGTCACCGATCGAACATGTGGGGGTTGTAATTGTACGCCATTTGCAGAATCTGCCAGTGCCTCGTTCAGAAGACGAACTGTGGCAAATGGTTGAGCCATCCCTCAGGACACCATTCGCATTCTTCTTGACTCTTTGCCTAGACGTGTTTCTTCGTGCATCGCTGTCCGGGCATCCTAGTAGAACGGGAGATATAGAACTGTAATTTTTTTTAGCAATGTACACCTGCAGAAAATAAGAGTTCTTTATTCAAAATTTCCAAACAGGTACGTGAATTTTTGTATTGGCGCGTTTTGAAATTTGGCATGTTTGTAATAAGCGATAATAACGCCAAATGTGGTTCACAGACTTTGTTAAAATTATTTGATTGTTTGAAACAATGAACCATGCGTCGTTTTTTCCTCTGTGCACAGTGAAAGGGAAAGGAAAGTAGGTTACCGTAAATTAAGAATTTCGCCAAGTGAATTGTTCTTGGCGCAACTGAAAAAAGTGCGCAAAATTAATTTCTCGGTAATTTCACACCATATGTTACAAAATTTAATATTTAGGCATAATCTGAGTTGCAGAATTGAAATATGAAAAACAAATCGGTATGTCGTTTCAGAAAAAGATCGATTTTGTGTTAAAAATTTTTATGTTAGAACAATGATATATATATATATATATATATAATGTATATC
>KK116590.1:0-21633 GCA_000611955.2 Stegodyphus mimosarum
TGTTTTCTATAAGGAGAGAAAAAGAAAGTAATTAGTTAAGAAATTTGGTTTTGACATTTGCGTTGTCCTCCATAGGAGCCTTCTCTCATCCATTTCTTCCGACATCATTTGTTCTATGATAACGCAGACAGCTACTCTCGTGATAACTTCAGATAGTATTTTTCTCGTCGTCGTCCACTTCTCTCTCTCTCTCAGCTCCAATCTCCGTCTGTGTTTGTCTCGTAGCTAGCTCCCAGCCGTTTTACTCCAATCGCCAAAAATGCTCGATTGGCGATTTTAGATGGTAAGAAAACAGCCAACAGCCCGGCAACCCCAGGGGAAAAACACACAGGAAGGTGAAGCCAATGTAGTTCGAACTTCAGAAATTGGCGAATAATCGCTGATACACCAAGGTCAGCCACCTCTCAGCAGAACTAGCGTCGTCGAGGGGTCCCACTCCAGCATAGAAAAAGCCTGCGAGTAAGCAAAACACCCCGTCCCCTCGACCTTGACGTAGGGTTAGTAGTGTTGGAATTACCCTCTCCAGCAGGGTGCAAAAAGTTCTGTTGCTGACAGATGCTTCCCAGACCACAGTCTGGCGGGTGAAGAAATCGAAAAGAACATCGTAAATCTTGATTCTCCAAAAGGCAACGGAAAAAGTTTTTGAAAGAATATGGTATTAGTTTTTTATTTTAAACACAAATTAACTTCAATGCTGAAAGTACTTCAATTAAAGTATAATAATTACATAGATAATTTTCTTGGGTTTATTACAACACCAAACACGACCACCATATTAAGGAAATAAAAATTACTTCAGTTAAAATTATAATAATTAAGTATGAAAAAATTTTTATGTTCTCCACAACACCAGAACGACC
This sequence comes from Stegodyphus mimosarum, assembly GCA_000611955.2. NCBI lineage: Eukaryota > Metazoa > Arthropoda > Arachnida > Araneae > Eresidae > Stegodyphus > Stegodyphus mimosarum. The sequence continues at coordinate 861 of KK116590.1, forward strand.
ACCATAGTCAGAAAATATGGATCCCAAATTTAGCGGAAAAGGGGGCACAATAAAACTTAATTAAAACTTTAAACACCAACTTGTGTAAACAAAACTTTAGAAGAACTTTAAAAAAAAATGACCTTAAGGGTCAACTTAACAAGAGATTAACATTAACAACCAAGTTAAGAAAAAAATTAACTAAACAGAAATTTAAATAGTTAACCAACCAAAAGAAAAGAAGAAAAAAGTAATTACTCAAGCAACTTAAAAAAATCACCGTTAACCAAAACTGTCAAGAGAACAAATTAAATGACAACAATTACTTTTCAACAAGCCAAAGAAACTTAAGTTCAACTACAAAAATAAAAACAAATTAATCTTTAAGTCTGAAGCAAAATAAGTTAAATCATTACCTTTAAAACAATTTAAATCACAACTGAAATATGTAATACATAACAGTGTTCTCCATATTAGTGATTTTGATTTCATGTACAGTGCGGGGGGAAACAGTTCTATATCTCCCTCTCTACTGGGCCGATTGACGAAATTCAAATTGCGTTTTCCATTTCTCGAAAGCGCGACATAGAATTTGTATTAGATTTATATATAGCCTTGTTCTAATATAGGTATTTTGACACAAAATGGGCCTTTTTCTGAAATAACATTTCAATTTGTTTCCATATTTAGATTCTACGTCTCAAATTATGCTTAAGTATTAAATTTTGTAAAATTTGGGGGGAAATTTACGGAGAAATTCAAAAATTTAATTGGTGAATTTTCTTCATTTTGCGGCAAGAAAAATTCACGTGGCGAACTTCTTAATACATGGCTATTCCTTCCATTGTGCGGGAGCGGAAAAAAATTACATCGTTTCTACATTTTTACATTGTGTATAAGCGGAAAAAAGTCACATCGTTCCTACTTTCAAATAATTTTAACAAAGTGCGTAAACCACATTAGATGTTATTATCGCTTTCAACAAATATGCCAAATTTCAAGACGCGCCAACATATAAATTCACGTATATCTTCGAAAATTTTGAATAAAATCTATAATTTTTTTGCAGGTCTACTTAGAAATACATCTACTTTAAGTTGATGGTAAAACTTTTATAGGTTATAATCCAACTTTTTTTTTCCAAAAATTTATAAAAATTATTTAAAAATACAAATTTTAGAAACAAATAATAAAAAATAGGTGAATTTTATTTGGAGTGAACCTAAATTTCGAACTGTGAAAGAAGTAATCAAGTAAGAGATATTAATAAATACATACGAAATTCAATTAACATTGAGGAGCTAAAAATTTGAAAGCTAATTATTTAAATACTACTCGTGCGATTTTTACAAATCTTGGCAGTTTGGCATAATTTGAGTTGCACAATCGAAATATGTAAAAAAATTCCCCTGTCATTTCAGAAAAAGTCCGATTTTGTGTCAAAATACCTATATGAGAACAATGCTATATATAAATCTAATACATATCCTAAATCGCGCTTTTGAGACATGGAAAACGCAATTTGAATTTCGTCAATTGTCCCAGTAGAACGAGAAATGTAGAACTGTCCCCCCTAAGGTTTCTAATTATTCTGTTGCTCAATTAGTAAAATTGAGACCCTTTTATCTCTAATAGCTCTAACTGTTCTTTCGTAGTTTCGATTTCGTACTTTGAAAGCTTAAGTCAGCATTAAAACATTTTCAACTTTACTGTTTTTCGATAATGACTTAGTCTCAGTAACTTTTATTTTGATTTCTTTGCCATTTAATTCTCTGTCGGGAAACATAAGAATATAACGATGTTTGTTATGAAAATATCAAGACTAATTAATCAGTCTAACAGTAAGGGTAAGATGTTACTGTTTCAGAAGATCTTCTAATCCAAAATAAACCTGTAACATTTTTTGCTAACTGAAGACAATCTACTTATCACAAAAGGCAGTTCTATAATATAACATATTGTTACGAATTTCATATTTAGTAGGTCATTTTTAATCCAAACGTGCAATTTGCCCAGAAAGTCTTTTAATTTCGTTTTGGCATTTTGCATTGATTCACTAAAAGCGTTGTTTCACTTTTCAAATTGTGGCCACCAAATATTATCGCCCTCTGTTATATTGAAAGTAATTAAATGATGAAGAATCTGCATAAATGTATGCAGGTTTCTCGCATTGTGATAAAACAACGATACCTAGAGCCCTCAAATTTTGAATAGTGAACGTTTCCACCCAAATATGAGCATCTGGAAGGCTAAATTTGAAATTTGGAATTTGTTTTACTATCAGTTTCATATTTTGTAAGACTTTAACGAATTTTCGATTAAAAAACTCAAGGATTTCAAAGCGAGCAATGGCAACGTTGTACAGAAAAAAACATTTTTATCTCCAGCGCGTGAGACTGTGTATCGGAAATTCTTAAGATATGCTCGTTTTAACACTAGAAGCGCCAGAACCCTTTATCTTAAGAAGTCATAAATTTTTGGATTTTCCTAAAATCTATAAAAAATTATTGGTACCAAATGTGAATCGAATAAAATTAAAATTAACGAAGATATTGTTCGTTATACCTAAAAGCGCCATGAACAGTCATATTGACTGCTAGTAATACTAAAAAGTGCACGGAAGCAAAGGAAGTTTTGAACAATGAAGAAAATTGGACAATTTCTTTAGAAGAGGTTGATGTTTTTAGTGCTATTATTTATGCAAGAGGAGCATATAGTTGCAATGATATGGATTATGATTTTTTTGTGGGATAATATGTCGGGTCCCCTTTTTTTCGAGAAACGATGTGTCGCAATCGTTTTCGAGATAGTATGAAATATCTAAGATTAGACTTAAAGTCAATTACGACTGAGCGTTTAGAAAGTGATGGGTTTGTACTTTTTTCAGGTATTAAGAAAAAATTTATTATTGAACTGAGCGATTTCCTACAATCCAGGAGAAATCTAGTTGTGGATGAGCAGTTATTTCCATCCAAAGCCAGGTGTAAGTTTTTACAGTATATGCCACATAAACCAGACAAATTCGGTATCAAATTTTGGATGCTAGTCGATGAAGACTCGGAAGTCATATATCGAGTCATACGTCAAAGATACATCGAGAAGTAAAACTGAAGGTATACCTGAAAATGTAGTGTTGTGTCTTCTAAGCCATTATGTGGATTCAGGTAGAAATCTGATTACGGACAATTATTTTACTCACTGTCATTAGCTAAAAGACTTAACAATACAGGTTTTGTGGGCACAGTAAGAAGACATCAAAAAGAAATTCCGCATGAAGTAATGAAATCAAAAAACCCGGCTATTTAAAACAGTTTTCTAAAGAATAGTGATACTACACTGACGGTCTAGCAGGAAAAAAGGAAGAAAAATGTCCTACTACTAATTTCTTTACATCCCAGTGTAAATATAGACTCAGAAAATAAGAAGAGACTTCTAGAAACAGTAGAGTTCTACAACAAAACCAAATGCGGAGTTGATATCCTTGACTAGATAACGGGTAAATGTTCTGTTAGGGCTGCTTTGAGTGCTTTGTGTACGTTTTCTATAATATGCTGGATTTAGCAGGAACGAATGTCTACTTTATATATCACAAATTGAGTAATAAAAATATGCAAGGGACAGCTTGCTATTTCAATTGGCAGAGGAATTAAGAAAGTTTACTTTAAATGGAATAAAAAGCACAAGATTGCTCCAGGAAATTTCCAACAAGAGGCTCTCGAAGAAAAGACGACAGTGCGAGATTGGTGGGGAAAAAAAAAAACAAGTGATGTCTGGAGAAAAAAAGATCATATTATGAGTGTGGAAAATACACCTCCTGTATTGAAAACGTTCTGTTGCGCAAAAATTGCGAAAAGTTATAAAATGCGTTTTATTAAGTGTAAGTTGAAATTTATAATAAACTGACTATTTTTTATAAAAATAATTTGTTGTTTTTTAAAGAAGTTCTTAAACAACTATAATTAATATTCTTAAAATCTTTATAAAGCTCTTGTATTTTAATATATACATTTAGTTCGCTGAGCAGTCAATTTGACTGCCGTTCGCGCTTCTAGTGTTAAAATTATTTTGCGATATTGCTCTTGAACTGGATTTTATGGTTTAAGTGCGAAGAACATGATATTCAATGAATAAAGGTAACACACAAAATGTTAAAAACGCCTTTTGAACGTAATTTAAAATCTGAAACCTTTCAGATTTTTCTTTTTTTGATTTTTAGCAGAATTATAATTAAAATTGTTTTATTTCCCCGTGCAATGCAGCGCGTGACAAATTTTAAGAGAAAGCTACACCGGAAAAGTAAAAATAGAAGAGCACTTGCATTTAACACTGAATAGAAATTTATCTCTGTAATTGATATCTAATTTGAATAAATGTAATGTACTGCTATGTTAGCTGTAACTGTAATTCTACTCTTTTTATTTTCCAGAAACTGCTAAAACTGCCTCGCGCGGATGATTTAAAAAGCTGTAAAAAGCCGGAGAGAAACATCTCAGCGCAGCTGTTTAAGAGTTTTAATAAAACTAGTAATGGACGACCTGTTGTTGTTTACTTAGCTATTGTAATTTTGTTGATCGGATTAGCGCTTAGATTAGCGATTTCTCTGCTCTTTCGATTGTACTCTATTTAACGCTTAATATTTTTAAATATAGCTACTGATTATAATGCTTGATATTGTACGAATATCTTTGAGGAAAAAATCCAGCGTTTTTTTATATTTCTTGTGATAAGAATAAACTTTATTACCTTTTTATCGGACTTGGGCGTTCAATCTATTACCAGTACGCACGCAACAATATTTTAATATACATTATTAACAAAACGTATACACAATATACGGAAGAGAAGTTACGGATTACATCTATTCGTTACATCGTCTATTACTAGTTTTATTAAAGTTCTGCGTCTTTTTAGGCTACGCGCATGCGCAAATCACGTGGCGTTAATCGTTTGGCAGGAGTTTTAACGGCGAGAATTTCAACATACTCCCACCTTTAAATTTTCTGAGAAGCCAAATATAAAAGCATAATCTTTGGACAGACTTTACCTTTCAACCGCTTCTTGTAGTTGTCAGTCCAAATCAAATCGTTTGCTAGTTCAACGGCGTATAGTAGAAATACTACTTTAACCGCTACTTTTGGAAAATGTTTGCCCTTAGGCGTTGGAAATATAAAAATAAAGGCGATACCGCCACGCCTTCCACGGCGAAGCTAATGCAAATACTTGTAGTATATGAGCATGACAGGAGAAGCATAGGAAAGCTGTTCGAGCTGTGAGTGATGGAGAGTAGTCCCAATGGAAACTTTTGTGAAAAGCGTCATATGGCATAATCGTAATCCCATTGTTGGTGTATTTCCATCATCATTCGAGGGGATGCCTTCAAGTGCGAAGGTTGGCTGTTTTTCGTGCTCGCCAAATCCATTCGACGAAGTGCATAGGCACTTGCTGAAAATTAAAGGCAGATTTCATAATTTAATATCAAAAAGAGTTGAAATTTAATTGGAATGGCTCGTTTAAACATATATTTAAAACTTGTGAGTTTGAAGAAAATGATTGGCTCGTAAAGTCATGTGATATGGTCACCACAGAGATACTGTCCATGCAGTCTGCTGCTTAAGTAGAAATTGTTAAAGATATCTTTTCCAAGTTTTGAAGAGTGAAACTTTAAAGATTAAATAGTAGAAGCACTTATTAAAAGAAAGTTCACTTAACATAGTTCTTGAGCACAGTATACACATTCTTAAAGCACAAAGATATAAAACACAGAGTTAAAGAAATAAAGCACAAAGTTAGATATGAAGTTTAAATTGAAGTTCTGTAGTTTAGTAACTTAAAAAGTTTTAAGTTAAAATTGTTTTGTTCACTATTAAGAGTATTCTCTTAATGATAGTACTTGAACACAAAGCACAGACTTGATACACTAGAAGTTTTCACTCGGTTTAAATAATTTAATAAAAATTCTTGATAAATATTTTACTATATACACTATGTACATTTGGCTTTGCAAGGGATCTGGAACCGATCATGACCATTTTGATAAGAGCAAAGTCAATTTAAATAAATTATAAATAAATTTATAATTTAAATACTTTATAATATATATTATACTATTTTTAGTTTATGTAAAATATATACAATTTACCATTTGGTACTGTGAAAGATGTCTCTGGGTCTTTTTGCTGCTATTTCAGTAGTAGGGTCATAGTTAATAAGTTTCAGGACATCTCCTGTCCAGAATCTTTATGTTGACTGCTGTGAACCATCACTCTGTTTGAGGCGTGAAGAGTTGTCTCTTTTACAGTATTTTAGTATATTGTCTCAACCTGATCATCTTTATAAACTGTGTTTACTGGATAATACCTGTGATCTTTTATTTGAAGCACATCCATCCTGTGTGCCTTCATTTCCCGCCAGAGTTCGTTCTCTCATTGAAGAACTCTCCTTGTCTGATATGTCCCCACAAGCAGTACAGCATTTTGAAATCCCACCTTGGGAAAATGCTCAAATCCAGCTTCTTGATATTTTCAATAATTACAACAAAACAACCACTAATGACATCATCTGCAGACAAATTTTTGCTGAGCACAGGTATAAGTATCGAAATTACCTTTCCGTATACACAGATGGATCCAAGTCAAATTGTAATGTTGGAATGTCGGTTACATTTGGTGACCACGTGGAGGGCAGACGTTTACACGACACTTCCTCAGTCCTAACCTCTGAATTGACTGCCATATATTATGCGCTTTTGTACATCTCTACGGTAGGCCATAAAAAATTCATTATATATACGGACTCCTACAGTGCATTGAAAGCCTTAGAATCTTTTTCCAGCACCGAAAATCCTGTGGTAGTGGATGTACTCAAGCTGAATATAAAATTAACAAGTCGTGGATACGAAATTCTGTACTGCTGGGTTCCCGGACATACAGGAATAAAGGGTAATGAGCTGGCGGACATCACAGCAAAATCTGCTGCTGGCGTGTCCGATCGCCTCATCCCTTTGAAAGATATTGGTCATGTCATCAAACATAAGTTGTTAATAAAATGGCAGCAAGTTTGGGACTCTCAATCTTATAACAAATTAAGAAGCGTGAAGCCAAAAATAGAGATTTGGAACTCTACTAGAAATCGTAAGGAGGAAGTTCTTTTGACACGGCTCAGACTTGATCACACTAGACTGACACATAGCTATCTGCTAAAAGCTGACAATGAGCCCCTGTGCTCAAAATGTGGTGTATGTTTAACGGTCCGTCATGTTTTAATTGAATGTCCATCTTTTAATAGTATTCGTCAGAAACATTTTAACAGATGTGACTTACCTCTCGACCATTTAATTGGAAGAGAGGTCAATCGTAATTTATTTTACTATTTAAAAGATATTGGTGTTTATCACCTCATCTGAGCTGATTTTAATTTTGTATATTAGTTTCAACACTTGGGATTTTAGCCGATTTTATATGACCTTATCCCCTGGATTTTGTACATTCCTTTATCTGCTTGTTTAATTCATAGCTATTTTAATTTCACTGTCTTTTTTTTATCACTTTATATCTCGTTACCTTGTGTTTGGCGCGGTATAACCATTTCTGGTTTTGCGCCAAAAAATTTCACTCACCACCACTACTTTCATAGTTAATAAATTCACGTATGTGTGTATATTCTGAGTTTTTGATTCTTGAGTAGAAGTTGTGGTATGTAGATAGAATTTCATCTGCAATAGGTTTTATTTTCAAGTCTTTATGAAGTTGAAGATTTCGCACAAACCAGGGTGAGTCAGTAATTTCACGTAGAATTTTGTTTTGGTATATTTGTAGTTTTTTGCGATAAGTTTAAAAAACAGTTGCCCATATAGGAACAGCATAAAGAAGAATTGGTCGTAATAACATCAGGTAGAGTCGTAGAGTCTTCGTTTGAGGTTAATGCTTAATTTAGATTTTTTGTTTATTAAAGCAATGATAGTAATTTTAGCAGCAGTAGCTTTTTGCAATGCATAAGTAACATGATCTTTGAATAAGAGTTGGGAATCAAAATATACACCCAGATATTTGACACAATTAACAATAGGAACAGATTGTCCGTTGATTTTGATGTTAGTATTAATAGGAGTATGTTTTTTGTGTCTTCTAAAGACTTAAATTTTGCATCTGCTGGGATTGATTTTCATACGCCAAATGTTGAAGTAGTGAGTTATTTGATTCACTGCTGTTTCAAGTTGGTCAATCGCAAGTTGAGGTTTCATAGATTTAGTAAGAATAGCTTGGTCATCAGCAAATTTCACAATTTTAGAATTCAAAGGAATGGGCATGTCATTAGTGAGTGTATTAAAAAAAGGGCCAAGGACACCTCCTTGGGCCACACCACTTCTAATTCGCTTTTTTGTTGATAAGGTATTATTAATTTTGACCTGAAAGGTGCAATTTTTTAGATAACTTTGTATAAGCTTGATGAAATTAGTTGGCAATCGAGCAAGGTGCAGTTTGAAGAGTAAACCTTCGTGCCACACCTTGTCGAATGCCTTTTCGAGATCAATAAAACAGCTTGCTATTGTATTATTTTTGGTAAAAGCTTCAGCGATGAATTCTGTGAAATTTAGTAATTGGAGCACAGTGTTATGACCTTTTTAGTAGTCGACTTTGTAAGATGCGTTCATATACTTTAGCAAGACTAGGCAATAAACTTATTGGTCGATATGAATTTAGGTCTTTTGGGGCTTTTTCCAGGTTTAACAAACACGGTTATATTAGCATGCTTCCATTGACCAGGAAAATAGTTGAGTCTAAGGCAAGCATTAATGATGTTAGTTATAAGCACAATATAGTTGCGTGGAAGAAATTTTAGCGCTTTGTTAGATATTCCATCATAACCTGGAGCTTTTCTTGGCTTAAGCTTTTTAATTATAGTAGAAATTTCATTAGGAGAGGCAGGGGTTAAATGTTCTATTCCAGGCATGTTAGTAAGGTTATCTATAAAATTAGCTAGTTCATCATCTGTATCTTCATCATTAATATTAGGTGTGGTAAAAACAAGTCCAAGATGTTCAGCCAGAGCTTCAGAAATATCTTTTTCAGAATAAATAAATCCATTAGTGGTTTGAATAGGGCCAATATTATTATCTTGATTTTTTAAGCTTTTAGCAATTTTCCAGACAGCAGTATGATTACGATCAAGAGAATCAAGTAGAAGTTCCCATTGTTCAGTGCGATAGTTTGCTAATAGGCTTTTTAATTCACGAATTTTTCTATGTACAATGGTTTTAATTCTAGGATCTCCAGATCGTCTCCAGAGTTTAGTGATTCTGTTCTTTTCTTTAATTTTTTTAATAAGATAATTTGGAAGTTTAGGCTTTTTGTATTCAGTAAATGTTGTTGATTTATGAAGGGTCGAATTGATGCTTGCATTAATTTTAGTTATTTGAAGTTCTATGTCCTGAATAGCGGATAAAGCCGGACGCGCTGGTAATTTTTCTAAAGAATTCTGAAATTCGTCCCAATTTGTGATCTTTTTCAGCATCTTTCTTTGTTCAAAACCATAATACGTAAATTTGACCGGTAAATGGTCTGAACTGAGTTCGTTTATCACCTGCAGGTATGGAATTTGCGAGGTATTTTTAGTTATAACGATGTCGAGGACGTCTGGTAATCCGATATTTCCATAGTGTGTTGCGTCTTCAGGACCAAAGATTTTAATATCTTTGTCAATTGCATATTGAAATAAAAAGTTTCCGTTGATATTTGTACGTCTAGAATGCCAATTTGAATTCTTTGCATTAAGATCTCCGGCGATGATAGTAGGATAATCGCTTTGTAATAGACAATCCATGTCTATGTTTGTTAACATATTTAGCGGTTGATTGTAGACAGCTATAATAACTATTGGATTATTCGTACGTGGGTGGACGACTATTGCAGTATTTTCTATAGAAGTACGATTATTAATTTCAAATCGAGTGGTTTGAAGATGATTTTTTGCTAAGATTAACGTTCCTCCGCCTCTGTTATGCAGTCTGTCGTTCCGAAAAGTTTTATATCCTTGAATTTTGAATTTAACGGAAGCTCTTAAATGAGTTTCGCTGATTAAGAGTAGGTCGATGTCATGATCATTTAGAAATTGCTGGATTTCAAGATTTTTATTATGTAAACCGTTAGTATTTACAGAAGCGATATTTAAGCTACTTTGAGTAGTCGTGTAAACATTTTGGATATTTGGAATTAGCCTAACGGCCATAATTAAAGATTTGTTGGAAGATTTGTTGCCTACTTGGAATTTCTCCTTTATCGTTTCTGCTTTTAAAAAGCGTTCTATGAGTTCTTTACCTTTAGCGATTAAATTTTGAATCCAAGCAAACATATCAATGGCGGAATTAATAGGAGATTCTTTTTCATTTTGTTTTTGATTGGTTGATGGTTGAGAATTTTTAGTGGCATTTTTTGTTTTAGGAAGTTCCAGAAATTCTTTTTCCCAAGCGTTCTTGTTCGAAGTTGATGGAGTGAATTGAATCGTCTGCTTCCGTATCGTCTGCTGTTGTTCGATGGCTTTCTTAATATTATCTGGATGTCGAGCGTAACCACGGTATGACGATACATGCTGTTCGCCACATAGGCAACACTTTCCGGATAAATTTTTGTCTGTTTTGCATGTGAATGTAAGATGGTTTTCGCCGCATTTCAGACATCTCGGGTTATGCTTACAGTGATTCTTGGAATGACCGTATCGTTGGCATTTATGACACTGTTTGTGTCCAGGAGATGGTTTGAATATACAAACTTGGATTCCAAGATCCAAAATATGGGTCAGATCAAAGACCTTTTTATCTTGAGCGCTACGCTCGACTTCTACTACATATGTAGGTAATTTAATTATTTCAGTTTCTGTCTTTTTGGTTATTTGTCTAACCGTTTTAACGGGTATGTTTCAAAGCTTTAAGTTCTTCCATGATATCCTCCGGTAAGGTATGTCCTGGCAATTTTTTAATAACTGCTCTTATGGGTTTTTCTTGCGGAAGTGGAAAGGTGTGATACGAAATCGAGCTTTCATCTAAGAATCTAGTTAGATTTCGATAATCGTCTGGGGATTTGACCTTGAGGTGAATATCCCCGCCTTTACAGTTGCTTTCGAATGAAGAAACAATTTTCTTTAATTGGTCTATTAAAGGTTTCCAATTAGTAATTTCCGATATTATAATCGGTGGAATTCTTTTCGCAGTTTTAAGCGGTTTGACAAAATTTTCATCATTATTTGGTTGAGAATTTAGAACTTGAGTTAACTCGTTATTAACGTCCATGTCATCATCAGAAAGATGTACAAATCGGTTTTTAGTTGAAGTGACTGAAACGTTACTGCTATTACTTAGAGAACGTTTATGGGTATTTTTAGGACTAATCCATCCTGAATCTTTCTTGGTATTAGATTTTTCTTTAGGTTGCATTTTAGTTAAAACTTGTTTAACATTTTGGGTTAGTTCTTTATCCTTAGACAACTTGTTAGCAAAAGCATGCGTAAGTTTATCTATTGCATTGTTAATTAAGTCAGCAATATCAGGAGTTACCTGAACAGTTTCATTTAAGATTTGGTTACGGTAAATTTGCAACTGCGTTAGCTGAGCCTGAATTTCTTCAAACGAGCCATTAGCAATCAAATTTTCAAAATAATTTGGATTTCTAAATACATCAATATCTGCCATGTTAAAAGATAAACCTAACGTTTCTAAAAACAAACCAAATCCATTATGAAAACAATCGTTAAAGGCAAAAAACACTGACTTACCATTAGTCGCGATGCGCTGAACTAAAGCCAAAAGCCTACCTCCGGGAGCTGTCAGCAAGTACACCAGCACTAAGCAAATTCCAAGTCAATATGAAATGTAGTTGTCAGTGGAATCTTGTCGCTCTTAAGAACTTGAGGGGAGTCATTACGAACATCAAGATCGGAGTAAGTCTCTGTTTTATTAGAAGAGCTGCTTGCCATTCTAAATTTAGGCTGTATACCTGAGGATGTTATATCCAACGGATACGAACGTTTGGTTGGCCGTAAAGTAGCTTCTTCAAGCTTAGTTTTCACCTTAATTAATCGGACATGTCCATCCAGAGATTTGAAAATCTCGATTACTTTCGCCGATAATCAATCAGTTACCTTTATATTAAGATCGGATACTAAAACTAAATGTCCTATTTTCACAGGTTGTGAGGCTTTTTCGCGTTCATAGTTTTCCCTTAATTGACCGAGATATTCAATTCGAAATCTTTTACATAAATTTGTAAAAGTTTATAAGCCGGGAAATAAGCATTTTGTTTTAAAATTTTGCATCTATATTATCCAAATCCGGAACTTCAATTTGTCGAATCTCATGGAGAAACATGAAAGGTGTGATCGGAGATAAATCTTCAGTAGCTTTCAAGCCTTTCTAAGTATGTGTCAATGGACGACTATTCATTATTGCTTCACAGTCGCACAAAATTGTTATCATTTCTTCATGACTGAGAGATTGATTGTTCTTAAACTTTGCGAAGGATTTTTTTCAAGACTCCTATGAATCGCTTCCACCAGGGAGTGAAGAAATTTCCATGTGATCCTGTGGATAATAACATGTTCTAAGGTTTTATCCCAGTTTAAGCTTTTGAATAATCTGTCACTTCCTGTGAAATTCTTTCCATTCTCGGAATAGAAGGTGTGGGGTTGTTGGAGTTATTTTTCTACTTTACAGTTTTCAATGTTCAATACACATGAAAGTCAAGAATAAGAAAAACCAACTTTAAATCAAAACACTATAATAAATACTGCATGGATGTAAAATTGTGTGACAGACAAGATAAAACAACATTTAGACTGGAAAACCTGTGTGTTCAAATATAACAGTAAATAATACAAGATAATACTCCAACAGTAAAGTACTAACAAAGCGTTGTGTTTAGATTTGGGCAATAACCCGTTCAAGTTTTATTTAAATTTATTGGGTCCAGTGTTCTAAATTATAAGTGAAAACATACAAATTAAGTTAAGTTAAATTTTTCATTTATCAAAGGTAAGCAGAACTAGTAACAATATACATTATGTGGTGGTGGTACAAGTCTAAGTGAGAAAATAAAGTAACATACCGTTTACACTACAAAGAGGAGATCCCCACAGGAAATCACAATTACTTAACAGCGTACATTGAAGAAACGTTCTGCCATATTGAATCTAAAAAGGAAAGAGAATATAAGTTAATATGATGGGCATGTAATGAAAGTTTTAGAGCCTTCCGCCCCTTCTATCTGGGCTCTGTCCTTCCTGCGTCGCCATCTATAGGTGGTTTTTTCTCCGCAAATTCTTCAGCCATCTTTCCACTGTTATGTAGACAGCGTACTCAGGACGGAGCAACTGCTTTCTGGTCTTTCGACAACCTTCAGAAAAATTTCCCTCTTCTCCGTAGATCGCTGCAGACCATTTTTCTTCTCCTCGCCAGCCTCTCGTTTGGTGATCCGAGACGGTCCAAATCTAGCCCAGTGCTTGGCAACCCTAGGAGCGGAATCAAAAACTGGAAGGTCAAAGCAAGGGGTTGGTTAGACAGAAGTTGGCGAATAATCGCTGATTCCAATTGCGACCCACCAGGGTCATCAACCTGACAAGCAGAAGCTAGCCTCGTTCAGGGTCCCATTTTAGCACGGTGAACGCCTGTCAAAATGCGAATCACCCCGACCCATCAACCTTGGCGTGGTATAGCTGCATACAAAACAAGCTAGTTCAGCAGAGTGCAGATATCGCACTTGACGAAAGATATTTTTCAGACCACTGTCTGGCAGAGCAAGCAAACGTCAAAACAAAGTCATAAATCTTGATTCCCAAATGCAACGTAAAAGTTTTTTAGAAAAGAATTAAGGATTTGTTTTTAAATGCCAAATTAATAAAAGACCAAAGAAAATTTCTTTAATTGAAATGTAATAATTACGTAGAAAAATTTTTATGTTTTCTACAACACCAAACACGACCACCAGAGTCAGAAAATATGGATTCCAGCTTACCAGAAAGAGGGGTACTTTAACAAAACCAAATTAACTTAAATCAACTTGTGTAAGGCAAAACTTTAAAAGTGTTTTTAAAAAAATTGACCTTAAGGCTCAACTTAACCAAAAATTAAACATTAAGCAACCAAGTTGAGATTAAGTATTAACTAAACAAAAAAAATTAAATGGTTAACCAAACTACCTTAAGGAAAAAAGGAAAAAATAATTACTCAAGCAACTTAAATTCAGAGTTAACCAAAACTGCCAAAAATTCAATGACAACAATTACTTTTCAACAAGGCAAAGAAAATTAAGATCAACTACAAAATAAAAACAAATTAATAACTCTTAAGTCTGAACAGAATTAAGATAAATCATTATAATTAAGATATTTTAATTCAACAACTGAAGTAGCTAAGTATGTATTACATAACAGGGTTATTCCATGTCTAGCAATGAAACGTCTAAACGCTTGAAGGAAACTTTCTGTCGATGGGGAGAATATCAGTTCCAAATCTACTGCGTGAAAAACAACACAGGTAAAAATGACTGTCGGGGGAAAAAAAGATTTCTTATTTCTGTTGAATATAAATGGTCCTGTCAAATCAACATCTAGAATCTCAAGGACTGCTGCTTTTCTTACTCGGTCTTCAGGGAGAGCCGCAATGGTGTTTTCGGAGAAGTAGTGTAGAACCTCTGACATGCAACACAGCTTCTTATTACTTTCTTGACAGTCTTTCGTGTTTTCAAAATCCAATAGTGTTCTCGTAAAAAAGATATCAAAAATTGTACTCTTGCATGATTGGTCATTTCAGTTTAGCTCTGAGTAATTTTACTACAGTACGATGGTCAGAAGGAAGAATTATAGGAAATCGAAAGTTTCCTGTATCATCTCTTCTCAGAATTTTGGCTTTCACCTGAAGGATTCAGTTCGAATCAATCATTGGTTGAAGTACACGTAATCTTTTGTCTTCGGATTCACAAAATGAATCACTCTGCACTAATTTCAGAAGAGGTACTTCGGCTCCTTTCATTTCATGCGCCGTAATGTTTCCAAAATTTCTCTCATTAAGACTTAGTCTCGCATTTTTTACAAAACGGAAAATCCAAGAAATAAGTTTTAAAATGGTATTATAGTGCGAAGAAATCTTATTAAAATTAGTCGCCGTGGTAACAATTGAATTAGTTGTAGAAAGTATTGTCTTCAGCATTTATAGTGTCAAAGTTCGGTACAATTTCAGAGCTAAGCATTGTCCTAGAGCATTACTCAACCAGTGGGGACTTTCTCACTGTTTCGATTTGACCAAAATTTCCATACTGCATCCTCGGGAAGTCTGGAAAGTCTGTTGGATCTTGCGTTCCAGGAACATACGGTCCAGTCATTTGAATCACTTTACGTATTTCTTACATGAAAATGACCCAGTTTTCCTTCTTTTTGATCCAAAAAGACGCTGTGTGCCAGTCTAGCGCCAATAGTACAACCTAAGAGCTTTAGACGTGATATGGCGATCGGCTTTATAGGTGCCACTCTGGATCGAGCTGACATGAGTTGACATGTAACTGAATTTTCGTTACAGCTTCGCATAAATATGCATGTGGTATAAGCAGACTTACTCGCGTCACAAAATGCGTGTAAAGATAAATCGGAGATTCTTTCAAAATCAGCAAAAATTCTCAGTATAGCTATTTTTTCAAATTATGTAATTTATTTTTCTACCCTTCGAATTTATCTTAAATGCTTTTTAGTAAATTGATATCCCACGAAATCTTTTGTTTGCAGCATTCTTGAAGCATTAATTTTGAAATCAGAGTAACAGGAGCTGTAAACCAAATCGGATCAAACATCATGTGTACTATCGACAAGATATTTCTTTTGCTTATAAAACTGTCTTTAAAGTTACGGGACAATGTGTAAAGTGATAAATTCCATTTTAACCCCAGAACTGATATGGTTTTATCTTAGATTTCACTGTAAGGATTGCCTTTCAAAGTTTCACTTCTTGGTTCATTGTAACACCATCTCCTCAAATCAAATTTAGCAGTCGACCTAATTTCTTTCGATACACTATTGAAAGTATTTATTTCTTCAGTAATGTCAACGCTGGCCACACAGTTGTCAAATTGATTCACTTAATTTTAAGCTACCTCTTGTTAGTTTTTTGGAACATTCTCGAGATGACAGTTTAGTATTGCGGCGAGAAATAAAAAGGGCTGGCGTTATAGCCAAACACAACGCGCTTATATCGGTATATTTTCAATTTTTCGGGATCTCCTTTCTCCCACCACAGAAATTTAAGAAAGTTCCTATCTTCAGGACAAACACCTATTTGTAAAAGACTTTACGCATATCTGAAACTCGACTATTCCTTACACTTGAGGTAAGGGCAATGTGAGTGAGTTCTCTGGTCGCGCTTGCGGTTATTCCGAAAGCCACAGCCAACTTCATCATGACCTTGAAGGAAATAAGTTTCGGAAGGTCACGTGATCGAAGTAGTCGATCTCTTTTTCTCTTCACTGGAATCGCGAAGTGTAACTCTGCCGAAAATAATTGTTTTCTCTTAAAAAAAAATTATAAGTAAAATTAATAAACGTGAGTAGGTCGCAGGATTTACATTAAATTTTCCATATTGCAATATTTTCATATATCTTCAATAATTTTTAAAACAATTATATTTTGTTTATGTAACTAAAAATATTATTGAGAATCCCCACATACAAACTTTATTTCTGCAATTTTAATAAAAATGGAATTAATTTATGTAATTTGAATCGAATTTATTCCCAAAATAATATAAACTTCTTGGGAGAAAAATTTAATAGATTGCGGGATGTAAATGTTATTTAGATTTTCGTGATTGTAAAATAAATATTAAGAGCAGAATATTTTGTTAAAACTCGTGCCGCTACTATCGCAGCAGCTGTATAAATTTTCAGGTGGCAAATATCCATAGTCATCTCTCTTCACTCCATTCACTAATAGAAACTGGATAACACAATTTTGTCAAAACAGGGAAATGAATTAAAAATTCCTTAAATGCTAGAACATTTGTGTGTAAAGATAAACTTACATGCATGTTATGATATAAATAAATCTCTCAAGAAAATTTCAAAGAATTAAATTCTAATTCCATTCATGAAAAGAACAACAACTCCAATTTTATGTTGTATCACTTTTTCCAAACTACCCAAGAGGTAAGTGATCAGGCTCGCTTTTTTTAAAGTGGTTTCCCCAAATTACAGGCCTATTCCACTATCAAAAATAGATTCATAAACTTGGAGCTGTATCGTATGCGCACATGCAACATATTATACATAATCTATACAGAAGCAAAGCATAAATAAAAATAAACAATTGTGACTTATTAACTGAAATGAATTGGTAAATATTTTATGTTTTGTATAATTATATAACATTATTTTACAAGTTGTCAAACAGATATTTTCTAACCGAGTTTGTAAAGTCATTCCTGTTAAATTAAAGTTAATTCGACCTAATTGTATGCAAGATAACTTGTATAAAATACCTAATTGCTTTCCTGATTTAAGAAATGTATCTTCCATGTTTTTAAGAATTTCACCAAATAAGAAATGTACAATTGAAGATGTTAATAAAGCAACTTCAGATGGTAAAGTTAATTTTCCCCTATCTAATTCTTTAAGAAAGCCAAAAATATCATCAGCCATATCTACTGAATGAATAGTTTGCAACCAGTCCTGGCAAATATTGCATTTTACTACCCTTAATTCTTTCGTGGAAGCATAACCTGAAATATAAAATAGCACTGCTAAAATATCAGAAGGAACATTTTCTATAGAAAAATCGTTAATTAGTAAATTTGAATAATCGTCGATATTCACAAAAATAAAGATAGAATCCTTATCATAATCTGGTAAAACTGACGTTAAAGGGACATTCATATTTGATGATGAAATTATTATTATTATGAAATTATTATTGCTTTTAAAACGAAGCTTCGTCTCACTTTCTAATAACTGTAGGTAATTTATGTAATAATTTGATCTTGACATTTGCCGATACACTCCAAAATGTAATTCAAGAGCATCAGTTTGAAATTTCTTTAAGAATATGTATTCAGCCCCATACTTTTGAAACAAATATGGAATCAATTGAATGAATGCATCTGTAGTGGTCATTAATGCCTGAAATGTTTGTGGCGATAATGTTTCTTTTATTGGGACAGACTGTTTCCATATCGTAAGCCACAACACCAGTTTCTTTAAGAATCCGTATATTTCAAAAGTATTCAAAAGTTTAAAACACGAGCGGACTTATAAAATAAAAGGAGGTAATAAAATGATGAAAGTTAATATAAAGTAACTCATGAATTGGATAATTATATAAGATGTAATGCATGTGTGAAATCATAAAATATGATATACAATAAAATTTATAGCACTAAAATAGTAAAGCTTTATTGAAATTTAATCTTATAGAAATCAAAAACTCATCTTTTATTTTTTACAAAACAAAATGGATTCTTTATCCGTAACGCTGATCTACCTATTCTTTACATACGTCCAATAACATTATAAAAAATCGTCTGTTTTTTTTCTCTTCACTAGAGTGCTGCAAACTTTTTTTAATCTTATACGTCCCTCCTTGGGAAGGCTATACAGTCTCCTTAGAGACCATACGCACAGTCAAAATCTGAGTTCTTTGTAAGATCATATCAGCTTCACTCTACGTGCTTGGCTGTGCGTGTTTCAATATATCTTACATTGTATCCGTTTCATTGTACATGTTTCACGGGTGTCAATCGGCTAGTCACTAGTCCTTGTGTCAGTGGCTTGGGGATAAGCTCTCGGGAGTACCTGCTTTCGGGAAAGCCGACTGTGGGGCTTCAGTTTGCGTATAGGTCTGGCTAGCCCTAACACAGGATTCTGTGTTCCCTTGTTGGGCTCCGTGGTGGGTGGGGCGGTCGGACCCGAATCTTTATTCTCTTCAATATGGCAAAACCACAAATCTATTTTACTAAAGACTTCAATGTCAGTCACGACTCTCAAAGCGCAAATTCTGAAACTTCAACTGCAAAGAAAATACGTACGGATGGAAATGCGAGTAGTGGAAAGAACTGTCCCCGCTTCCTTGTTGTCTCTAGTCCTTCTGGCGAGCTGCAAAAGATGTCTCCTTTCGTAATAAACAAATACATCCACTCTTGTATTGGTGAGCCTAGAAATATAAAGCGTCTCCGCTCTGGAGACTTGCTTATTGATACAATTTCGGCTACCCAGTCTGCATCTTTACTTCAAGTGACCAAACTAGGCCAAGCAAATGTCACTGTTACATCACACAAGACATTGAATGTTTGTCGCGGTGTAATCTCGGAAGTCGACCTTCTGTATGTTCCTGAAGAAGAGATCGCATCCGAGCTATCTGACCAAAACGTCTGTGGTGCTAAGCGGATCAAGATGCGTAAGGAAGGTCAGTTGATCGACACGAAACATGTGATCCTGACCTTCAACTCGCCTGATCTGCCTAAGAATATTAAGGCCGGATACCTAAATTGTCCAGTAAGGCCATATATTCCAAACCCCATGCGATGCTTCCAATGCCAGCGCTTCGGCCATTCTAAGATGTCTTGTCGTGGCAGCATCACATGCGCCCGATGCTCACAGATTGGTCATGATAGTGAGAACTGCACCGCCGCGCCTTTATGTGTAAATTGCAAGGGTGAACACCCAGCATTTTCTCGCCTCTGCCCGAAATGGAAATCTGAAAAAGAAGTGCAGACTACAAAAGTTACAAGGAACATCTCATATGCTGAAGCCAGAAGGTTAGTCCAAAGCACACAGGTTCGACCAAATACATCTTACGCCAGTGCTCTTAAATCATCTCGTACAGTTGCCACCCAAACTTCAGTTGGTATACAGACTCAACCAAATAAAACCCAACCGATTATTAGCAGCAAGAAAAAAGAAAACCCAACACATATAGTGCAAAGAAAAGAAACAGTAATTGAAAGGAAACCCAAAAATCTCACTCAGAAAACAGTCAATAAAAATAGAAGCCCCAGCAACAGCTCTTTTGATGGGATGATTTCTGAATCTGTGGATTCAGACAGTATGGAAATAGAAGAGGGTCTAGAAGTTCCCAGGCATCTTCTCCCACGAAAAACTAAAAAGCAGCACAGAAAGAACAAAGAGAAATCATAATGGCCACCCTCGTCTCATGGAACTGTCGCGGTTTCCACCGAAATTTGCTAGACATCAAAGCAATAATCAATACCCATGATCCTGTGTGCTTAGCAATACAAGAAACTAATCTAAAACCAGAACAGCAAGCAAAACTTCGGAGGTTCTCATTGCTTAGGAAAGAAAATCTTGCAGGTGAACGTGCCAGTGGGGGTGTAGGCCTCCTCACCTCACTGGACTATCCATCAAATGCACTTCCATTGACGATATCCCTCCAAGTTGTCGCTACCCAAATAAATTTGAACATTGTTGTTTCAGTTGTTTCCCTGTATTTGCCTCCAAATGAGCACATTGATCAGCAGGATTTAAATAATCTTATAGAGCAGCTGCCTGCGCCATTTATCATAATAGGAGATTTTAATGGCCATAGTCCGCTCTGGGGAAGTAAAGACACAAATTCCCGAGGAAGACAAATTGAGCAGATGATCGAAGATCATAGCCTTTGTCTCCTGAATAATGGGCAGAGTACGTACTTCCATGAGCCTTCAAGGACATTCCACGCTCTCGACCTTGCCATCTGTTCACCATCTCTGTTGCCATTTTGCACTTTTAGTGTGGGAAATGATCTTTACAACAGCGATCATTACCCCATTTTTGTATCT
>KK116591.1:0-12207 GCA_000611955.2 Stegodyphus mimosarum
TATAGCCATTACTGAAATTAGAAATCAGCCATCGCTGAAATTAGAACCACGGACCGAACCACCAGGGCTTAGCGACTTTACCGCTCGGGCGCTGGCACGCCCAATAAAAAAAAATTAATAAAAAATAAAAATAAGAAAATAAAATAAATAAATAAATAAAGTAATAATAATAATAATAATAAAAACTCCACAGACTACTCCTCTTCTCTCCTAAATAAAAGTCACTTCTTTCTAGATTTTCAAAACCATGATATTATATTTCTAAATTCACTATCTATATAATATGATGCTGAGTAATTTGTTCCAGAACAATACAATGCGACTGAAGTTACACTGACTCGCTTTTAAGGATTTTTGAATCGTAAAATCTGATGCTTCAACTCGGACTCAAACCTCAGATTTTTTCTCCCCTACTCATACTACTCTGTTGAGTTGTCATATAGCGTCAAAAATTTCGCGCTGAAGCCGATAATTGGTATATGAGAGATTTCTTCTTGGAACGCCATCGACAAGGAAATACAATCTCGTAACAAACGATGAAGGATTTATAAAAATCATGATTACTAGTTAACCCTATCAAAATTTTACAATTTCTTCATTACACGAAGTAAAATTATTCATAAATATATGACGATTCATAACTTGTTAGGAATAAGTAAGAAATAAGACATTTAATAAGTAAGTTTTCCATTAAAAAGTTTGCAGCCTAGATGAATCAAGAACATCACCCATAAGCTTTGATCGAAATAAAGTGTTTTCGTAAAGATCTAAAAAACAACATGGTTTAGTTTTCAATATTTTCACATTTTAATCTGTGAAAATAAGAAAATATGATTTCTTTTAAAAGATTTTCCCCTTTATAATTTCAAGGAAATCTGAGACGACCGTACAAGATTTTAGACTATTCTGGTCTTTCGCAGAAGTGGTTTTCAGTGTCTATGTTTATCTGCGTTTCCAGAAATACTGGTTTCTTTTAGAGTTAATAATTCGCTGAAACGTGGATTGTCATCTGTGAGTCCTCTCATTTTCACATTCAGAAGTTATAAAAATCAGAGGTTTTGCGGCAAAATTCGATTTTTTAATTTTTCATATTTTTGTTTATTTCTCAGTAATTCTTATGTTTTCAGCACACATTCAGTTACACAGATCGATAGCTCAGAGCAACAGTAAGCTATTACAGAGGCTGTTCGCACATCTTTTAGACAATGTATATTGTATTCACAAAACTAAATTACAAAAAATTCTTGTGTTTTAAATGTTCTATTTGACATCCTTTATTCGGAACTATCTTTCGACACCAAAATTTCTAGGATAATAATGCCTTTTGAAGTGTCACAAGAGGTATTCTATCCCATTCCTCCCGAACGGCTTTCCAGAGTCCCGTTAGGGTTTGGATAATGCAGTTTTCAAAAGTCCGAAAGCACAAAAATCCATAAGTGACATATCGGGAGATTTAGTAGGGATATCCGTGAAGGGTATGGCCTGGATACCAGTTTTTGTTCCACTTCTTTTAGGAAATTTACAGTGGATTTGGATGTGTGACTGCTAGCTTTCTCCCGATGGAGTCTCACAGATTGAGGGCACTGTGGGTAAAGCGATGGTATTTCATTCAGAAAAATGGGCGATAAAATATGTTCCGGATAGTATTTGGAGTTAATCTTGAAATTTTTTGCACTCTCTTTATTTTTAACTTGCCATTATAAGAAAAGCCAGCAACCATCACGAATCCCTTAGAAAAACTTTCTTTCGATTCTTTGAACCATGTACTTAAATTTTTTCTCCCCTTTTATGATAATAAATGGCTCTTTTTTTTTGTTACAGTCATTTAAATACATCCACGCTTCATCTATTGTGACAATTGTTTTCCATTTTTCTTAGGATAAGTGTTTCTCGTATAGAATTCTGCAGCGTGTCCCGCGTCGAGCGATATGCTTCGGAAGAAGACGATGCACATTGCGTTTTTTGGCTTTCTTAAGATTTAAATCGGCGTTTATCATTTTGTTTACAGTGGACGCCGAGCATTTGAATGATTTTGCAACTGTCCTTGGACTAGGGGGATTTTCTTTTAACATTAAACAGCGTACCTTTGCAATAATCGAAGATGGCCGTTTTTTCCTTGGTTACTTGTTTGGAATTTTTGTCCCACTGGAGGCTCCAATTTGACGTTTTTTTTTCCTTTCTTGTCGATGATATTACCTATCGACGCTTTAGATATCACAAAACCATGACTCTCCCATCGTCTTTGGATAACGGAGTGTGCATATTTCTCTTTTGGAAAGAGCGTCAATGAACCACTGCTTTGCTAAACTCCCCATTTTGAATAAAAACAAAACTTTCGAGCCACAGACGATAATTTTGACTTTTAAAAACATAGTACAATTGCAATTATTTCTTTTGCAGCAAACGATTTCTTATTACCGCTTACCAAAATCGTCTAAAAAATGGGCGAACAGCCTCTGTACATGCAAAAACGCAGCAATAAGTTAAATTTTTAGGACTAAATTTAACTGCAGAGACCTAGGGTATCTCGAGTTGTTTGAACTATATCGAAGTATGAAGGGTATATGCAGAGATCCTGATGAATGCTCATGAAATCTAAAAGCACGTTCAGCCGATATGAAAGGTTGTAAGATCTAGTATGTTTTGCTATCATAAAAATGGTAATTAGATCTGCTTGAGTTTTAAACCTTGCGAATTCTCGCACAGGCGCGAAGATGAACGCAGTAAGGAAAGGATGTCAAAGACCCTTTTATTTATCACAGACTAGTTAACAGATGGCACGGACTTAATGTTTACAACGCAAACACTTGCGGTGAGAGCTTGAAAATTAATTTAACAATAAATTGAAAGGTAAAGATGTAGTGCTAGACTACACGATTCAATGTAACCGGCTGACTCAAACCTACAGCGGCAGTGTACTAACGAGACGGCCAGAATGCGTAGCCGCTGCTAAGATTAACACGTGGAGCACAAACTAGCAATAGCGCGCTTTCACTAGCGAAATCACGCTTTGTCTAACCGTTTCGTTCCAACAGTTCAAATACACTCTTTTGCAAAAAAAAATCGAAGCACCAAGAAGGACGTGGCGAAATTTGGTATGCAAAAACACCTTGATCGAACATGCAAATGAACAGGAATTTCGATCATAGTGCGCAATTCGCAAAGTATAAAACCAGTAACGGAGGCGGAATTTTTTTTTTTCTGTCATTGTAATTCCGTAAAGAAGCAACTAAAAATGCCATTACGACGATATCGAAGACCTTACAGACAACTAAACGACTTCGAACGTGGTCGAATTACAGGATTGCTTGAAGCTGGGTCACCTGCAGTAGGGGGTCGCCAAAAATTTTAGCAGTTTTCATATTTCTTTAACTTATTATAATAGTTTTACAATTGCCAAATATTTTTACATGATGTATCTGAAAATAAATGAAGATAAGACAATACAGACAAAGAAAAAACGAAAACATTTCGACGCATTCTTTTTAACGTTTATTTTCCTTGCTTTGCACCCGACGCTGTCATTTCGTCTGTTACTTATTTAAAATTTTCACATTGTTTTATGTCTTAAAATTAGAAATTAAAGTTAATGATCTAAACCAGAAATGGTATATTACATTACAAGTGAAAAAATTGACAGTCTCACTCACGCGTGTGTCGGATTTGAGCAATGCTTACGAGGTCCTACAAAATTTTCGCAAACATGGTGTCGCGAAAAAATCTCAGTCATAAAAAGGTGTCGCGACTGAAAAAAGTTTAAGAAGCTCTGGTCTACAGTAATATTAACGGAAAAAGATCATGGTCCAAGCATGATGAATCATATCGAAAGCTAAATTGCCTTAGAAAAGGATCATGGTGTCAATTTGTTGGGATTACAAAGAAGTTACGTAGTTTGAGTTGCTTCCAAGCAACCAAAAGATCAACTCGGATGTTTACTGCCAATAGCTTACGAAACTGGAGAAATGTACCAAAGAGAAAAGGTTAGAAATGGGAAATCGCAAAGGAATCGTGTTTCACAAAGGCAGTGGGAGGCCTCTCGTATTCTTAGCGACACGTTCGAAATTATTGGAGCTTGGCTGAGAAGTGACGTGGCATTCCCCGCGTAGCCCCCATCTTGTACCACTGAATGGATGGATTATCGGTTATTTCGAAGTTTACAAAACTTCTCAAATGGTAAAAATTTTAGTGATAACAATGACCTCAAATCGCACTAGTGACCGTGGTCTGAGACTAAAAGCTCTCTCACTCTGAGAGGTTCCTACCTATCGCTTAAATGGAACTTGGCTCCACTTCAAATTAGCATAAAGCTGAAACGCACGCTTATTCTAACGGGAAGTTGAAATGAGAAGAGATAGAAAAGGTAAAAATAAAACTTTGTTAGTTTAACTAAAACCTTACAAAATGTCTAGAAACTATATTTCGTATCTCTCTCGTGTGTCCAAATTATGAGTTAATTTTTATTATTATAATCTGTTTAAAACAAAAAACATTTTTAGAACTAAGTAATACTTGGAGAGGGACGGATTAGCCACGGAAAGGCTTATATTGCTAATATTTACATACACTGTTATAAATCCAAATTATTAAATGTTTTATTTCCCAGTTGAGCTCCGTAGTGTTGCTGATATATTTAATCTCTCTAACCGTAAAAAATAGATCTAATTTAGCTTGTTTCAGTCATTAATTAATTTGATCTAGCTATTTAGTTCACTTTTGAACACAAGATATTAAATTCCCTTCCGCTTTTTGATTTCCTTCTTACACGCAGTGAACATCAGTACTATGGCGTAATCGTAAATATCCACCAGTTTTCTCTTTACCTGAGTATCAAACACCACCATTCTGCGACACAAAAGTTGGCTTCATTTTATTTTTCGATTTCCATGCACTAAGGATTGCTCCTCCAAGTCAACACTTAATCAGAAACACAGCTATTTAACAGCGATTGGAACGACAGGATTTTCTCATCTTGCATTGAACTTCAGGTGTTTTTTAGCCTTCGAAACTATAATATTGCAGGTTAACTTATATTACGACCATTTTTCTTTTTTATTATTGATTGCTTTAGCATCAGTGAAATATATATAGCTTAAAAGCGTTAAGGAAGTATTTTGTTAAAATATTTCTTAATTCATTAATTTAAAAAATAATAGACTTTTATAACTTTTGATAACAATTCTATTTATTTACTTAAAATAGTAGCAATTTTTACCCACTAATAAATATAGGACATCTGCTTCGAAATGTTAAACCTCAGCATTTTCCTTTCTCTATATTCTCAAATTATTTTTATGCTTTAAAATTACCATTTTTTGTAGTTTTATTACCAAATTATTTTTGTTTATCATTTCTAATTGCTTTTAAGTTACACTTTTTACGTTTACTTTTTTCATGCAATGCTTAAGGTAACTTTGACTATAACTGGCTGAGCAGATTAATATGGTTTAGCAGAAAAAGAAGTACGTTTGGGCATGTAACTTTACAACAGAAAAAAAGGCTACGTTCGCAAAGCTAACTAGTGGGAGAGTAAATTAGCGGGGAAAAACTAGCGAAACTTTCATCTCGGTGTTTTTTTTTTTAGTCTCTCTTTCTTCTGATAATTTCGTGAAACACTATGATGTTATATTATAACAAGCAATATGCCTCAAATCTTCGCCAATATAAGCACTTCCTCGCCCATCCATTAGCATTCATACTGTTGCGAAAAATTCGGCGGTTGCGCCTGTATGTAAGCTTTCCGGCATAGCACTAGGGTTGCCATAAAATAGTGTATGGGAGGGTTGCCAGATTGGCGACTTTATCTCCCATTTGGCGACCAAATAGGCGATATCCCATGGTCCAATCGGAAAGCTACTAGAATAACTTCCTGTCGAGATATTTCTCGAAACGTGTGGAACCTAAGGAAAAGCTATAGCCAATCGGGATAACTTCCTGTCGAGATATATCTCGAAACGTGTGGAACCTAAGGAAAAGCTATATAAACCCCTGCGTTTCTGAGAACCGGCATTGTGAGAATCGCTGCTTACTGTGAGTGCTAAGCTATGCGAGAGTTTTGTGAACGGAAAGCGATCGAGATAGTGCTTTGCCGTGAAGCTACCTTTACAGTATAGCTTGACAGTTCCACGGTGTTTATTATAAGTTTAGTGTTGCCGTGAAGTTACCTTTACAGTTACAGCCTGAAGCTGTGTTGCTGATTGTTTCAGCGTATTTACTGTAGATTTTCGACGCTTTTAAAGGTCATTTTGGAACTCTGCTGTAAATAGTGATTCTTGTAAATAAATTATGCTTTTTGTTGTTCTGCATCGTGTTTTCATCGGATACTCTCAAATCCACGAACCGTATAACGCAACATTATTAATACCACGGAAGACCAAAACCCTCTGGAACCGTGGTATATAAGATATATAACGTTCCTATGTTAGGCTAAATATATATTCGTGTGCTTTGCAGTATTCGAAAAATTATAACCGAAAATCTGTGAAATGTCACAGTTTCGTTTCTCAGTGAATTCCGAGAAATTTCCTATCTAAAAGTTGGCGACCGCTTATTAAAAGTTAAAAATTACACACACACAAACAAACAAAGAAAAAACAATTTCAAATCTGAAAGGTTTCAGATTTTAAATTACGTCCAAAGGATCTTTTTTTCAACGTTTTGTGTGTTACCTTATTTATTAAATATCATGTTCTTCGCACTTAAATCATAAAATTCAGTTCAACAGCAATATCGCAAAATAATTTAAAATGACCATATCTTTAGAATTTCTGATACTTTTAAATCGTTGAGTGTATTCATTAAAAATTCGTTTAAGTTTCAAAAAGTATAAAATAGATAATAAAACAAATTCCAAATTTGGGGTTCCGGATACGTATTTTCGGGTGGAAATGTGCTTTATTCGAAATTGGATGGCTCTAAGTACCGTTGTTTTATCACATTTGGAGAATATACATACATTTATGCAGATACTTCATTATTTAATTTCTTTAAATATAATACAACGCGATAACTTTTGGTGGCCACAATCTGAAAAGTGATACAGCGGTTTATAGTGGTTCAACGCAAAATCGCAAAACGAAAACAATAGTCCTCCAGGGACAAAGCCCCTTTGGACTAAAAAAAAATTATAAATTTACTTTGTGAAATAGAGCGGATATGAACATTAGTTCTATGGTTTAGTTTTCGGAACCAACGCAGTAGTTCTTAAAATGTGGTTTTTCCCATGTATAACGTGAGTACGAGCCAGTTTTCCTTAGAAAGTCCTCCACGAAGACACCCCTCCCTTTAGGCAGATAGCCCTCGAGGCTTTGGCGTAATCGCATAAACCAATCAGTAAGTTAGTGTTTAACACCATGCAGATAATAAATGTCAATTCCATCGACAATGCTTTAAAAGGATGTCTGCGTAATCCTAAAAAAATGATATGAATCTAAATCTGAATTGAACTTTGTTAATTAACTTTTAATCACAGGATGGTTCGGGTAATTTTGCAAAGTTTTCTTCTACGTCCTATACATTAACTTGCGTTTACGTGAAAGAATATCGAAAAGCTGTAAACGACACGCAGTTTCAGTAGTCAAAAGAAATGTCATTTTTTGATATGCGAATGATGAGAATTTTTTCTTACCGGGACCGAATCAATCACAAATAAAACGAAACTAAACGGGAAATTTAAAAGTCATGTTTGCTATGCACTAGCAAGGAATTCTTTCCTTCTAACATTCTAGTTTCATTAGCTCTGGGAATGAAATTTCGTGAGATGCAAGGTTTTTCCGGATTAATTCGAATCATAAAATTATCTCAATTCTCGAAAATGTCTGAAAAACTGGGTTATCCTTTTTCTGTAAAGCTTATAGTAAAACAACTTACAACAAGTAGTTTATAGTTTCTGTGTGCTTATAGTAAAACAAACGAGCAATTTTATTTTTTCATACAGCCTTTTTTGTTTCAGCAAACATTAGAGTTGCTTCAGCAAACTTCAGCAATCAAAGGAAATAGTAGTTTCATATGAAGTATGCAATACATTTCCTTCTTCAAAACTGAGTAGCAGCAAATTATTTCTTTTTTATTTCACTAAATATGCAAACCATTCCTATTTCAAATGGAGGAAAAAATTAAATTAAATTTTTTTCGTAGGCCCTATAATTATTAAATACATAGCCGTGATCTTTAAAATCAAGCAAAGTTTTTTTCCCCCTGAAGAAAATCTGATGTGGACACCACATTTCTTATACGCCTTATTAAATTACATACATTTTTTGCTGCATTTTATTTAAACTTATTTCCTCGAATTATTCTAAATTAATGAACGGACTCCTCGAGGTCAGTCGAAAATGACATCAAAAATTGCAAATTCTGAAATTAAATACAGAGGCTATTCGCACATTTTTTAGACGATGTAAATTGTATTCACAAAACTAAATTACATAAAATTCTTGTGTTTTAAATGCTCTATTTGACATCCCTTATTCTGAACTATCTTTCGACACCGCAATTTCCAGGATAATAATGCCTTTCGAAGTGTCAGAAGAGGTATTCTATCCCATTCCTCCCGAACGGCTTTCCAGAGTCCCGTTAGGGTTTTGGGACAACGTTCGGATAATGCAGTTTTTAAAAGTCCGAAAGCACAAAAATCCATAGGTGACACATCG
This sequence comes from Stegodyphus mimosarum, assembly GCA_000611955.2. Taxonomy (NCBI): domain Eukaryota; kingdom Metazoa; phylum Arthropoda; class Arachnida; order Araneae; family Eresidae; genus Stegodyphus; species Stegodyphus mimosarum. The sequence continues at coordinate 8,649 of KK116591.1, forward strand.
GACGATTTAGTAGGGATATCAATGAAGGGTATGGTCTCGATACCAGTTTTTTGTTCCATTTCTTTTAGGAAATTTACACTGGATTTGGATGTGTGACTGCTAGCTTTATCCTGATGGAGTCTCACAGATGGATTGCACTGTGAGTAAAGCGATGGTATTTCATCCGGAAATAAAATATATTCCTGATAGTATTTGGAGTTAATCTTGACATTGTTTTGCACTCTCTTTATTTTTAACTTGCCATTAGAAGAAAAACCAGCAACCATCATGAATTCCTTAGAAAAACTTTCTTTCGATTCTTTGAACCATGTACTTAAATTTTTGTCTCCCCTTTTATGATAATAAATGGCTCTTTTTTTGTTACACTCATTTAAATACACCCACGCTTCATCTGTTGTGACAATTGTTTTCCATTTTTCTTCGGATAAGTGTTTCTCCTATAGAATTCTGCAGCGTGTCCCGCGTCGAGCGATATGCGTTGGAAGAAGACAATGCACATTGCGTTTTTTCGCTTTCTTAAGATTTAAATCAACGTTTATCATTTTGTTTACAATGGACATCGAGTATTTTAATGATTTTGCAACTGTCCTTTGACTAGGGGGATTTTCTTTTAACATTAAACAACGTAACTTTGCAATAGTCGAAGATGTCCGTTTTTTCCTTGGATGCTTGTTTGGAATTTTTGTCCCCCTGGAGGCTCCAATTTGACGTTTTTTTCCTTTCTTGTTGATGATATTACCTATCGACGCTTTAGATATCACAAAACCACGACTCTCACATCGTTTTTGGATAACGGAGTATGCCTATTTCTCTTCGGAAAGAGCGTCAATGTAGCCTTCGAACCACTGCTTTGTTAAATTCGCCATTTTGAATAAAAACAAAACTTTCGAGCTACAGACGATAATTTTGACTTTTAAAATCATAGTACAATTGCAATTACTTCTTTTGTAGCAAACGATTTATTATTACCGCTTATCAAAATCGTGTAAAAAATGTGAGAACAGCCTCTGTATATCCCGGTCAAATTTTGTCGTGCGGGAGTCGAACTTCTTATAATTTTATTTTTTCATAGCGAGTACAAAACTTTTCCGAGTATAAGGATAGGAATTGGGAGACCACATTAAAAATTAGATTTCGTTATTTATCCGAAATTAATTTTTTTTATTAATTTGACACTGGCAAAACATTAATATTTTCGTCATTTGAAACACTTCTGTGATTGAAGTATATGACTACGACCAACGATTGCGAATGTAAAGACTAGGTAAGAACTTTTAAGCAGGGTAAGGGACTTGTTACATATGTAAGATATAACAAAATACGATCACTGATTAAAAAAAGTAATTGGCGACCTCAAAATTTACATTTCTAGATTTGGTGCTCTCTTCCTAAATTCATGTGTTCTCCCAAATTCGAGATTTTTCTACGTTGCGTAACGCTACTTGAGAAAGACAACGAGAACTAATATTAACCAATGATAGCTTGTCTCTAGAATCGCATCAACTCTGGTATAAATACTCTGGCGAGTTAATTGCGTCACCTTCTTTTCCTAGCTTTTACCTTGCTGATATCTCCTCTTTCTGCCTCTCCGTCTAAAAAGACGTCGCCTCCGCTAACCTGTGTATATGAGAAATTATTGTAATTGTTTATGATCAAAAGGTATATTGTCTGCAAGAAATGATTCTAATGTGCCTAGAAATAAAGATGGTAATTAGCCGAACTTTCCACTCGACTAACGAAAGCTGCAAAAAGTACCCGTGTTAACCGCGCACCAAAATATCCCTCTTCGGTTACGACGACTGCAAGCTTATTTCTGTTCTCTTCTTCCGGAAATGATTGAATTATATACATACGTTTGATACTGCCACTTGCAATAAAAAAGGGAGTTGCACAACTAGATGTTACAGTAGTCTCATATCAAACTTTCAAATGTTCTACGGCTAACCGTTTTTAGGTTGTGAGATATACACACATACGTACGTACAGACGTCCCCGAAAAAATCCCTTTTAAATCTATTTTACAATGCATTGTGGAAAAAAGGGAGTTCTTTATTCTCTACGTACGTACAGATTTCACGCAAAAAATTGTCCAAATAGTTTCGAGAACGGTCGAAATGAATATTTCTTTTGAAATATCATACCCGAAATTTTTCGCTATTATAATACTTCGTACAAAAAAAGTAAAAAATCTAATGTATACACCACATGATTTCCTTGTACGGAATATTAAATTATACGTATTTTTTTATGCATTTCATTTAAACTTATTGAATTGAATTAAATCTACTTGTCGATAGCGCATAAACCACAATAGAATAAATGCACTCTTAAAAATTCACTATATGGTAAATAAATATAGTGAGCGTTACATCTCATTCATTTTAGAACTCAAAACGCTAAAAAATTATATCATCTGAAGAATTACCTAATCGCTGCCACATGTACTATTCAAATACTATAATAAATCTAAAACGATGCCTAAAAGAAATTAAACAAATTAAAAGGAAACAGTTTTTCACAGATGATTCAGCGCCGCTTACCATGCGCTACTCGTAAACATTCTCCTCTGTCCGAGACAGACTGGTGACAATATTTGCTGTTACTACGAAATACTTATTTCCTGGAATTTCGTTAGAGATGTATTTCTCATTTAATTAATACAGTTCTAACTTCGCGGCAGGGCAGAAATGCATAAAAACTCAAAATATTTTCATTAGAAATTGAAAGCTATAGAAAAACATGACACCAAGTACAGTTAAAACAATTATAAAACAATTTTGACAATTAAAATTACAGTTTCTACGCAAAAAAAAGTAATTCGGTCAGCAAGCAAAATGGCAGATTTTTGGGCGCACAAAACTGAAAGTTTACTTTTGGTCCCACTCGGCAAAACGTAGAAACTCACTTAATTTGTTGTGGACGCTATGCTGAGTCAATATATAGGATAATTTAGTAACTTAAATGATAATTCCAGAATGGATTAAGCATGATTTAATTCGCAATAATAAACGAAGGCGTTATCTTTGTTGCTGTGAAGTTTAATTTTTCTAGATTGGCAACAAATCCACTATTCTGCTAAGCTTCAAATGTAAACAAATATGGCCGCTATCATAACCAAAAATTAGGCTTAGCCGCACTCAAAAAACTTTTAAATTGCTGATAATTCTACAAATAGTGCATAGAGATTTACTAAAGGCATAAAAACCTTAACCAGAAGAAAAGAACAGAAATCAATCATTTTTAAAGCAAAAAATGCGCAATTTACCAACATATAAGAATAAAAAAACTGAGCTCACTGAGCCGAGTAACAGAGTGTGTATATATATATTTAACAAAATTTCTATTCGTAAATAGCAATTTAAAGTAAAAAATTAATTATAGTTTAAAAGGTTTAAAAGAAATTATAAAAATAGATTTAAAAGAAATTTCTATAATTAATTTCCATAATTAAATATTATATTAATTATATATTAATCAGTGTTAATTAATTAAATTATATATTATATATTAATTAATTATATATTAATTAAAGTTATATATTAATTAATTATGTATTAAT
>KK116591.1:12377-31867 GCA_000611955.2 Stegodyphus mimosarum
ATATATATATACTTCTGGTGCGGCCGATTTATACGTGATACATGCATACGTATGTACGTATAGACGCCATGAAAAAAAAAACGCTTCTGAATCCATTTTAAATCAGTTTTATAATTTTTTGGGGGAAATAGAGTCCTTTATTCTGTCCTTACGTACAGATGTCACGCAAAAACATCGTTAAACTGCCTTCGATAGCGGTCAAAATGGATATTTTCGTTGAAATATGGTGCTCAGAATTTTTCATGATTACAATACTTCCTTTACTTCGTACAAGGAAGTAAAAATGTATAATTTGCTTATATTCCACCAAAAATACATGAGGCACTTTTTTAATGAAAAGTAATTAAATAATGAGATTGCCAACACAGTATCTTCTGTTAACTTATTTCATGAAATTAATTATGAATTAAATTTAATTAATAGTTTCTTAAAAACACGCGCTATATTTAGATTTCCATGTTATTAAAATTAAAGATAAAATTATAAATACGTCAATAAACTGAAAAGTTTACTCGGTATAGAAAGAAGAACAAAGTGATCCAGATAACTGGAATTCCCGACGTGCGCCGTTATGTGGCTACTACAAAATTCGTATTCATTTCGTGTATGAAAATTACTTTCTTATTCACCGAAAACAGACACATTTCATACATATAGCCTTGATAATTTCATGTGTAAGTAGTGCCGTTATCTTTCAGGAAATCGTCATACAAGTTCCAAATAAACAGCTTTTTCAGTTCGCAATGTTTAAAACGTACGTAAAATCAAATACGCATAAATTATAATATATAAAATATACATAAATTAGTATATATGTTGTGTATGATTTAAATTATAATCACAATTACATTTAAATATCCTTATAATGAACCCTCAGGTAAAACGTGTTTTGCGAAACAGGTACCCGCGCAATTGCGCTACCCCAGTGGAAATTTTGTAGCGGGTTTTCTAACACTTAGAGTTCATAACTGTGATGAAAAGCTCGTAGCAACGTAATATGACATACGTATGTCTAATCTTAGGATAAATTCAGTTCATAAGATAAAGGTACTATGTTGTCGAATAGATTTGAGACCGACAGAGAGTAAAGTAGGCCGAACTGCCAGTGGCCTGAAAGGCGAGTTGAGCGGCGAGCAAAGTACGTGCGCACTGAAGATGAGAGTTGCCTTTTATCTCAAAGGTAACTGTTCGTAACAATTAATCTGTCTAAAGTTACTCCCCCCGGGGGTTGACTCAGGAGAAGTACTGGCTAGGATTTGTACTTAGACAGTCTCAACCGCGGGGGTACATAAGTTGACTTCACAGGGCTAGAGCCCGAGTTTATTCTCAGGTTGGTTCAGGCTTGGCAGGGACCGTACTGGTACTGTCGAGTCCGTTCCTCTGGCTGTGGTGGAGCTATATGTTAGATTTACTTGGTCGTCCGAGGGAAGACGGCCCTATTGGTGGAGTCGGGTGATGCCGCACGACGTTGCATCCCGAACTAGTGGGACTCGTCGGCTTCACCGGTCGGATGGCGGCCCCAATGATTGCCTCTGGGGCCAGGATGATATTGTATGTAGGGCGATCCTTTGAGAACGCTAGGTAATGGAGTCCTGGTTTACCGGTGCACTGTCTAAACTAGACAACTGTTTCTGTCTGTGTTACTAGCGGGAGCAGAGCAGATTTATAATATACACAGTTGTATGTTATACATAAAACAGAGATAAGACATAAAACAGAGGCTATTTACACAGATTAGTAGTATTTAATTACTTTATTTTTTTTTATTTATTTTTTATTTTTATGTTACAATTTTTAGTGTACTATACATAATTAGCTCTGGTTAGTTAACCCATTGACCTCTTCGAAGACTAAATATAACACAAACATTTTTTCCATGTAAGTTTCAGACTGTTTTAACTTAAGCATGTATTTTTTGAAAAGTTGGATAATTTAGGTAACATTTGTACCAATTTCTTTCTGAAACTCATTCATAACACTAAATGATGAGGAGAGTTAAAAAAATTGACTGTTAAGCCTAAAATTGTTAATGCCAGAGCTTCGGTTTGCAGCAGCAGTGATGACTGTGGACGAATTGCTAACTTTTGGAAAAGCGGGCGGTGTGGGTGCCTGTGGAGGTTTGAACACTTGTGCCAGGTTTAACTGAGGAGCTTTTGGTCTGATTAACTGTACACACTGCGACTGCGGCTATCCATCGTTCCATTCGATTCTATTGTTCTGTGGAGAGGGTTACTTCTGTGAGGTGATGCCCCCAATCGACGTTCTTTTAAATTCTCAGAACTACCGGTCTTGTATAGAGGTGGTCTCTGGAGAGAGTTCGTCGCATTCTCAATACATTAATATTTCCACTCCAGCGGCGTTGATACATGAAGATAAGACATTTGTTTTATAAAAATACTTTCCAAAATGAAATTAAACGTAAGAAAAATTTGCAATTTTAGACGGCTGAAAAAAGTTACAATTATTATGTTTAAAACGAAAGAGAAAAACATCCATTTTGTTTACTTGAACGGGCGAAATAATGGCTTAAACTCTCATTCGTTTATCTGGACAGAGTATCGAATACCTTGGTGAAAAAGTTCATGGCTAAACTTGCGCAAACGATTTGGCTAATATAGAAGAAAAAAATTCGAAAGGAAGACAATGAGGTTTTCGGCGAAGTGAAAAATGGGTAATAATGAAAACGCATTCCTAAAGAATATCTTCAGAAAATGAAATGAAAAAGTTGAATAGTATACAGTTACTGTTAAAACTAATTCCGTTACTATCCTACGAGAAACTGGGACAAAGGTTCAAGGAAAATAAAGCAAAAAATTTGATATGACTGTTACAACCCAGATATCTGATATATTCTAATAGGGACGAAACATTTTAGCTTAGCTAATTGTTTGGCATTTTAAACATTTTAGCGTACCAATGGATCGGAGATCAGAGTTAACGTTCTGGGTAGCGATTGAGTAGTTTTGAATTCGATGATCTCTAATCAATATGATTTTAGACTTATTACGCGCTATATTATTATATAATGGTGCAGCGAACCTTCTCCAAGACGGCCACCTACACTTCCAGGTGATATTAGTCTTTTGTGGAAGTGGTTGATTAAATGTGTTTAATCATATGTTCTCAGAAATAATACTCATTTTCAGGCCAAACTAACATGGAGATTTAAGGGAATAAAATTTAGAACTGGAAATTGAATTTAGAATTTTGCCTTACGTATCTTTTACCTAACACACGCAAAGATATTTACAGTGGGTAAAAAAAGTATTGGATATCACTCTTGGATATTAGTATTGGAAGATCATATTAGCTAATAAGGGAAATGCTTGACAATTTTAGGTGGACGTAACGAATACAGGAGACAATAAACACACATATCTAATGTAACTTTTGTTTTAATATGCCTTTTACACAAAATGTACAACAAAAACGTAAATTTGCATGTCAAAAAAGTATTGGCAAGATCATACAACAAAGTGTGGGAACAAAATTTAATACTTTTGCATTTATAACAGCTTGTAATCTATTTCTCACAGAGAAAACCGAAGTCCTGGTTGTTGAAAAAGTGCTGTTGGGAATTTTGTGCCATTCTTGCAGAAGTATACACTTAAGTTCATCTTTACGCGACATTTTATGTCGGACTTCTAAGTCCAATTTCTAGATCTTTACCCGACTTCTAGGTCCAATTTGTGCCATAAATTTTCAATTGAATTTATGTCAGGCGATTGAGGTGGTGTCTTTAAGAGGCGAGGAGCGTTACAGAGTAACTGTTACCAGGTTAGGTTCACTGTAGTTCACTCTTAGGGTCATTGTTCTGTTGAAACACGAAAGATGTTCCTAAACTAAGTTTTTAGCGCTGAAATTCAACATAAAGCGCAATATGGCAGTGTACGTAAGTGCTGCCATCATACCATCTATGAAGCACAGGTTACCAACTCTGTTTGCTGCCATACAGCCTCAAACTACGACGTTCCCTGCACCATGTTTCACAGTCACAGTTAAATGTTGTTTTTCCAGTTCGGTGTTTGGCTTTCTCCACACCTATTGTCGTCCATCATTCCCGAAAATGCTAAACTTCGGTTCGTCGGAGAAAATAACCGTGTTCCAAAACTCGTCTGATAAATTAGCGTGAGATTTTGCAAAATCTTTCTTTTGTTTATTTCTGAAATGAAAGGTTTCTTTCCAGCTGCTCTTTCATAATAACTCCCTTCAGGTACAACATTCCGTATAGTCTATACACTGAAAGTTTTACACGAAATATTAGTAACACCTTTGGCTAACCGGGGGTGCACTTATTTCAGGGTTTTTTCTAACTTCTCTTTCATAATGCCGGTTTCCCTTGCAGAAAATATTCGAGGCCTTCCACTTCTAATCATATTTTCCGTCGATCCTGTCTCGTTGAACATTTTTACAAGACTTCTAACCTTAAATAAACTTATGTTCAGTTGTATTCCTATAGCACGTTAAGTTAAACCAGGGATGGGCAAACGTTTTCGTTCGCGGGCCAAAAATCGAAAAAAAAAAAAGTTCGGCGGGCCAAGGTAAATTTTTCTAAAATTTTAAAAATATATACAAGTATTACAATTTAAATATGTTAATGAGAAGAATGAAACTGCGCTTTCATTTTTAAAAGTTTCTTATATTGAGGTTCGAAGTGAGATGAACTGATTCTAAGGACGAGGCTAACTGCTCATCTGTCACTCTACTTCTTAAATAATTCTTTCTAAGGTTCATTGTTGAAAACACTTGTTCACATATATAAGACGAAGCAAACATAGCACTGATTTTGTGGGCGTGAGATATTAAATTCGGGAAACTCACTTTCGGTAATGATGTTATATTCTTTGAAGACTGCTACAGCTTCATTGCAGATGAGACACACTGGTTTATCTTTTACAACTATAAAAAATATTTCTAGGTCCATTCATCATTAAAAGCACGGCATTCTGAATCAACTTTACGTTTTTAGTAGACATTTTGGGGCTGAAATATTTTACGAATAACCCAAACAAGCACTAGCTACGCTATACTTTTAACAATTTCAAAAACACTATTCACAATGATGCTATATGTCCGCAATCTTTCCATACGCAATCAATAATACTAGAATTCGCGATCAATAATTTGAACAAAAGGAAGAAAAAAAGTAATATTTAAACAAAGTAGAAAAGGAGATGGAGATATAATATTTAAATATATATTTCTTTTAATTTGCCTCGGACCGGCAAATTAAGATTCTATCCGCGGGCCGGATACAGTCTTCCAAGGGGCGGATTTGGCCCGCGGACCGTAGTTTGCCCATCCTGAGTTAAACCCTCATTTATGAGCTGAATAATCATGTTTTGAACATTAACGTCCAACTCCTTCGACTTCGAAGCCATTTTATCACGGTATTAGCAAAATAGCGTTTTAAACGTTTTGAAGTAGCACCGCAGACTTTATACTAACAGGGTTTCCTATCAGTCTAAACACGTGACCTCTACGTAACAAAATTTGCATAGCAGTTAGAACTTTGCCAATACATTTTTGACATGTAAATTTACGTATTTGTTGAAAACTTCGTGTAAAAGGCATATTAAAATTAAAGTTGATTGTTTAGATTTGTGTTTTATTACTTCCTGTGTTCGTTACGTCCAGCTAAAATTGTCGAGCATTTCCTTTGCTAGCTAATATTATCAATTATAGGCAACTGCCAATACTTTTTTTATCCTCTGTACGTAGCGTGTGTTCCTCTTCACATTGGCGTCGATCCGAAGCTTTCCCGAATCGCATACGCAGCTGACGAAATCCACGGGTACAGACGATTTTGGAATTCCGTGGAAGGAGTCTGCTGAAAATGTTCTGCTAAATAAACACTAGGCTCTTCAATAGAGTCACCTACGGGAAAAGGTTGTAGAGACATTAGGTTATTTCGAAGCAGGAGACATGAAAAACGAGCAACGCGTTCACCGGGTATCGAACCACGGCCTTTCGGCTACGTGTCGAAGGCATGCTAAAAAGGCGGGAGAAATACTTTACATACTCCTCCTTTTAAATGTCGACTGGGGTTCGGGAGACCCAATCGCCAAATCCCGGTGGCGGAGAATCATCATCCACCACCTTTTTTAGTTCGGGCGCCACTTGTAGCGACATTACATTATTTCGAAGCAGAAGTCATGGAAAATGAGCAATGCCTTCGCCGGGAATCGAACCGCAGACCTCTCGGTTACGCGTCGAGCGTGCTGACCACTACACCACGAAGGCGGGAGAAATATCTTATATACTCCCCCTTTTTTAAAGGGCCATTGGGGTTTTGGGGACCTAATCGCCGAATCCCGGTGGTGGAAAATCATCATCCACCGCCCTTTTAGTTCGGGCGCATTGTAGAGACATTAGGTATTTTTTGTAAGCAGGAGACATGAAAAATGAGCAACGCCTTGGCCGGGAATCGAACCACGGATCTCTCGATTACGCGTCGAGTGTGCTCACCGCTACACCACGAAGGCATGCAAAGAAGGCGGGAGAAGTACCTTATAAGGTTGCTATTATGAAGTTTCATTATAATTTATTGATATTTGACAACCTGCACATCAGTAGAAATATTTTTAATGACAATGTTTTTCAAACTATATTATCGAATGTTAGTAAATTTAATTATTTTATTGAATTTTAGTTGAAATTTTATTATAATATTTCTTTCCTAGTAAATCAGTAAAATAAACGAACATTCAGAGTCAGCGCTAGGCCGGTGCAATCTCTGCGAGTCCTAAATTCTGTTGCTCGGTGCCTCCGTCAATTCTAGAAACGTTGCCGCCTTAATATTCTGCCGCTCAGAGCCTACTCTAAATTTTAAAAAAAATTGCCATCGCTAAATTTTGTTGCTGGATGCTTCACTAAATTCTAAAAATTGTGCGCCCTGCCACAATTGCACCGGCTCTGGCACCGGCCCAACGAACATTTTACGAAAGCAGCCTGATGTTTAAGTTTTATATCTGAGTGTTCTTATTACTTTTATTCCTTTTGATCTTTAAATTGATATTTAATTAGCTCAAATCTAGACAAGTATTTCATGAGATTTTTAATACCTTTGTAGAAAATTTTAGTTAAAATACGACGGAAGACGTCTTTCATGTTGATTATTTTTTGTAGACGGTCACCAAACTTCTAACTATTTGTGAACAGCGATATGGTCGGGATTAACTTTGATTTTTATTTTACGACAAAATCTGCTCGTCCTCTTACTTCTGCGGCATTGCCCGCCTTAGTAACTGCGCAAACTTTTGATCGCTGACTGTCAAATTCCGAATGTCTCCTGGAACTGATAAATCTTCATTTCGCTAATTCGAACAGAGTATGCGCAAGACCAAAAAAAGCGCCATTATAATAAAACATGTTATTCTTTTTGGAAGAACAAAGAACTTGCGAAGGCGCGAATACATTTCGGGAGATGCGAAAAAAAAAAAGAAAACTATTGCTTTTCTTTTTTTATTGCATTCCGTAACAATAGAAACCTGCAACTGCCAGTCAGATCGAACGTATTCGGCAAGGCGTGCTTCGCTATTGTTAGAACGCGTAAACTGCGTCACGTCCTCAGGATGTCATGTGATAACAAAAGAAGACGGGTCTGTTCATTTGTTGTTGTTTATGGACAGCTTGAGAACTTTTCCAACTCCTCCCGTCTGCTAAAACAAATGAAACGATGCCTCCCATGAACTTGATACCATGACGTCATTGTCATTCCTACGACGTCCTAGATCAGACAGACGTTACTGCGGATGCAGCTTTCCTTCGCTCTCAACAACGAGACGAAAGCAAAGCAGAGACATCACAAGAAGAAAAGGACAATGAACATGCGTCACGACTGTTGCTTCTGTACTAATTCTTATCTCAAAAGACGCATTTATTAAATAATAGACCCTTGGTAAATTTTTTCAGTAATATTTTTTTTTATTTCTTCGGCTGTTATGCACTAATTATCATTCAAATATCATATCTTAAGATGCATAGAAACCATGTTATTTACCCAGAATTAACGTTAAATGTAATTTATTTTATTAAGTTGTAAAGAGTTAGTTTTCTCAATCAATTCAAGTCTCAATCAATCGGGCCAGAGTTCTGTTAATTAGACAATTGAAGCTTCTTCTTGCTTTAAAGAATTGGAGTCTGAATTGGAATCCGCTTTTTAATTTTCTGATTCGATGTGTTCAGATTAACGTAAAGCATCAGTAAGAAAGCAAGCTCAAAAGCCTCTCCAAACGTTCTTTAATTAAGCCTATAATAAAGAATTTTTTTGAACTAAAATTCCTAAGCCATCGATCCCGTTACTAGCGAACTAAACAAAACTAACACTATTTCTTTCTTGTTATTTATTTATTTATTTATCTCCTTAATAGCCGCTGTGTTTATACTGTATTTAGAAAGCTAATATAAAAAGCATCCTAAAAATTGGGAAAGGAAGGAATGTTAAGTAAATCGGATATGAAAACCGTAAACACTAATTCATACGGCCGAGTGGGTCAATCGCTAAACACTAGTAGTTCCGACCTGGATTCGATAAGACGAGCGGGCTGGCTGCATGGGCGTATTCGCGGTTTTCCCATGATATGTATACGAGCCAGTTTGCCTTAGAAAGTTCTCCACGAGGGCATCCCTTCCTTATAGTGTGCTTTGCCTTAATTTCAATAAGCTAAACCCTAATTCATATATTTTAACCTAATGTTTCTCAAGTATTTATTTAGCAGATTGTCTTCTCCTTGCGTCAACAGAATGGTAGCATAGACGTAAATGCCGCGACTTACTTGTTGTCACAATCACAGTTAATTCCTACAGATAGTGACCCCCCTTACACGCGCTTTTTGGGAATTGAAAGCGATTGATATTGTACACGTTGGCATTATTTCATCCGTCCAGTAACCCTGATCATGATCTAGAACTTTTGATTTCTCAGCCTCTAATACTTTTTCTCTGAGCTGCCCCCGATTATATGGTTTGGTTTGGTTTGGTTAATTACGGCAAAGCAGCCTAAGGCGAGGGATGCCTTCGTGGAACTGCCACGTATACGAGTTACGCATGGTTGAAAACCACAAAAACGCCCAAGCATCCAGCGCGTTCGCCAGGAGTCGAAACCCGGACCAGTGTTTACCGCTCGGCCCCTGGTGGGCCTCCCGATTAGACAATGGCGAATTAACCGGATCCTGCCAAAAAATATATTAAATTTGTTTACTACGGAATGGCAGAAAAATTACGATCACAAAAGATCAGCATAAAGCAAAATTTTCACAGCAGATGACGTCATACTGTTTGAGAGTTTCCACAACTGAGCGCGTTGTGCGTAACCTCGAATGTATAAGTGCAGTTGTATCAAGTGCCGAAGCTAAGTTGCTCAGCACTGAAAATAGTTAAAGTGTACAGGCATCAATCTTCTCTTTCCTCTGACTTCTATTGAAATACAAGAGTAATGTTGTAAGATTCTAGTTTCGTAGAAGTTTAAACGAATGCCCTTCAATTGCTAATAGACTAACAAGCGGGTTATCGCTCTGGTCTGAATTAACATGACGGCACTGAGAAGATTAAATAATTTCTTTATCAACTCCTTAAATTTAAAAGAAACAACCACTTGTGCTAACAAACGAATCTCCGCATTTTGGGAGTACTTAAAATAACATAAGTTCAAGTTCAAATTCAAGTAACGTATCGGAGACTGCTCAAATGATTTATTTAAGCAACTTAAGTATTTTAATGGCGCGTTTTTAACGTCGGCTAGCAAAATGGCTGTAGCCGGAATAATCTCTTGCGGAGGTAGTAATAGTATGTAACTGAAGAAAAGCTGTTAAGTGCTCTAAAACCCTCGACTTAAACAACTAATCTGCATTCTAATGATGACTACGAAAAGAAGAAGTTATAGTAAAAGTTCTAACCATAATCCTTGGTTAAGTAACATAAAATACTTCATAGCATAAACAAAAACAAACAACATGGTGCATCTGTGAAATACGAAAGAATGTATATGCGTGCTCTCGGAAGGCAAAGAGAGAGAAAGAGAGATTTTTTGAACTCTGATTTAATTTACATAATCAAATGATTTATTTTCAAAAATTAAACTTCCTGAAAATACAGTTACACGGTTAGCAATGTTTCTCTGTTAGTCATAATATAGATACTTGAGAATTTTTAGTGCCCTCGGATTAAACGTAATTTTGAATTTAACGTGAACAGCGTCTGCTGTATTACTCCAGTTAATCGCGAATTGATGATAAGTTAATTTTCTCTTATTACTTCCTTGTACGAAGTAAAGGGAGTACTGTAATCACGAAAAATTCCGGATACATATTTCAACAAAACTATCCATTTTTAACGCTATCGAACGTAATTTAACGATGGTTTTGAGTGACATCCGTGCGTAAGGACAGAATAAAGGACTCTTTTTCCCCCAAAAATTATAAAACTGATTTAAAATGGATTCTGAAGAGATTTTTTCCCGGTGTCTGTGCATACGTACGTACACGTATGTATGTATGTATCTCGCATAACTCGAAAACGAGGAGCTTCAGAACGTTGAAATTTTGCATATAGGGATGCTATAACATGTAGATGTGCACCTCGCATTTGGGTTGCAATCGGCCGGACCAAAAGTATATAAATATATGTATATATATATCCACTCTGTTACTCGGCTCCGTGAGCTCAGTTTTTAAAACGGACATCTTCGACTATTGCAAAGGTACGTTGTTTAATGGTAAAAGAAAATCCCCCTAGTCAAAGAACAGTTGCAAAATCATTAAAATGTTCGGTGTCCACTGTAAATAAAATGATAAACGTCGATTTAAATCTTAAGAAAGCGAAAAAACGCAATGTGCATCGTCTTCTTCGAAAGCATATCGCTCCACGCGGGACACGCTGCAGGATTCTATAGGAGAAACACTTATCCGAAGAAAAGTGGAAACCAGTTGTCACAATAGATGAAGCGTGGGTGTATTTAAATGATTGTAACAAAAGAAGAGCCATTTATTATCATAAAAGGGGAGAAAAAAATTTAAGCACAGGGTTCAAAGAATCGAAAGAAAGTTTTTCTAAGGGATTCCTGATTGCTGCTGGTTTTTCATATAATGGCAAGTTAAAAATAAAGAGAGTGCAAATAAATGTCGAGATTAACTCCAAATACTATCGGGAACATATTTTATCGCCCATTTTTCCGAATGAAATACCATCGCTTTACCCACAGTGCCATCCATCCGTGAGACTCCATCGGGACAAAGCTAGCAGTCACAGATCAAAATCCACTGTAAATTTCCTAAAAGAAATGGAACAAAAAACTGGTATCGAGGCCATACCCTTCAGTGATATCCCTACTAAATCTGCCGATGTGTCACCTATGGAATTTTTGTGCTTTCGGACTTTTAAAAACTGCATTATCCAGACGATGTCCCAAAACCCTAACAGGACTCTGGAAAGCTGTTCGGGAGGAATGGGATAGAATACCTCTTCTGACACTTCAAGAGGTATTATTATCCTGGAAATTGCGGTGTCGAAAGATAGTTCAGAATAAGGGATGTCAAATAGAACATTTAAAACACAATTTTATGTAATTTAGTTTTGTGAATACAATATACATCGTCCAAAAAATGTGCGAACAGCCTCTGTAAATAAATATGGTACTGATTACCCCTTTTTTAAAAACATAACCTCCATAGAAGGGAAAATTATCTGGAACTGCAGATGTGAGTATTAGAGAGGGTTTACTAATGATTTTTCATACAATGATTTACGTAAACGGATACATATTGTTGCGTGCGTACGGATTGGTAATGGACTGAATGCACAAGTCGTTCAAAAGTTAATAAAATTTATTCTTTTCACGAGAAAAAAAAACAAAATGCTTAAATATTTCCTCGGAGATATTCGTACAATATCACAATATCTCAAACGTTAAACAGAACTCAATTCAAAACAGAGAAACTAATTCTATCTCACAGCGAATTCGCTACAATCAATAACAGCATTAAGTAAACAAACAGTTCGCTTAAAAACAGCTACAAGTGAGCTGAGGTGTTTTAATTCGGCTTTTATAAGCTTTTTAATTATTCACTAGAATTTTCTGGTAAAACCTATTTTCTAAATTTTTGTGGATGGCAACAGCAGTTACGAGACACTTATCTATTAAATACTAAAGGTACGCGCTCTTTTATTTTAACTTTTCCGACATAGCTTTCGCTTCAAAAATCGTCTGCGTTGCACGGGAAAGTAAAACAATTTTAATTACAATTCTAAATAAATAGCTAAATAAATACGAAATCCGTAACAATATGTTACGTAATATTATAAATAAATATAAAATCGCTTGCCAAATTTGAAATAATTAAGAATGCCATTTCTATTCAGTGCCGCAGAAAATATTCTGGAAAGGAATATTTTTAAGAACTATATTACGAATGAAAAAACATACACAGAAATGTGGAATAGAAGTAAGAACTTTCTTGAAATTTGCTTAACAGCATTTGTGCGAGGAATTATTTTTTTGTTTTCGTAGTTCACTAAAGGTAATCATACTGACTGCAAGCTTAAATTATTCAAAAATTTAAAATCAAGTTTTCCGATTTCATTTATCTCATTTATCGAGCCGCGAATCACTATTTAGAGAGACAATTGCAGAATTTTTGGATACCACCTCTATTTGACTTCACGGATCCCAAGCCTGTAATGACGTCTTTACTGCATACTTTATAAGTATGCAAGAAAGCAAATTTACAGGCATAGTAACGATATATCGCATCATCAGGCGTAACAGCTTATTCTTATCTTCGAGTCTACAACTTCTCTAATTATATCACCTTTAGTTAATTCGTTCATTTGTTTCCCATAGTTTGTTATGTACACCTCTGAAACGTATCTCTTAGAGCGGGTTCTTAACCGGGGGGAGAGAAAGCGGTCAGTCTTTTATTTACTTTTATTTTATGAAAACCTATTTGCGTTCAAGTTTTAGTATTCATTAACATTTTCTATACTTTTTTCTTATTTGATTTATAAAAACAAAATTTAAAAATAATCTACACTCATGTCCACAAATTAAGCATAATGCAAAATCAGGCAAAAGAAGAGTTAGAAGCAAAACAAATTTGACTTATTTGTAAAGCTTATTTATTAAACAAAAGGAAAAGAGCAAAAAAAAAAGATGCTATATGTTTGATATTATTAAAAAAATTAGAGATTTTTTTCTCCCTGGATCAAATTACAAAAAAAAACCTATTTACAAAAAACCAATATTACATGGTTGGTATGATTGTTAATACATTGTATGTCTCCCAGACGATGCAATACAGTTCGTACGACGCCTAGGCATGCTGAGTATCAAATTATCGATCTGACCTTGGGGGATATGACACCACTCGAAAAGCAATGCTCTCCGAAGTTCCGGTAGACATAGAGGAGGAGGTGGACGGGCTGTAACTCGTCGGCCAAGTATGTCCCACACGTGCTCTACTGAATTCCAGTCCGGTGAGAATGCTGGCCAGTCCATACGGGTGATATCCTCCGATTGAAGGCATTCGCTTACGATGCTTGCACGGTGAGGACGGGCGTTGTCATCCACAAACACAAATTGTGCGCCCACGGCCCCTCGGAACAAACGTACATGTTGTTCCAGAATGACGTCCCGATAGATTTGGCTTGTCTTGGTTCCAATTTGAACATACAGGTCAGTTCCGGAACCCAGAATAATTCCACCCCAAACGAGCACTCCTGCACCACCGTAACGGTGTCATTCAGTGATGTTTTCTTGGTGGTAACGGGTACCTGGAGCTTTCCATATGAAAGTCCGGCGAGAATCAGACTGCAAGCTAAACCTGGACTCGTCGGAAAACATCACACGAGCCCACTGTTGCGATGTCCACAATGCATGCTCTCTACTCCAGGCTAACCGCAGTGAATTGCAGTAAGCGGAACGCATCTGACAGGTCTAAGAGCATATAGACGAATCTGCCCTAAGCGTCTGTACACGGTGTGCCTCGAAATTGTCGTACCAGGGGCGGAAGAGAGCTGACGAGACAGGTCAGAGGCTGTGCTCCGCCTGTTTCTTTTGGCAGTAGCTGCCAAATACCGGTCCTCGTTCGGCGTTGGAACTCTGGGGCGACCTGTGCTGTAACTTCTACTCACATGACCATCATCTTGGAATCGTTGCCAAAGCCTGGAGACGACACTCTGGGCAATTCCAAGTTCGTCTGATACTTCCAGTTGGGTACGCCCGCATTCCAGACGGCCGATCATTCTACCACGTAATAATTCATCCAAATGAGTCCTTTGTGTCATAACTATTCGGTTATTGCACCGAAATGCTTATAAAGCGCCTGCGAACAATTTTACTTCTTTGCCTGTATTCCTCATATATCACTCTCTTAAACTCTCGTCATTGTGACGTACCATCGGTGTCATCTGGTTACTTCCTGAAATTTGCATATGATTCTTGAAGACGTGTGTAGTGATTTTACAGGTGATATATTTATTTTAGAGTTCGATTTCCGCGTGACTCCGAATCATCCTTAATTTATGGACATGAGTCTAAATAAATGTTATGTGTTTTCAAGTTTTGGAACTGGGGGCAGGGATTGATCATCTAGCAATCATGAAAGGGGTGCGCGGGGAAAGAAAGGCTGACAATACAAGTAAAATTCGGTAGAGTGTATTTCTGTAATGCGGTCACATGTACAAAAGTCTAAAATCATATGGTCCCACAGTCATTAACCTTAGAAAATTATTTCTGTATTTGTAAAGAGCAGAGATTAATATTTTGAATATGCTTGAAAACGAATTTAAAACAAAAGAGAAAAGAGTGTGTGGTATCAGATATTTTACTTATTACTTGAACACATCGTAATCCAATGCACATTCATCAAAAGCTGAAACCTTAATGTTGTGAATCTTCTCCCATCGGCCAACTCTGTTCGGCGACGAGCTATTAAAGTGCGTAGTATTTCTGATAATCATATAAATAAACATCACTGAACATGATATGTCTGAGATGATCATCCCCGCAGAAGACATAAATAATACGGGAGCGTGGATGATAGCCTTAATGTTTCCTCAATGCTTTTAAGTTATGATATTTAGCACGTTGGCGTTTAGTTAAAGAGACTACACAGTGAAATTCTCGAGTGGTTCCCTCTGAAAGTGAATAATATTTCTTAGAATATAAGTAAACATTAGTATTGAACACTACTTATCTATGACCACTCTATGACCTTCTCTGTTAAATTTCCCTAATGCGGTGAAATATAGTAGTTCCATGTGGTTTAGTTTCTTATGAAAATAGTTGCTCACAAAAATAATGTCCAGTATGATGTTTATTTATGTTCTAAGAAGTACAGATCATTTTTAGAAGTGGTTCTCTGCGAAAATAGTCGCCATGAGAGGATTTCACCTCAATTTTATTTGCTTCTACATATTGTTAAGATTTATTGCTTTTCATTGTGACTTCTTAGCTAAACACTTAATAGGAGTAAACTTATGGAGAAATTAAAAGCGTATTCATACTATCTCTCTTGGATTCGATTCTCTTAGATTATTAAATTTAAACCTTGATACAAACTGTTTTTTTTTTGACACACCAGCAGAAGTATCTTTTGATAAAATATCATGGTTAACGGATCTTAGAAGAAACAGTTCGAAATTTGTTATGGATGTTAAAAATTTTTCTCTTTATGGTGTTGTAGACAGTAGTTTATTTCGTAAGCAGGAGTAATGAAAAATGAGCAACGCTTTCGCCGGAAATCGAACCACGGACCTCTCGGTTACGCATCGAGCGTGCTGGCCATTACACCACGAAGGCATGCGAAGAAGGTGGGAGAAACACCTTGCAGAGATTTATATTTATTTTAAATAACCAGTTAAATTTAATTTGAAGCTCTTTCCTATAAGCCTTCATTCCCCTAATTGTTAGTGCCAGAATATTTAAATTTGGTAGGGCGCGTGAGAAATGCAAATTCTACGAGTGGGAGAAAAAGTTTAAATATCGGGTTCTAGAAGGGAAAGTTAGATAGTCTGGGGGAAACTCTGCGTGTGTTTGTAACGCAAGCTTCGGCTTAACATTTATTGCTGGTTAGACTTGGCTTAACGGCTATTATCTTGCTGCCACTAGACTCATCTACGCGCTGTAGGGTACAGGATTGTCTGAGCCTTGTAGTTTAATTCTACTAACTTGGAATATCTTCAATTTTTGAGTTGGATTTTACTGTTTCAGTTACCGCCCAAGCAGAAGCGTAGTATGTTGGCGTCGAGTTGACGCATTGTAAATCAGTTAAAGAGTGTAATAAAGGGTAGTTTTAACCCTTCTTCTGTGCAGTCACTATTCTTCAGATTCTACACAAAAGATAGACAGCATAACTCTACTACAACCTTTTATATTCCCCCTTTTAAAGGGCGACTGGGGATTAAGGGTCCCAATCGCCAAATCCTGGTGGTGGAGAATCATCATCCAGTAGTTCGAGCGCCAGTAATAAAGTCATTAGGATTTTGTTTTGGAGCAGGAATGATGAAAAATGAGCAACGCCTTCGCCAGGAATCGAACTACGGATCTCTCGGTTCGCGTCGAGCGTGCTGACCACTACATCACGAAGGCATGCGAAGAAGGCAGGAGAAATATCTTATGGTGTGAGCAGCATTGTTCTACACCGAAAATTGCATGCAAAGGTGAGTAAGAAGATTTTATTACAGGAATTTTTCCTGGCATCTGTGTCCCGAAGACGAGAGACCAGTATTTCTGAGAACATAAAACAAAAATGGTGGTGAACATCCCCTTTCAAAGATGGCCACCTCCACGGAAAAAGAAAATCTTATTGAACTGTAAACGGTCGTCTTAAAGAGGGATTTCATCAAGTACTCTCAGTGATGTAAATGCTTCAAATAAGAGAAGTATAGTCTTCAGAGTTTCGATGACAAGTAAACAAAGGTACCCTTCCTTGATACAAACAATTAATAATTTACGAAGTAGCAAGATACTAAAAGCCCTCTCTAAGACGGCTCTTCACGGCTTTGAATTATTCTTGTCCTTAGTAGACGCGGTCGATTTAGACAAGTGAGCGCGGTAACAGGTTTACTTACATTCTCAGAAATCTTAGTCATTTTCAGAGGTGGTCAGTACTTTTAATGCAGAGATTCTAAACACAGTTGAAAGAACAGTAGAGAATTAATAAATGACCCAAATATATACAGCGAATCTTCTTCTAGCTACCACCTAGACGAGAAGTTCTCAAAATGTCTAGTGTTCTTGATATTATAAATAAAAATCGATATTGAATATCTAAGGCTTCGTTCAGACATCGAAGGTCAGATTAGCCTTAGAGATTAGATGTTCAGACATCTGATCTCTAAAGCTAAACTGTAAGGCTATAAGGCATCTCTAGCCTAATCTCTAAGGCTAAGGCACTTTTAACATCTAATCTCTAATGCTTCGTTCAGACGGTGGTAATACTATCATGACTGGTTTAAGCCGAGCTTCGTTGGTAGGTAACCAAACTTTGATACGTCACAAAAAAATGGTTTAGAGGTTTTGGCATACAGTTTGAAGTTGTAGAGGATTTCTGAAGCAGGAAAGTGAAGAAATGAGCAACGCCTTCGCCGGGACTCGAACGACTGACCTCTGGAATACGCGCCCAGCTTGCTGACCACTACACCACGAAGGCACACGAAGAAGGGCAAAGAAATTCCTTATAAACTTTATGCCGACTTGGTATAAGAGTCGACCCATCAGGGCGAACGCTCGAAACTTACTGAGCGGGAAAGCTGTGGATACATTCACGCACGCCCAAATTTGGCTTCTCTAATTAGTTTGGGCTTAGACCCTGTCTCGCAGGTGCGAACGGAATTCCCGCATTTTATGCCTTGTGATTATGTCTGTATGACATTTATACCACCCCTCGGAAAAAAGCCTTAGACGATCATTTGCACAGAAGAGCAAACCATACATAGCCGTGCCAATTCCTCTTAGAAAGGGTGCAATAAACAATAAACCTCCTCGAAACGACCACCTCCACCTCTTGCTCCAAATAATTTTGGTCTGCAGTGAAGGCGTTCGTCATAAAGATGGGATGTAAAATTACTCGTGTTTATTTATGCGCTTAGAAACATTGATCACTTTAAAAGGAGGTAGTCTTAAAGAAAGTGGTCGCGCAGAGAAGATTTATTGTATATCATCACACTTCCATACATATTTTCATTCGGTCGTTAAACCGATATTAATCTGAGTAAAAATTTTCAGTATCTCTGTATTTAATTAATGGAATAGAACTACAGTTATCAGAACTTTATATATACCGAACTCCAGTTATCCAGATCGATTTCTGTTCTTTGCAAGCCAAATAAATTAAGTTGTTGCTAATTGAATTGCATAAATTCTTTCGTCAACTGAAAAATTTTAACAAAGTGACATAGTACAATGCATATTTTTTACGAAATTATTAAATTATTTAAGTCAATGAGCAGAACATGTAATGGATTGATTTAAATGTTCGGAAAATGCAGCATTTGAATATCAAACGATATCTTACAGACCTCAGTATTAAAAAATAATAATGAAACTAGATAAAATTCATAAATACGTACTGCATAGGCAGATCGATAGAAAAAAGCCGATATAAATGTAAACAGGAAAAACGTAGTAATGCACGTTTCGAAATGAGGCAATCAATATAATTTCTCAATCTTATCCCAGCAAGCGAACTCCATAATTGCTTGAAATTCGCGGTAATTGGTTGCATTCATGTTATTGGCTTTTAATTCTCTTACAGTATTTCCCTGTGGAATTCTTCATCTCCTTTGAAACAGAATTTCATCTTTTCCCTTTTCCCGTACAAGAGGAAGTCATAAAAGTATTTAGCATTTGCCAAATAAGTGTAATTATCCCGTTTTTTCTGTACACTGCATTTTGATTCCACGCTAGAGATACTGACATTAATTTTGAACGTATTTTTTGAATATTCTAAGTATGCGATTTTATTATTACGATAGCGGGCTGCGGCAAAAACAAAATTTATAAGTTCTATGTACGCCTGAAAAGAAAATGCTTAAAACCACTTCAGTATGAATAAAATCAGTTCATTCTTTCCATCAACAACCAGTTCGTAAATATTTTTTGTTGCCAAACCACGAAACAAAAACTTTGGACACTTCAAGTTTATACGTATACTTATGACGTCATGATTTAAATTTAATCCAGTACAACAACTTTTTTTCAGTGTCAATAAAAGAATTAATCTCCTAATCTGAAACAAAAAAGTTGCCAACAGCAACTATTTATTAGTCCAAAGGGATTTAGTCCCGAAGGACTATTACTTTCGTTTTGCGATTTTGCGTCGATTCACTCTGAATGCCCGTTTCACTTTTCAAATTGTTGCCACTAAATGTTATCGCTCTGCATTAAATTTAAAAAAATGAAAAATCTGCATAAATGTATGCATGTTTCTCGCATTGTGATAAAACCTAGAGCCATCGAATTTTGAATGACGTAATTCTACTGCGAATATGGG
>KK116592.1:0-23344 GCA_000611955.2 Stegodyphus mimosarum
AGTCAAGCAAGAGCTGCAGGGACGTACAACCTCCACAGATGAAGGCAAACCTCCGAATGATTTATTGCAGTCGTCAACGCAAGCGAATATATAGGCGATGTACAAGAAAGAAAAACGCTGATTGGGTAAAAGGAGATACAAATTGTTACCGAGAATCTGATTGGTTGTTAAGATTGTATACGTTCGCCACGGCGGATGTAGAAAGCGTGAAGCGGTTTTGACATGCTGCAACGTGAAAGTGGTGACGTTTGCCTGTTTCCCTGTTTCCCTCAAGCCTAGTGACGTCATGGGGATTTTCGCTCCAAACCCAAAAATAACATGTTTGATAACATGAAGGGGTTAGCCGAGCGGTAAAGCGCCGAGACATAGCGAGTTCGAATCTCAGCCCTGGAGTTATTTTTAAAATTCAGGGAAAATGATATTAAATTCATTAAAAATGGATTAAAATATAATGGAATCAATTAAAACTAATTAAAAATAATGACGTACTAAAAAAATAAAATTCTTATTAAAAAGGGTAAATAATTAAAATTAGTGACATACTAAATAATTAAAAAAGTATCAAGTAATTAAACGGCGTAAATAATTAAAAATAATAAAATAAAACGGATATCATGGCAAACACGTGGTTCAAGAGCTCGTTGCCACAAACATAAAAAATAGTGTCGTTGCCACAAAAAGTAAAAACTTTGAAAAAGTCGTTGCCGTAGAATAACAACGAAACTTTGAAAAAATCCGTCTACGTCACTTCCGGGGGGAATCCAATCTGAAACGTCACTTCCGGCTGTCACGTGATCCAAGATGGCGGAGGCGGCACATCAAAGGCACGACCCCCGTTGCGTCATCTATTGTTCTCTTACGTCATCCATTGTTCTATTACGTCATGGCGGCATCCTTTGACCGCACGAGGACCCCGGCTTACTACTCAAACACTATAATGAATACAAATGAATCTAAAACGATGTGTAACAGAAATTAAACAAACAACAACAAAAAAAAAACAGTTTTTCTCGGATGGTTTAATATTTCTCATTCAATTAATTCAGATCTCACTTCAAAACAAGGCAAAAATACATTAATATCTATATTAAATCAAAATATCTATATTAAAAATTACGAAGTAAATCTTAAACACTTATTTCCTTGAATAAACTCCAGAATGGATTAAGCATGATTTAATTCACAAAAATAAAAGAAAGTGTTGTTTTTGTTGCTGCGAAGCTTAGTTTCTCTAGATTGGCAACAAATCCATGATTCTGCTAAGTTTCAAATCTAAACAAATATGGATGCTATGATCAAAATAATTAGGCTTAGCCGCACTTAAACAGCTTTAAAATTGTTGATAATTCTACAAATCTTGCAAGCAGATTTACTAAGGCATAAAAACCTTAACCGGGAGATAAGAACACATAATTCAATCATTTTTAAAGCAAAAAATGCACAACTTACAAACATATAAGAATAAAGAAACTGAGCTCACTGAGGCGAGTAACAGAGCAAAACCAAAATAGTAGTTGCACATCTACATGTTATAGCAGTCCTATGTACAAAATTTCAACGTTCTGAGGGTACTTTAGAGTTTTAGTTGTTAGTCTCTCCTGTTATTTTAGAGTTATGCGAGATACATACATACATACGTACGTATGTACGCACAGACGACACGAAAAAATCTTTTCAGAATCAATTTTAATCCAGTTTTTTTATTTTTTTTTGTGGGGGGAGATATTTTTACTCTGTACTTACATATGGATGTCAGGCAGAAACATCGTTAAATCGCATTCGATAGCTGTAAAAATGGATATTTTCTTTGAAATGTGATACACGAAATTTTTCGCGATTACAATACTTACTTTTTACTTCGTAGAAGAAAGTAAAAATGATTTGGATGTTTGGGAGATGCCTAATTTCATGGAAGAAAATTTATTGACAAGAGAATGTAAATCCGCAGATTCTCCTGTTACTGATCTTCACCTTAATTCCTAAAATACAGAATTCCGTCATACAAGTTATTGGATATTTTTTGCTTAGCTTTTCTCGTAGAATGCCCGTTCGGCGTTTGGGTATTTATTCCGACACAGCCTATATAAAGAGTTCCCAATAAAGAGCGCAACTTTTGAATGGATAATAACATACAAATTTATTGATGAAATTAGGTAATTAAGTAGCTAGAATATTAATTTAAGTAACTAGAACAGAAATTACGTAAGAAGAATATAAATTAAGTATAGAATAGAAATTAAGTAACTAGAACAGAAATTACGTAAGAAGAATATAAATTAAGTATAGAATAGAAATTAAGTAACTAGAACAGAAATGACGGGCATTTCAAAATTCGTTTTTGTCAGGGAGTCCCTTTATCAATTAATGGCTACTGATCTCCTCACCTCAGTTCATTTGGAGAATTTTATAAGAAAGAATGAATTAAAACCAAGTTTTCTTTTGTATAAATTCTAATTGTTTTTATTTTAGAAATCCAAGAAGATGAGAACGACGCTGTTTATATCAACAAGTTAAAAAGAATTTACGCTACCTGCAAAGATGCGAGTAAGATTCATTTCAAATATATGTTTTAATCTAAAAGTGAAACGTATAACTTATCGGTTATTATATAGTAATAAACAATAAACGTCATACACTGTTCATCACAATTAAAGATATTGACAGAAGTTGAGCTGTGCTGTTACTTATGGAAAAATGATGAAAAAAAATCTATGCAGAACTGTTATTTATCATAAACTATAATGTTTGCTAGTTTGGAAATCTCAAAATATTGAATTTAAAGCCAGATTTATAGAAATTTAAAAATGATGCAAAATTTATCACTGTTTCGGAACAAAGGTCTCTTTAATGTGCATGATTACTATGACAAAAATATAAATCTTGCATCTTAGTTTCATAGAAGTTACCAAACTGTTAATTAAGTCTTGTGCACATGCTCGCAGCTGTTCTGAAAGTACACCTTTCGCACCTGTACACCTGCCAGAAGGGTTTTCCATCATACGTGGATAGCTTTGAGTGGGTCGGGAAGACAAAGGCTCGAATTTAAAGACATCAGAATTATGTCCACCTGTCGCTATGGGCTTTTCCAAGCTGTCAACTTCCTTGGCAACTGCAGCAGGAACTCTGACATCGATTTGCTGTTCTACAGCAGAAACTCTTCTGCTATTTTCTTCAATTTCTTCAACTTTATTTTCAACCATCTCCATTTTCCCTTCCATAGCCTTGAACTTGTTTTCTATTATGGCAGTAACTTCTCTTTTGATTTCTTCTTGACCTGCTTCAATCTTCTGTCGGCCAGCATCCATCTTTTCTTGAACTGATTCGACGGCCCCTTCTATCTGTTCTTGGCCTGCTTTCATCTCTTCTTTAACGGATTCTTGGTCCGCTTTCATTTCTTCTTTGGAAGCAGGAAAGTCTGCCTCTAGCTCTCTCAGTTGCGTTTTCATCCCTCTTGTCACCGGTATCACTTCTAATACTAAGAATTGCTACATCGTACGGGT
The DNA here is from genome assembly GCA_000611955.2 of Stegodyphus mimosarum. Classification (NCBI taxonomy): domain Eukaryota; kingdom Metazoa; phylum Arthropoda; class Arachnida; order Araneae; family Eresidae; genus Stegodyphus; species Stegodyphus mimosarum. The sequence continues at coordinate 3,501 of KK116592.1, forward strand.
TCGTAATGGACTGAATGCGCACAGAACCGACGATAGCTTGATAAAATATATTTCCCAAAAAGTAGCACTTTACAGCTCTGGAACTTTCCACAAAAGTACTCGAACAGCTTTTCTTAGTATGACAGAGCGCAGTTAGTAGTTATCGCTTCAAGCTACTAGGAAGATTAAACACAACGGAATGCAAAGCGCATCTAAAGAGCGAAGTTCTCACCGAGATATCTCAATACTCCGAAGTCGACGCTGAACTAAGTATTTGATGCTTTCTTCGGTCTGTATAGTTTTCTTCCGGCCACTGAGGAATTTCCAGTTCCTTCCATTTCTCGGAATTACTGGAAGGCTTATAAGGTTTAAATTAAATGTAAGGGGCGGATACGGTTATAGTTACATATAGGGATCAGTGAAAGTTGTTCAGTTGCAGTGCCAATTATAATTATACAGGGACTGGACCAAAATGTCGGCAAGTTTGGAGATCTTCCTTTGGCGACTTTTCGCCAAATTTAACAACAAAAATTGGTCGCCAAAACTACAGCCAGCTTGGTACTGCCTCGCAAATTTGGCGAGATAGCCGTTTACCTGAGTGTGAAATGGACTTTTTTTTGTGACGTTATTTTTCCGGCAAAGTTTCGCTCTTTTCAGATTTTTCATGTAGCGTTGCACAAAATTCGTAACAACTGAATAATTAGACTTCATTATAAAGAATGCGAAATTAAGACATGCGAATATTGTACTTTGCTCTTGTTTATGAACAAGTTCACATTTAAAAAGTTCATCTTTTAAAATAAATATTCATATGTATATGCATATTTCATTTCTGATATTTAATTGAAGTTTTTGAAAACTAGTTTAATTGGTTATACCTTATCATATGAAATTGATACATTACATGCATAGAATGGGATAATGCCTCCAGCATTTGTGCAAAGTGATAAATACTTGTTAATTTGCCACTACGGTTGTATATAACACATTTTACTCTCAACACAGTGTTTATTTTAAACTATTATTACTACTCTTTTTACTTGGACGGAGTGTTCGTGCCATTCGGTGTTATCCAAAAAGAAACCTATGTTCACATCTTATATTTTAAGTTTACAGTTTGTTTTCCAGATGACAGGCACCGTGTATAAAAAAGAAATTAACATGCTGCTGTATCTAAACACTTGTTTTCCACATTTAAATTTTTTGCATGTGCTGTTGTGAAATCCAGTAAAAAAAGTGAAACAAATGAGCTCATTGTAACCAAAAACAAACATCTCAAGAGCCACATATGTATATTTTGACATAAGTGTAGCGTTAAAATGAAAATAGCTAAATTAATATACAAAAGGGAATTGAGGTATAAGAAAGAACAAAAGGAGATACAATAAATCAAGAAAATTAATTAGTAGGAATGGCATTTATGCTATGAAAGATGAATACAATTTGATGCTTACGTATTACCTCAACACTTTTAGTAGTAATTGTCAAATTTTCAGAAAGGGCAAAACAGTGGCAGCCTAGAATTCTTCAAGCAAAAAGGCTTCAAGCTTCGTCAATTTTTGTATGCGTTCTGGTTATATTCCAAGTTCCAATACATTTTATAAATAAATACACTGCTGGCCACTGTAAATGCAACGCCCTGAAGGAAGCATGCAAATAACATGAAATTTACAGCATGCATTAGCGGAGGTGAGATATGCAAATGATTAGAATTTCAGCTCAGACGCACTTCACGCGTGCCTATGGCGCCACTTCAAAGCGCTATTTAACTTTTCAACAGTTTCAAGTTCAGCAATTGTGTTTTCTTGCGGTTTTTTTGAAAAAAAAAAGATCAATTATGCCTCGTAGTAAACAGCAATCATCGTTTGATCAACTATCCGAGTTCGACAGAGGAAGGATAGTGGCCTGCCGAGAGTGTGGATTATCTTTCAGGGAAATCGGTAGTCGTGTTGGATGAAACGAACAACTGTAATGCGGATATGTGACCGTTGGATGCAGGAGCGTACGACGGACCGGCGTGTTCGATCGCATCCTCCTCAGTGCAACACTTCAGGTGATGACAGGAACATTGTGCGCATGGCAGTGACGGATCGCTCAGTCACATCACGAACCATAGCACAGCACATTCAGTTAGTAACGCATCATCCAGTGTCTACGCGTACCATTCGACGCCGTTTACAGCAGAGTGGTCTGTTCGCAAGACGTCCATTGTTTCGTCTACCCTTGACGCAGAACCACAGACGTCTCCGCCGCCAATGGTGCGATGAACGAAGGATGTGGACGGCAGAATGGAATGAAATTGTCTTTACTGACGAGTCATGCTTCTGTCTGCAAAGCCACGGTGGATTCGAGTCTAAAGACACCGTGAAGAGAGGATGCTAAACAGCTGTGTTATGCACCGCCACACTGGTCTTGCTCCGGGCATTATGGTATGGGACGGTATTGGATATCACTCTCGCACTCCTCTAGTACGCATTGCCGGTACTTTAAACAGCCAGCGCTACATCTCCGAGGTGTTGGAGCAGTTGTCCTTCCTTACCTTCAGGGCTTGCCCCAGCCATATTTCAACAGCTTTATGCGCGACTACACGTGGCTATTCATTGTCCAAGTGTTCCTTCCCTGGTCGGCTAGCTCTCTGGATCTTTCGTCGATAGAAAACATGTGATCCATGGTTGCTGAACGATTGACCCAGATTACATCCCAAACTGCCCCACCAGATCAACTTTGTCAACGTGTAGAAGCTGCTTGGTCTGCTCTACCCCAAGAATACATCCAAAGTCTCTTTGAATCAATGCCGTGGCGTGTGGCAGCGGTCATATCCAACAATGGCGGCTACTCTGGATACTGATTCTGGAAGGAACCACATTTCACAGAAGTCTGTAAATTTAACCATTTGATACTTGGTCAACATGTTATCTGCTAAATAAATTTTGTTGTGATATCTCTTGTCTTTCTTGGCGTTGCAATTTGGGTGACCAGCAGTGTATTTTTGCTTTAAAATATGCGCTTGTGGTATTTTCCAGCAATGGAATAAACTGCTGTAAAATCTGTAGGAATGCAGTATTTTTGCAACAAAATCGCTAAAAGAAACAACAATGAAAAAAATTCATTAGCTAACCGGTGCGCGATACCGAGTTTGTGACATTCTTTGATGTTTTTTAAAGCAAAAACAGATTGCTGTGTGTATGGGAAGGACACAGGAAACAGTTGCAGAAGGATTTCATAAAACGTGTGAGTTTATTATGCTTTAATGCAAAATTTAAGCCTTATTTAATAATTAAAATTTACATCTTAAACTGGTCAAGTGTGTTTCCTTTTGATATGAGGATAATGTTTGCCGACTTACGATAAAGTCGCAATTCGAAACTAGTTTTTAAAATCTTCAGTTAAATATCAGTCGCATTTATGTTTTAATGCATTATTTAAAGTTTCCATCTTAAACTGATAAAGTGTGTTTCCTTTTGCTATATTGATAATGATTGCCGCTTTCGGATAAAGATCGATAATTTGGCTCTTAAAAAGGTACAGCTCTGAAATAAAAGTCGTGAGAATGGCAAGCTTGCACCGATAAGTCATTTTTATCTTTTCATCTATAGAAAGTCGCCAAACTCTGCAAATGTGGGTGCATTAGTATGTAAGTACCCAGTTTTACACTGGATATTCGACACATGTAAATGTTCGATATTTATTTAACAATAACTAAAAATCATATTTTTTTATATTTATACTCTTCATATAGGTAAAATTCCGCTTTTTTAGCAATACGATTTCCACAATGAACTTGAATTCCATAATGAAACAAACTGCAAGTTCTAAACTATTGTATGCAAAATATTATGGGATATAATTGCTTTAAATGCCTATAACATTCAGGAGAGTATGTAAATTAAAGAAAATAGTAAAATATTACTTTAATTGAGATGCAAATTCAAAAATTCGCTGTTGATTATTTCACCATCAGTAACAATATAAATTTCCAAAGTACACAATATGATTAATTAAGATTACAAAATACGACAATACAGGATATATTCGTTCAAAGATTGTTGATTTTACTTATAAAGAACAAAGCAGTTCAATATTTATCATACGTTCCATTCATGCGTATGTAAAGTAATACGGACGAATATACACAGTCCAGTCACATTAATGTGACCACCACGTACTTTCCATGTCAGAGTTAAATAACCAATCACAGAAGGCAGGTGGCAGCACAGTGCAGTTGAGCGTATATAAAGGGAGTGTTCGGAAAACATTTCAATCGTTGGCGTAATGCAGAAACGAAGCGATTTATCCGACTTCCAAAAGGGCATGATCATTGGCTTTCGGGCCAAGGGTGGAAGCATTTCCGAAACGGCTGAGTTTGTGAACTGTTCGCGTGCCGCCGTGGTAAAAGTGTACCGTGCATGGCAAAATGGGACTGTCCAAAATCAGCGATGTGGCAAATGTGGTGCACCACGGGCCATAGATGACAGAGGCGAACGACGGTTGCGGAGATGCGTTCGGGCAGATAGACGGGCTACCGTTGAGCAACTGACCACCAAAATGAACCAAGGGGCTACCAAAAGTGTCTCCCAAAGTACTATTCAGCGAACATTGCTGCGTCTGGGCCTCCGAAGCAGACGCCTGGTTCGTGCACCTATGCTGACTGCTGTTCATCGACGGCGAAGGCTAGAATTTGCACGCCAGTACAGCAGCTGGACGTCCACTGAGTGGCGACAGGTTGCGTTTTCGGATGAATCGCGTTTTATGCTCCATCGGACAGATGGACGTTGGCGTATAAGGCGTGAAACCTCTGAAAGGAACCACCCTGCAACCATTGCCGGAACGGTCCAAGCTGGAGGCGGGAGCATTATGGTCTGGGGAATGTTTTCCTGGCATTCTCTAGGTTCACTGATCATTGTGGAAGGCACAATGGATCAATACAAGTACGCATCTGTCCTTGCGGACCATGTTCACCCCTACATGCGCATTGTTTTTCCTCAGGATGATGGCATCTTCCAGCAGGACAATGCGAGGTGCCGTACAGCTGCCAGTGTACGTGCGTGGTTCGAAGAGCACCAGGATGAGTTTACCGTCCTCCCCTGGCCAGCAAACTCACCTGACTTAAACCCAATCGAGCATCTGTGGGACCATCTCGATCGAGTTGTTCGCGCCATGGATCCTCAACCGCGTAATCTAGCGCAGCTGGCCACGGCATTAGAGTCGGCATGGCTCAACATCCCAGAGAACACCTTCAGGGACCTATGTGACTCTCTTCCTGCACGTCTCGCAGCAGTCCGCTCTGCGAAAGGTGGTTATTCTGGCTTTTGACAGATGGTCACATTAATGTGACTGGACTGTGTAGTAAACGTTTGTAAGTAACACCGAGGAATTTCACAGTTTCTTAATGATGTTCATTTAATTCTTTGTAATAAGAAAACAGGAACGGCAACATACATTAACAAACTGTGAGAAAAAACAGTTTAAATTATTGAATTATAACCTGCTAGCCAATAAAGCCAAAATGATTATTATATATGGCTACGTTAACAAATGTTAAATGTAATGTTTATTGACAAATTTATCCAAAATAAAATAACGCACATATTAGACAAATAAATAAATGCAATCGGCAATGGACGTTAAACAGTACACAAAACTACAATAGTTATCGCTTTCGCTAAAATGGTACACAGTTGAGCATGCGCAGTAAGTGAACTTCTTTTAATATTGATCAATTCAATGTGCAGTCTGCCACTACGTTTCCGATTGCAGTTAATTTTAATTACTCATTTTCAATGTCAGGATTTTAGATTACGTAGTATTTAATTCTTTTCTTCTTTTGAGTCAGAGATTGAATAAACATTACACATTGTAATTAATTAAATAGAGGAATAAAACCAAAGCGGTTACGTAGCGCATGTAACTTCTTAATAGAAGTTCAGTTAAGTATTAATTATAGCAATAAACTAAATTAAACTCGGTGGCGCGAGGGCCCTAGTAGGTCATGGCCTACAGTGCCCCGATGTCTACTTTTCTGACCGTGGGCTCCGGGATGCATGAGCATATGCCCTGGACAAGTGGTCAGCTTTCCATTACAGCAATAAACTTGTATAAGTAGCAAGACTTTTTATTTATACTGTCTTCTCATAACATTTTATTTGGACAGGGTTCCTCGCCGTTTTAGGAGGCAGACATATGATAAATTTGGTAGCAAATCGTATGCTCTGGCCCTTACTGGAAGGCAGTGATTGGTCTCCAAGCTCATTTGACTGGCTTGAGATGCTTATTAATTTCCGTAATAGAGGATACAGCCATCATATCCTGTTCAGTTTGTCTGTTACGGAGAACCCCCTGAACACCTCGGCTTACATCATAAAAGTTAGTATGCAATTATTAGCAAACTTATACTTGGAATACTGCAGATCGCACTGTAATTAATCTCCGTATTTTCGAAAAACAAAAAATGGTTAATGATGGCAGTAATTAACGAAAATTTGTGCAATTTTTTTTTAGATTTATAGTTTTATAGTTTATAGTTTTTATAGTTTTTTAATAAACGTGACTGACTGGGTCGTCGTTCGCATATTCTAGCTCATGATCTATTGCAACGTTGATCTCTGACATCTTCGAAACGCTTAATAACATTTTTAATCCTATCTACAGCAAACTAAAACCATCTATTAAGTAGAAATCGATCAGCTTTCCATGATAGACCCAGGTGAAGATTCTTGAAATCCTCTGATATTAGTCACTTTTGTAAATGTTAAGTAAAGACATTAATTATTGTGGAAGTTATTACTTCTGAAGAGTAAGGACATGTCGTTTACACCTTTTATGGCTCGACTGTTCTGCATGGCTTTAAAACTGCAATTAATGCGGGAAATGCACAGGCATTTTCTTATGTTAGTATGGAACATTGCGTCCCTATGCACTAATTTCAAGAATATTTGAATGAAATATATTGCTCAAATCTGCTTATTCAAACACATTTATTTTACTTGTTATACAAACAGATATTTTGTAATTCTCAGAATTACTTTTTTTGCCAGTTATTTTCTATAAAATCCAGAATGATACAAAAGTATTGTTCAGCTGAAAATATTTTGAATGTCTTAATCCATGACTGAAGTTTAAGGTGTAAATTAAATAACTCCATTTTGATGCTGTAATACTTTTAACAAAGAAAATTTAAATTTCTTAATATGCACAGACAAATATGTGAATAACAGATTTTCACAGTCAACTTAATAAAAATAATCATCTTTGAACTCTAAAGGTTATCATTATAAATCGCATTTACAAAATCTTTTGGACATTGTATACAGAATAGCTACTTCGGAAGAAGCTAAAACACAGCTACGTAAATGTCAGTTTCTAAATACGAATTCCAAAACTTTACTTTTTATTTTAAAGAAAAATAAGTTTGCACTTAAAACTATCTTTCACAGAAATGCAAACATTCGCTAATGTTAAATTTAAAGAATTAAAATTTCGTAGGTTCTTTAAAATCGACCTGATTGTCTGTTCATTTTAATCAATAAAAATGGTTTGTGTAGTATTTTTCCCAAATTTGAAGGCAAAGGTATGAATGACAGAGAAACAGACTTTCTTCTAATATCTTAAATAGCATATGGATTGTTTTAGTAATTAAAATCACCTTTTGTAGGAAGAAAAAAAGTTACACTAAGTTTTTTTTTACTAAATGTAACCGAGATTTCTAACTAGAAATACTACCTTATTTGAAACATTTCTGAATTTAAACTATAGATCTGTGATATAGATCTACACATTTCTGAATTTAAACTATAGATCTGTGATATAGATCTTGCAAGACTGAATATGTTCGAAACATATTCAGTCTTGCAATTCTGTCAAATAGTTAGATTTGAAGAGTAAAAATATTGGAGAATAACCATGGTTTGAAGCATATTGTTTTTGCCTTTAAGCCTTATAAATTTCACGGAATTTAAAAATATTAAAATGAGGCAAAACTTAGTTGTTATTTTTTACTAAAATTAATCTAAAAAAAGAACTGAAAAGACATTTTCATATTTTCCGCTATCTCGCATTCTAGAGTACCGAAGCCCTTCCAAAGCCTTCATTGCTTTGGTGTATTTGATTATGGCAAATCACGCGAGGGATATTCTCTCCGTCTAAGGAAAGGAATGTTTTCTTGGAGGACTTTCATAGAGAAACTGCCAAATATCTACGTTACACATGGAGGAAACTACGAAAATGCTCATGTTTCCAGCCCGTTCGTCTGGTATTGAACTTATTCGAACTATTAGTGTTTAACCCTTAGAAAACCGAAGCCCTCACTAACCTTTATACACTCAAACATGTTTTCTCCGGTGGATAGGAACCGCATAAAAATCGCACAAAAGTTCACGAGTAGCTATAAAAATAGAGTCGTTTAGAGTTTACTTTTTTCAGTTACCATGTAGTCGGTGATCAGTTTTTGCGACGACTGTTGTTTCTCTAGACGCTTTTATATGTCTCGGTACCCAGATACGCAAGATTGAAGCTAATTCCTTTAATGATTATATTTTTTTATTGAGAACTTCGTCAATTGTGTTCCAATTTGATAGAAATTTTCATATACCGCACTAAAAGAACCGCACAAAAAAGACCAAGCAAGAACAGGTTTGAGTGTACTTAAAATACAGAAATGCCCGTCCCCCCATTACTCGTCCCGTCTACTTCCTACCCTCCCCTTTCATTAGCGCACAAAAAGGTGTGATGATTTCAAATCACATCCTTTCTACTTTCTAAGAAAGAAGCTTCCATTAGCCTTTTAGGACAAGCTGTTTACAATAAACTGATACAATGCATTTTGGGAAACTGCACCTGCTACTGTATGCCTCAAAGGAAGGGATGAAAACAATATCGCAATCTCGGCTGTTTCGAGCGGTTGTGATTGTTTAAATGAAGGGCTATCTCGGACGTTTTGGCCTTCAAAGAGTTAACGACTTTACTGCTTGACCACTGGTGCGCTTATTCATCTTGATGCAAATACGGAGACAGTAAGATACTGTCTTCTTTTCATAGTAAACAGAAGGTCCATATCACCACACTACTTCGAAACAATCACTTCTTCGTCAAGACAAAAATGTTATATAGCTCTTATTAATGTCACAAAGAATTTAGGTTTAATCATTACATGAATTAACTTTGCAGAAAAATTCAACGAAAATTATTGAGAAAACACATTTACCTTTTTTGTGATGGGTGGAATTTACGGATTCCGAATTTAAAATGATAAAGTTTCAGTTATGACAACTAGTGCATATAAGATCTTTGTATTCACTCTTCAGAAGCGTAATAAAATTTATAGGGCTTCCATAAATTTTTTGGACTGTTGTATAGGTTGAAATACCTTTACATTTTTCATTTTTTAATAACGCCAAATGTGGTTTACACATTTTGTTAAAATCATTTGAAGTATGAAGGATGACCTTTTTTCCCGCTCGTCTGCAATGAAAAAAAAAAGAAAATGAAAATAGGTTGCTATAAATTAAGAACTTCGCCAAGTAAATTATTCTTGGGGAAAACGGAAAAAAATACACCAAGATAATTTTTTTTAATTTCTCCGTAAATTTCGCCCCAAATTTTACAAAATTTAACATTTAGGCATAATATGAGTCGTAGAATCGAAATCTGGAAAAAAAATTGGGATGTCATTTCAGAAAAAGTCCGATTTTGTGTCAAAATACCTATGTTAGAATGATGATGATGCTATATATAAATCTAATACATACCTAAATGGCGCTTTCGAGACATGAGAAACGCAGTTTGAATTTCGTTAATTGGCCCAGTAGAACGGGAGATATAGAACTGTCCCTTTTTTTTTCGGAGTGTACAACACGGGGCTTACAAAAGTAAGTTAACTAAAACATTAATATTACATGCGTAAGTAACACGAACAAAAACAGAGAAGAACAGTCTGGAGTTTACGGAAACAGATAAGTTCCCTTGCCAAGTCATGCCGAACATTTTCAGATCCTTCTGAAAGCATAATCTATTACCATGAAAAGTAAGGTCTGAAACAAATCAAATGTTCCACATCTTGAGGTACGCTTTTTGAACATCACATGAATTATTTTATCTTAGATTCAAACGAAACAGGTAACTTGCAAATTTACCATGGCCAGATAAAAACTGAGATACTTTAAAATTAATAGAGAGGAAAGACTTGGAGTGCGGTCTATGGTAAATAGAAGGAAGGAACTTTCAGGTGCCCTCAGCATTACAAGATGAAATATATTCCTCATTCCACTTAGCTAAAAGCTTGTTATAAGCTTCGAAGACTGCAAAGACAAAATAATATGAGTTAAATCGAATGTGAAGCTAGTCACTGTAAAATTGATAATGAATTCCTTGACACATTCATCTGCAAGTGATACCAGAACCATTCATTCAAATGCAACGTCGAAGAATTTAAAGCTTCAGAAAGTTAATTAGGTTGAACAACGGTGATATAAGGAAATGGCTATTTCTGGAATACTTTTAGTAAGCTATATGAAGATCCAATTCTGGATGAGACATCAAAATTTGTATATCTGATACAATTCATATGCTTTGAAGTTAAAAGCAATGGATATAATCCAAAGTTTTCTTACAAGGAAAGAGAATTACCCTAAAGTTACTAAAAATTCAAAGAGTCATTTGAACGTGAGGATATCATAATTCAAGTCTATGTCAGCGATTTATAGAAGCTTGTGTTAATAAATAATAGTGCAGTGAAGAGGGACTTTAGCCTGTCGTATTACAGTTAAGAAATTAAACTGCGTATTCTGGGATCTCTCCACGTTAAGAAAAACGCGAGTTTTACTTTTCCATTGGTGGAATCATGCCTGTCGCGGCATTTTATGCGGTTGGGAAAAAAGAGGAGAATTCTTTTCGGACAGGTAAGAATAATTTTAGATCTATTCTTCTGTTTCTTAAAAAACGTGAAGCTATCTCTGAAAAAAAAAATTAAATTACTGCACTTTTTTTTAATAAAAGTAAAAAAAAAATATTATAAAAATTGTGTCTATGGTGACTTTAATAACCCTACTTGTAATGATTTGCATATTGGAGATAAAGAAGGCAGAGAGCTTTCTGCATACACGTGATTGATTAGAAGAGTCTGACGGCCAACGGAATAGTGGTTCGTGGTTCTGACTACCGTACGGTAAAAGCATGGATGTTGTTAACGTATAGTGTCATTGTAACATGGAGGCTCTCTTAACTCTTTGAAGGGCGGTGATTACCTACAGTAACCCCCTTTTCTTTTGAACGTCTTACTCACTCGTGTAAGTGGTTTTCAAGACTGACCGTTTCTGAAGTTCCCTTGTAGCTCGCTAGATGGCAATCAAGAAACATAAGCCAATAGGTGATGCAGCAATTTGTCTTCAAGAAAATAAGCATCAGCCATCGAAGACAGCATCACGACGATGTACTCTCTGCAAAAAAAGGAGGAAGAAAACGCCTGTGAGAACAGTGTGGGAATGCAGCATATGCAAAGTTGCACTTTGCTTGAAAACGAAAAACTGTTTCCATGAGAGTACCATAGAGATTGATTAGTAGGGATGTGTTTTGTGCGCGGTGGTCACAGACACTAACCACCAGAAGTGGTTATTTTTTCACGCGCCTTGGACAAAATATGTGAGTTGAGTTATTGCGAGCCGAAAGTCCTCATCGATATTGTGGATTAAGCAAAATTGAGCAAAAAAGCTAAAATCTACGAAAAATGAAGGAACGATTTGGAGTAACATTTCCTGTAGAGTATCTAGGACAATTACTTCAATAATCCATTGAAAACTTTGAGGCTAAGCCTTTCGAGGAAGGTGATATTGTTCTACTGGAAAATAACAACAAGAAACATGCATTCTGGAAAATAGAGCGTGTGTTGAAAATTACATTTGGACATGATGGACATCTGTGAAATCCATACATCCTCCAACCAATAATACATCTGTGAAAAAAAAATTGTGTACTTGTTTGAATATTTTATTGTATTTTGATTTTTTTAAATTTTTAGATTTACTATTATCTTATAGCATATTATCCTGCCTTTATGAGAATGGTGAGTATGAAATACTGCTTTTTTCTGTTTTTTGCACTTTAAATGTTTTTTCGAGTTTTTGGTAAGCGTGACTGTGTATTCCACTTTATATCTCCTAGTGTGTGTTTGAAGTATTGCACATTGTACTCATTGCATGTAATAGATTGCATTGCATGTAATAGATGCATGAATTTACCTTGTGGTAAATTCAGCTGAAAGAAAGATGTGGAGAATAACTTGTTACTTTGTTCCACATGATGGCGGTGCTTGTCAAGCTCATTCTGTAATTATATCTCGTAACTGAGCATGCGCTTTCTGTTCGTAACAAAACCACGCTTTTAGAACGGATTGAGAACTCAAAGAGGAGGTTATACGCAATGCGATCTATAAATAAAAATAAATTTAGGTAAACAAAATCTTAATTTGGCTAATGCGACTTGCGTAGGTTATGCATAGACTTGTGCTAATTCCTTCATTTTGACGTGGAAGGGACCATGAAGTTTTTTGAACATAAAGTGTTTTAATGAATGATATTTTTAATTGTTTGAAACAAACAAAAATAATTCATGCAAAATTGGGTACTTACGTAAAAATCCGTTGACCATTTTTGCCTATTAAAAAAAAGACCCCAAACTACGCAATTTTTCGCCATAAATGGAAAAAGTATTCTTCAAGCACGCTGGGTTTGCTGTAACCTTGATTACATGTGTTAGTTATTATTCTTGAGTAAGGACACCTTTTTTCCCCCTATCGCACATTTTCGAAAAAAAAAATGATTAAAGCTTGGCACCTGCCTAGTACAGAAGAGTATGCTGTTGAATATTTCCAAAGTTATGGAATCTTACCGGCCTCAAAAAAATGTGTTCATGGCCAAGATATGGCGATATTATGAAGAAAATAATGGAAATTTTTAATGAAAAATTAAATATAAATAAATGATAATATGATAAATTGGACAGAAAAATAAGAATAGAACGTTTTTTCCTGTATTTAGTAAATGGGGTTTTTTGGTGTTTGGCGCAATTGGCGCTGACTCTTCTGGTCGATGGGGGGATTTTTCGTAAGCACCCAAAAGGATTTGCTTTAAAATCAGTCAGTCCAAGACGGCAAACTTCAGATTTGTTAAAATATGGATAGCTAACATCTTATAAGCAATTTTATGAGCCCAGAGGGGCGTTAGCCGAAAAGGGCTATTAGTTTCGAAACGACATTTTGCGTCGGTTCACTATAAATGGAGTATCACTTTTTAAATTGTTGCTACCAAATATTATCGCCCTGTATTATAATTTAAAGAAATTAAATAATGAAGAATCTGAATGAATGTATGTATGTTTCTCGCACTGTAATAAAACAACGGTACCTAGCACCATCAAATTTTGAACAGCGTAACCAGAATATGGGCACCTGAAATTTGGAATTTGTTTTATTGTCGATGCCATATTTTTTAAAACTCTAACGAATTTATGATTAAAAAACTCAACGATTTCAAAGTGAGTAGTAGGAACAAAATATTTTCATCTCCAGCGAGCTAGACTGTTTATCCGAAGTTCTAAAGATGTGCTTTTCTTAAGCATCTTTAGCCTACATTGGCGTTAACCCAAATGCTCTCAAAATGTATATGTGTCTGTAAATCAAAAAAAAAAAAAAAAAGGCCGCCTGGGTGTAATACAAAATCTCAAGCTTTTAGATTTTTTTACACTTTTCTAATATTTATCATTTTTACTTCTTTTTCAAGTTGGACCGCTCATCATTTGGCTTAAATTTTTCCTATATTCGTAACTATTTGATGTCTGATAACTTTGGATATTACATTGATTCCTACTCTGACGACATGGACATGGCACTTGAATATTTTTTAAATGAATATAAACGTTTGTACGGAAGACACGATTTAGGAAAATCCCAGATTTCAGAATTCTTGAATGAAACGCTTAATTTCGAAGTCATGCTCGCCAATGTAAGTACGAAATATTTTTAATTTTTCTTGGTAATATTTGCCTATTCTTTTCGCGGGTTTATTATTTGCAGTATAATCACTTCATTTGACGTATGTTTTTCTATGCAGAAGATTAGATAACTTACGGAAGAATAAAGCGCATGTAGTAGTTAAAACTGTTTAATATAGGTTTTGTTTATGATGGATTTAATTGTTGTAATTAACATACTGTATCGTTTTTTTTACGTACGTATGTTAAGGGTTCGTGTATTTGGAGTGAATAACGGCGACACTTAATGAAGTATCGAAACACAATTTATTGGCCAGTATTATTCAAGATAGCTCAAAAAACACTTTTATAGTCGTCGAAGAACTACTATAAACACGCTGGAACAATCAGCAACACAGCCTTCAGGCCATCAGGCTATAATTGTGAAGACAACTTCACGGCAAAGCACCAGAGAACAGCTCCCGACTCTGTTCGGTCGTTCTCGGAAATCTGCTTACTCTCGAGACTCTCCACGCTACAACTCGCAATGCACTCGATGATACACAAGAGCACAGCTCCCCACTCGGTTCAGTCGTTCCCGGAGCTCAAAACACTCTCAGATAAAACTCGACGACGCACTAACTCGCGATACACTAAGAGACTCTCTGGCTACACTCGACGACCAACTCGACAGTAGACTACGAGACACTCGCTCACTGACTCTTAACTAGCTCGAACTAGGCACTCACTGACTGACTATCAACTCGATAGACTCCTCACTGACTGACTGTCCGCGTACCAGCAGACTTTTGGCTTGTGTTCGAGAACATTCTGGGCTAAACCAGTAAGAAATTTTCCAGAAATATCTCCATCTGTGCATAGATCATATCGCCAAATGGGCGATATCTCGCCAAATGTGGTAACCCTGCCTTGCCCTTTTTATGGCAACCCTAAACCTGTTTTGCAGGGAAGCTATCCTACCGCGCATGAATATTTCGTAACAATACTTATTTAAAAATGTTTCATACATACTTTTATTACAATTATTTTTACGTTCTTGCTAAATAATAATAATCTGCTATTACAGATTTATGAAATTCATTATTTATTACTGAAGGCAACAATTAAAATTCAACATAAAAGGAATTTTTGTTTCAAAAGTTTCATTTGAGTTCTGCACGTTTACAAAATAAAATGTATAAACTGTAAACTGGCAAAAATATCAAAAAACTGCACTACTGTTTGAATAAAATTAAAAATAGAAATATATCTATAACAGCAAAATTTAACCAGGAATTGTTTTTCACTGTGGAAACAAACTGATGCGTAGAGATAGATATTTGACAACCTATAAATCGTAAGGGCATACGATTTTATTATGACCTTCGCCGGAAAAAATAATTTTGTTGCAATATATTGTTAAGATGTGTGAGAAGTTGTTTATTAATTTTGACTAATAGTTAATTTTTAATTAAAGTTACTTTCTTTTCACTCTCGTTTTCAACCACGCTTTCCATGCCAAAATGTAAATTAGATGGAGCGCGTTTATTCGAATTAAGATAGAAAGAAGTGTTACTTAAGCGAAGGGTTAGCAAGCTGATTTTAGAGCGTGTTCAGCCTGCTTGGGGCCACGTTGCTACCCTGACTTAATAGCGCTTTGATTCTGTGGCATTGAGTGCTTCTAGCCATTAGGCTTGACCTGCCGGCTTCTACGAGCCAGAGCCTTTTTACGCGTTTACGTTATCCTGTGAGCCATTACGCTAGTCTAATTACGTTTTATTTTAAGTTCAATATTACTTGTTTAAGTTCAGCCAGAAGTATTGGCTCATGTAAACCCAAGTGGGGTCGACTGTAAATTGTTTGTGATAGAAAAGAGGATCATTTACACCCTCTTCCTAATTTTGTTTGTATCCTAAAACCCGAGGATAAATCATTAACAGTTTTTCTAGAGTTCGTTAGTTTTATGTTATCAAAGAATACAAGAATCTACACATGTTCGGATAAAATTAATTTTTTTATATTTAAATTACACTCCTTTGAGCCGTGTATTTTTATATTATCGAAGACGCGTGCTTGTAGCAGACAATAGTTTACTGTAAAAGGAAAAGAATAAATATTTAGAACAGTTTTTTTAAGTTTTATAAAATTCCAGGAATAATATGATTAGATGTGCAAATAGTTATTAGTAAACAATTCCTTTTTATGCTACCATGTTCCACAAATCAGTGCGCAGTACTGAAAATTCCACCTGGATTCCCGGCAGGGACAAAGCGGCTGTTTCAAGCTTTTCCTGCTCCAAAAATCTTCATATCTCTACAGGTGTGCTCGAACAAAAAATGACGTACCAAAGATCGTCGCAGACTTGAATTGATTTAATGAAGGTCATCTTAATTTGCTTTTGAGGGGTAAGAGGGACGTGAAAACGGTTTCCTTTCATGTTATTTTTGCATGTGGTATAGAAAATATAGGTTCTATTCTCAGCTACTTTTAGCTGCATAGTCTACCCGCGAACAAACAGGTTCAGTTCAAATGGCATCTGGGCAAGAAAGCTATGTTGCTGTCGAAAATGATGAAAATTATTCCACTTTTCGAAGGTAGATGAAGTGAGCATTACTGGAGTAACGTTGAATGAAGAAATGATAAGAAATATACAGGGTGTCTCGAAAGATAACTACCAAAATTAACATGTTGGTTTTTCATACCATGGCAAACAAGATTTACATAGGAACTTGCGTCCGAAAATGTGAACGGCGACCGCTAGAGGGCAGTGTTCGCAGGGTTATGGGAAAGTGGGTAGTGGGATCATTTCAGGGAAGGGCGTTGCAAAAGAAAGAGGAATCGGTTTACTAACTCAGTTCTTTATGGGCTTTTTGGTGGCATTTTGTGGAAAGAATGCTGCTGGATCTGATGGTTTACGTTCCAACAGCTACACGCCAAAAATCTGGTTTCAGCTAGCTGGAGCGCCTGCGCGTTTTAGTACCACTGTGCGGGAATACCTCGATAGAACGTATCTTGATCGCTGGATTAGCAGAAGCAGACCAGTAGCATGGCCACCGCGATTCCCCGACCTGACTTGGATTTCGACCTATGGGAATACATGAAGTCCGTGGTGTACGAGACAATAGGAACACCGGACATGGATCTCGTGGCCAGGATCGTGGAAGTGGCGTAACATGTCCGTGACACACCTGCCCGTTTTGAATGGGCCCGTGAATCTATGCTTCGACGTTGTGAAGCAAGCATTGTGACGAATGGGAGGAATTTTGAACTTCTCTGATTTAACCATATTCTTCAATAAAAGTCATATTAACTCTCTTTCTACATCTTTTCTTTCTTCCCCTTTATTCTTGCGAACATTTGTCCTCTAGGGTCGCCGTTGGCATTTTCAGACGAAATTTCCTACGTGAATCTTGTTTGTCATGGTATGGTAGAACAGCATGTTAAGTTTCGCAATGATCTTTTGAGATACCTTGTATAACGTTTGAAAGTGTAGAGAGGTAGAGTCAATGTTGAAGAAAGAGAATGATGAACACAATGTGAGGTCAAGGCATTGGGGTAGCTTCCGGACACTAGTCAGAATTAAGATATATGAGGAAGAAGAAGTCTGTGATGAGGTGCAGCATGCTCCAGACGTCGTCGAAGGTGAAACTGAGGTAAATGTAGATTGAAGGAAAGCTACCTGCTCTCACTTGACACACGTGAGAGCAGGTTGCTTCCTGACTGGAGGTGGAGGAAGATAGGCTATTGATTGCCTGAGGGCAGTCACATACAAGCAAGTGTACTTGTAAATTATAATGGGAGAAATTAAATAGAAATGAAAATTTAGATGAATAAAGTCACAAATGTTTCAACAAGGTCAGATATTTAGTAAATATGTATATTAGGCTTAGAAGGATTTTTCTTCTGTTCCAGCAAGAGAAAGCAGAATAATTGTTGGGGGTTTAATATGGATATTTTATACCAATATTCATTGATTTTTTAAGTAATTGAAAATGGTTAAGAACGTGAGGACATTCGGAAGTTACGTATTTTTTGGGATGCAATAAGCCGTGTCATTAGACAAATCGACTACATTGCAAATTATAGTATCATATTAAATTATTACAGAGATAGACTTGATTTGAATAATTTTATATACTAGATTTTAAAAAAAGCACGTTTGAATAAAATAACATAATCAACTTATCAGGACTGGGTGTTCTGTGCATGCTCTTTGCAAACATGGTGAAATACTTACAAGGGTTCTTCTTCTCAAGTCCTGAACTGGAACAGGGAGCTGATAAAATGTAGGCTTTGTTCTGGTGTAAATGCTGTGCTGGAGAATAACTGCACGTGAAAGGGATTTGAAATCCTCTTTTATTAAATCACTCTTATTTACACACTTCCCAACTCGGGAGAGATACAGAAAGTAAAAGACCGCACTTGGGCCTAACTTAACAATCAAATAAATTTAAAACTAAATCTAAATAGAAATTAAAATCAAACTTTGCTCACAGAGCGATTCGCGGAGTTTGGCCTCTCACTAAAAGGGTGCGTAGCAAGATATACTAATACTAGCGCACTTCAATTTGTTTCAAAATGCAATCACGTAGTAAGCACTATGGCTTATAAATTTAGCTGCTAGCTGGTCAGGCGAACGTTGAGCAGAGTGACCGTGATCTGAGACTAAAGCTCTCTCACACTGAGAGGTTTCTACCTCTGGTTTAAATAGTACTTGGCTGTACTTCAAATTAGCATAAGCTGAAAACGCGCGCTTCTTCTGACGGGAAGTTGAAACAGAGAGGAGATAGAAAGATTTAAATTAAAATAAAACTGGGTTAGTTTAACTAAAACCTTACAAACTTCTATATCCCGTGACAATGTTGAATTTTATGTAATTGTCTTTTGTATTCTATTTATTTTAAACTTGCTTACTTTTTCCTTAGCATCCGATTATTTAGATAATTAATATTAAGCTACCTAGAAGGAATATAAAGGATATAAATAATAGCTTTATAAGTAAAGAAGATTTTTTTCCTACTTGATATTTATGAGGTTATTTATTAATTTATTATTATTATTCTTACTGCCTCAAATCACTAATGCTACCAAAAATGTTCTACTGGGCTATTTCAAAACTTGTTGATTTAAAATGTACTATGTGCTTATTAACTGATAAGTTATTAAGAGTTATTTTTTACAGATTACTAGGAAGTTTGAGACAAGTACGTATGAAAATTACACGGTTCAGAAACTTATTGATGAATTACCACAGGTAAAGTTATCGTTTTGTAAAATCTTATATATTATATGTATTATACATTATATATAGATATATATATATATACAATATTTCTGTGCCATTATTGTGATAAGATGACTTGGTGAAAGAAAGTTGCAACGGATTGGCGGTGGTTGTCTGTGCAAACTTGCATAAACGTTACTGCGTAGTTAGAAAGATGAAAGATGACACTCGAAGAACACACATAACAGTAAATTTCACAAATAATTCTATTACTTGATAATGCACATCATCACTGTGGGTGCGATATGCATCCCCGAATTTTGTAGAGCTTACATCTTGAACAATGGACAAAATTAGAAAAGTAAAACTAGCGGAAAGGCGACCCAACAAAAGAAGCAAAGGTGAAGAGCGAAGAGAAGGGGAATTGGACGCAGTTACCTTTCATACCGAATTCCATTTTAAATCATATGACAGATTAATGTCCAGACGTTAGGTTAAGGTTTCATCGATAAGTGCGCATCAGAATTCAAGGGAGTTAGAAAAATTATAGTTCTGTTATTTCTAGAATGAAAACGGAAGTTAAAAGGTTATTATTAATTTATTATTTGAAAGATTTTGAAAGATAGATATTTTATATTTTACAAATATATATATTATATATATGTATATTTGTACACATATATAT
>KK116592.1:31649-45137 GCA_000611955.2 Stegodyphus mimosarum
TTTTTTTTTTTTTTTTTTTTTTTTTGCCTGTGCGTGTGCTGTCACTACGGCTTTAGGAAAGCCTTTTCGACCATTCATTGTTATGTTACTTTCCATCGTTTAGATGTATTCTATCTCTCCTGAACGTTTGTAACCGATTTGCTGAAACACCTTGCATGTATAATATTATATTATCAACTTTTTTTTTTATTTTAAAACAAAATTATCCCAATATCATTTCTGCTCAGTATGTCGCTGAAAATTAATCATTTATGACCTAGTGGTTGATTTTTTACGTATTTATTCGGAATTTTGTTATTTTACTGATTTTGATTTTATTTCTTTCGCGTTTTTGTGGATTATGTTCTAAATTTCTTATTTGCTATCCATCTATCTATCTAGCTCTATCTCTATGTATATTTATATATGGGGATAGGGACGAAACTTGTAGATCTTGGGGGACGATGAATAAAATGAGAAGTATTAAGACATTTATAGAAAATTAAAGTAAAACTGATGCCTTATTTTCTTGCTACAAGATGAAATTTATTAAATTTATTATTTCTTAATAATTATTTTATTATTTATTATTTTTCCACGTAATTTAATGTCAGGGTTTATAAGCTATATTAGGATGTTTTTGTGTCTGAGCAAAACATAAAGTATTTTTCTGCCTTTTTTGGTAGGTAGATTGGCTTCACTACTTCAGCTCCATACTCGGGAATCAAGTCGATGCAAATGAGACCTTTATTATTAATCGTCTAGATTTCCTGAAAGAGGTTATAAATTTGATCGAGCACACGGACAGTAGGTAAAACAAAAATTTTAAGACTTTTAAGTTATTGCTAAAATACAGCTTGTCTATGAAAAATGCATTCTGTTCCAGTAAAATGTTACACAAGCCTACGATGGTTGTACTTGTTAATTTTTTGTGATCAATTTTTAAGTAATTTTTAACGCTGAACCAGGAAATTACCTTCATTCTTTGCCATCACGTTAACAGTTTTTGCAAATCGTAAATTTCAAAATTATTAAAAAGTCCAAAAATTGCGAAAGTATGATGCTTTAAAATAGATATAAAACTTTTAAAACTCTTGCCTTATAATTTCTACTTCTTCTTTTTCTTTTCTTTCCTTTTCTTTCTTTTTTTTTTTTTTTTTTTTTTTTTTTTTTTTTTTTTTTTTTTTTTTTTGCTTATGCTAGTATTTTTATAGCAACACAGTTGAAGGATCTGACCTTGAGAGGGGTCCATTCACACCGTCAGTTTTCGAATGACAGTTGCTATGAATGAGACTCATTTTCTATTTTAATGCATTTTTGATTTATTTCCATTATTTTTTTAAAGTTAAACTTTAGAAGTAAATTGGGCCTTTGAAGCCGCATCTCTTCCCTCTCCTTCGCTCTAAATGTCCTTGAGAGAATCAACAAAATATTTTGGGCACCCAGCTGTGGTAGTGCCCAGTGACACTGAATGTCGTACTGAAGGGTCAGGTTTCGAAACCCGGAGAAGGCATGGATGTTTTTAAATGTATAAAGTATTTGCAGCATGGGGACATTTAAAATACGCAAGGAGCCAGAAGTCCTCTCGAGAGGTTCGTAGTCGGGAAAGAGGTATGGGAGGCACTAAGACCCCCTCTCCCCCGGAGTGCTTTACTTCAAAATTGGCAGCGGAACTGAGCAAAGTCGTACTGTCACCTGTATGGTGTCCAAGACTCTTGCCAACACCAGGCTCCGTACCATGATGAGCTTTGTGAGCTTGTTCTGATAACAGATAAGCGAGATTAGAAAATATTTTGAGTCGAAGGATGAAGAGATGGCGGGAGAGTTGGCTCTTCATTTCTACACTCTCATAAATGGATTACGTGTATTGATCTCAAAATAATATTGATGTTTCTAGGAAAGAAAGGAGTGTATACAAAGTTTCCTTGTTTTTTTGTGTGTGGATGGACTAGCACAGACAGAAAATCATTGGATTGCTCAAAAAGGGGCTAATTAGAACAAAAATGTGATCCGAAAAGCTCTCACATATCCGAATAAAGTTCTCCCTCCAACTCTGTATATCAAGTTAGGCTTGATGAAGCAATTTGTCAAACCCTTATTAGGTATTTCTCCCGCCTTCTTCGCATGTCCTGGCGGTGTAGTGGTCAGCATACTCGACGCGTATTCGAGAGGTCGTTTCCCGGCGAAGGCGTTGCTCATTTTTCTGCTTCCGAGCAAATCCTACTTACTCTACACCGTTATCAAGTGCATTTATGGATCCTGACGTTAGAAAACTTCTCAAAGATGGTAATTTTGAGAAACAATGGAAGTTGCTGAAAAAGAAGTCTGAGGAGCCCTTTAAGTGGCAGAAACCAAATTTACGGGCAATAAGAAATATTCGAACTTCAAGTCACTCGTTAAAAAGCATCTTGCAGAACTAACAAATTTAGATTGTTACATATACTTGAGTTCACTTTCTAAATTCATATTTTTACTATTTTCTTGAAAATCTGGATCCGTTAGCTAAGAGACGAATGAGAGATTTCATCAAGGTATCAAAGGAATTGAAAGGAAGTATCCGGAAAGCTCCCAAAAGTGGACTACTTCAGTAATGACTGAATATTGTTTTATGTTACATAGAGATAAACCCCATCAAGAGCAGAAAAGGAAAAGCACGAAGCAGAGCATGAGCGGTAATGGACATTTCGAGGTACGAAGCAAAATTGCGTATTTTACGTACATTAAGCTAAAACGGGGATAAATTCTAAGGTAAAAACGTTTTAAGTCTATTTTAAAGTTGCAAATTTTCACAATTTTTCGACTTTTCTTAATGTTTCGACGCTATTTAGAAAATAACTGTTTCTGAAAGAAGCAGGCGTGATGGAAAAAAATGAAAAACGTAGCACAACCACAATTGTGCAGGCTCCCCTTGGCGTAATGGCAAACCGCACATTGAGTTGATCAATGTTAACGAATTTTTCTTACTGCCCATGCTCAATAGTGTACCATTGGCGTGGGTGAAAATACTGGCGAATAAAAATAAACAACCCTACATAAGCCTGTTCGTCATGTAGGCCTTAGCGACTCTTTACGATTGCAGTACTATGGATACTTTTTTTTGTGCTTATTGCGCTTGCTTCTGTTTCATTTCATTTTGGTTTATTTTGTTCATAAACATTACATTTAATATCAGTTATTTATAATAATTTCTTTCGCGTTAATTCAGTAGTTTAAACTAGATATATTCCTTAAGTTGGTTTAAACATCAACCATATACCATATTTATCTTCTTTTAAAATTACGCCAAAGTCGTAATTGCGCCAGATTCTCCTCTGGGCATGCACAGCATGCGTAATTCGTTTAACATTGTTCAACTGAATGTGCGGTCTGCCATTACGCCTCCCGTGGTTATTACGATTTTCATGAAACATTAAAGTGTAAGATGTAGAAGTATTAGTAATAGTAATTTAGTCCTTAACAGTATAATTCTAACTTTAGATTTCATAGTATTAACCCTCTGTTGCACACCTTTAAAAGTACATATCTTCAGATTTTGCATATAACATATTCCCACTGGAAACGGAATTTCACACGATTTTTCAAAAGCACTTATGGGCAGCAAACTATTTTATACGCATATAAGTATTTCAAACATATTTCTTACATTAGAAAATACTTAAAAATGATAAAATTAAAAAACGACATACATATTTAAAATGTAAATGTGTATATATAAATGTAAATTTATATATTGTAGTTAAAATTTAAATGTGTATAATTTTCATACTATACACTGGTGTGCAAAAATTAAGGACGAGACGGTTTTTTCAATATAACTTTGTACAAAAGCTTTCCGAATCAACACATTTAATACCGTAAGATCTCCAATACGTAAGGACATGAGTAATGTAAGCAACACTTACTAAAAGAGAAATCAGAGGGATAAAAAGAAGCTTTATTGAAAAAGTAGCATGGAGCGCAACTGAAGGAAGAAACATCCCTGTGATGGGTGTCCAGCAAGAAACATCCGGTCTTTAATAGGGGATACGATCTCCCCTGACTGCTAGGCAGGTTTCACATCATTTGTGCGTGCTGGATATGTGGTTGTTAATGAGCTGTTGAGACACTGCTGCTCGTTCCTCTTGTAACACCAATCGCAGTTTCGGAATCGTTACTGGCGATAAGTTACATGCTGCCACGGGTCTCCGTAGTAAGTTCCGTACATGCTTGACGGGATTTAGGTCCAGAGACCTTGCCGACCAATCCATGTGTTCTATATCTTCACTCTCCAACAGCTCTTCGACAGTAACTGTGCGATGAGGTGGAGCGTTGTCGTCCATGAAGAGGAACTGAGGACCCATAGCCCTTGTGAAGAGACGCATGTAAGGAAGAAGAACCTCGTTACAATAGCAGTCCCAGGTGACGAACCTCCTTGGGAGATATGAAGGTCGGTCCGGCTACCAAGCATTATGTCTGCTCGAACGAGAACTCCGCGACCTCCAAAACAGTCCCTTTTGATGATGTTGAAGGGGTTATTGCGTGTTCCCCGCTCTGTCCAGATGTGTATGTGTCTAGAATCGCAACTCAGACTAAATCTGCTCTCATCTGTAAAGAGTACTCGTCCCCATTCATTGTCTCTCCAATTCCGGTGTTCCCGGCACCACAGAGAACGCCTTCTCCGATGGGCAGGCGTTAGAGGTACACACCGTACAGGGCGTCGTGCAAACAGACCACCACCGTGCAGTCTTCTGGCCACGGTAAAACGCGATATCGGTCGTCCAGTCGCCTGTGTCGTGTGTCTAGCGATTTCTCCCGCTGTCTGCCGCCTGTTTCTTCTGGCCTGTAAGGCAATATACCGGTCATCTGCGGGTGTGGTTCCTCGTGGACGACCACTACTAAACCCCCGGATAGCTGTTCCTGTAGTTTGAAATTGTCTCCAAAGTCGTGAAACGATGCTGTGAGCAATTCCGAACTCTGCAGCCACACTTGTCACACTGCGGCCTTCCTCCAACTTCCCAATGATGCGACCTCGGGTAAAAGCATCCAGATGTCGTCTAACAGATTGATTATTCGCCATTTCTCGCTGAGGCAGCAACTCGGTGTGATTTTAACTGCTATACGGCGTGCAATCTCTTTGCCAGAAATACTGATCTTACACCTACAACATGCTTTATACTACTCAGACACTCCCCCATTACGTCTACCTGCATATCTGCGCATGTGCTACCGTACATCACCTTACTTAATCTCCTGATTGGTCTTTCTGTCCGCTCTGCCTCTTCGTTCAGCTGATATGCTAATTTTTCGACTTCGTCCTTAATTTTTGCACACCATTGTATATATTATAGATTGCTGCAAAATTAATAATTACTAAAGTCGGTCAGTATAATATGAAATTAATTAAATGCTAAAGAGATAGTTAATAGAAAGTTAAATCCTTCAATAATGGTAAAATTGCTAACAGAAGGAGAAAACAGAATTTTAAAATCAAAACTGAACAAAAAAATTATATATTGTTACGTGCGTACGGGTTCGTTATATATTGAATGCACAAGTCGTTAAAATGTTAACAAAAATTTATTCTTTCCACAAGAAATAAATTAAAATGCTGAAATATTTCTTCACAGATCTTCGCACAATATCACAATATCTCAAACGTTTAGCAAAAACGCAGTTCAAAACAGATAAACTAATTCTATCTCACAGCGAAATCGCTACAATCAATACAGCATTAAGAAGCATTAAGTCAAACAGCACTTCGCTTTTTACAACTACAAGTATAACAGCAACAACAACGACTGACTGAGATGAGTCTAGTCTAGTCTGGACAACTATTGCTGGGATATTGCCAATTATGGGCAACTTATCCAGCTCACGGAGGAATTGCATAGAGCCCCTAACGTGCAATTTCCTTAAATTAAATAAAACCAAATATGCGGTATGAAAGGGATGCCGTTTGCATCGCAAGGTTGCAATAAACCAAAGTCCTGCAATGTAGAGAGAAGTCCTAACTAAAATCCTGACTGCGGCAGAGCCGCGTTAGTACATGTCTGCGTCCTAACCAGTGCCCATGAAAGTAATATAATTTATTAAACTTTAGTTATACAATACAATACAATACAATACAAATACTGAATTAATACATGAAATATAACATAAAAATGATAATAAAAATTGACATTCTTGATTAAATATGATAACTAGGATAAATAACGAAAGCCTATTTACATATGTACAAGTTGAAGCAATGCTCTAACAACTACTAAGTTGGGAAATTCAGATCCCTTAGTAAGTGAGCCGCATATGGCCTGATGTTGTAATCCTCATCTAAGGCTATGTAGTCTAGAACATGGAAATGTTGAAGATGTTTACATAATAAGGCAGATTTAAAGAAGTTGGCATTCATTCTATGTAAATAATGATTTACATATTCAATCCTCAGGTCTCTGTGTAAGGTCTCATTAGATACGTAGAAATGGGCATTTGTGATAAGTCTTAAGACTTTGTTTTGCGTAATCTGAAGTTTTTCAACATCTTTTTTAGAGTAAGCCGCCCAGGCCGGCGAAGCATAAGAGAAAATGGGCCTTATGACAGCAATATATAAATGCCTTTTCTTTACTAAGCTTAAGCTTGAATTTCTTCCAATAAGTGGGAGTAGGCAAGTAATTACACTTAATGCTTTGCTTCTGACACGGTTAATATGGTTTTTCCAAGTTAGCTTATTATTGAGTGTCACTCCTAAGTATGTAGCCTTAGATACCAACGGTACCTCAGTGCCAAATAATTTAATCTTTTCATTAAATCTTCTACATCTTTGTTTTCTTCTAATAACTAATAGTTCGGATTTTGCCGCATTTATCGATATACGCCAACGCGTACACCAGTTTTCAATATCAGGCATGTAATTTTGCAGGGCACGTATCGCAAGGTCGCCTTAAGTGATCTGGTAGCAATGGCGTTATCATCCGCGTAACATCCCAGATATTGTTGTCTCGTGAATCTATCCTTGGGAAAATCTGAAACGTAGAATGTATAGAGAACCGGGCCCAGAATTGATCCCTGGGGGACCCCTGCACCCAGTCTCATACAATTCGAGCTGTCTGAACCAATTGAAACATAAAAATTTCTGTCCTTGATAAATGAGTATATAATCCTTATAATTTCTCTATTAAAATTAAGTTGTACTAATTTGTATATTAGCCCCTCATGCCAGACGCGGTCGAAAGCTTTCGCCACGTCAAGCATGAGTGACTGAGAAGAGGTGTTTCACCTCGGCTTTTATAAGCTTTTTAATTATCAATAGAACAATCTCGATTTTTCTAGATTTTTCTGGATGGCAACAGTAATTACGAGAGATTTATTTATTAAGACATCTCTTTTATTTTTATTGCTATTTTTTTTCGACGCGGCTGTCTTTTCAAAGATCGTCTGCGTTGCACGGGGAAATAAAAAGGAATTTTAATTACAATTCTAAATGAATAGCCAAATAAATGTGAAATTCGTAACAATATATATAAATCAAATAAAATCTGAAAGGTTTGAGATTTTAAATTACGTCCAAAGGGGCGTTTTTTTTAACATTTTGTGTGCTATCTTTATTTATTAACTATCATCTTTTTCGCAGTTAAACCATAAAATGCAGTTCAAAGCAATATCACAAAATAATTTTAAAATGAGCCTATCCATAGAATTTCCGATACACAGTCTCACGCGCTGGAAATAAAAATGTTTTTCTCTACAACGTTGCCATTCCTTGCTTTGAAATCCTTGAGTTTGTTAATGAAAAATTCGTTAAAGTTTTGCAAAATATGAAATCGATAAAACAAATTCCAAATTTCAAATTTGGGCTTCCAGCTGCCCATATTCGGGTGGAAACGTTCAATAGTTTAAATCTGACAGATCTAGTTTCCGTTGTCTTATCACAATGCGAAAAACATATATACGTTTATGTAGATTCTTCATTATTTAATTTCTTTAAAGATAATACAGGGCGATAATATTTGGTGGCAAAAATTTGAAAACAGAAACAACGCTTTTAGTGAATCAACGCAAAATGCCAAAAAGAAATTAATAGTTCTTCTGGGCAAAATTGCCGTCTTTGGACTAATAATAGAAAATTCAGCAATTAAAAAGTTTGAAATTTTTTAGTCTTATGCAACAAAAAAATTCTTTTCATAAAACCTGTGTTTCTAATTCATTAAAAACAACCCCCCCCAAAAAAATAATAAAGAAGCAATTTAAAGAAAGTAAAAATAAAGTAGAGAAAGTAGAGAAAATGTATCTAAACGATATTAATGACAAATGAGTAGACTATAATTAGATACCACGACTTAAATTCAATGGTTCTTTGAACAAGTGGAAAATTGGAAAATTAAAAAAAAAATTATTCAAAATTTAAAAACTTAAATTTTACAGAAACTAGGCAATTTTACTTAACTTCATGTTGTTTAGATCCTTTGCATTTCTTGATGACTTGTGAATTATTTTTCAGATTATTAATTTTTGTAATTTTTCCAACTTTCCTCTTATCCAAAGAATATTTAATTTTTGCTCCTCACATTATGTTAAATAGTTTCGAATATCGAACAGGTTATACCCCGATGAGTGAATTAATATAAAGTTTTCTTTTATTTTCTGTTTTCAGTTTGACTACCTTATTCGTATTTTATTAATATCTTTTAGTTTAATTAAATTTCATTTATTTTAAATTAACTTCTTCAAATTATTTTTTTTTAATTTTCAACCCAAAGGTGAGTTATCCCAGAGTAGTCTGGAAAAGGCATTTTGCGTCAAATCTCTAAAAGTGTTGAATCTCTTTTCAAATTGTTGCCACCAAATATTATAACACTAAATTAAATAATGAACAATCTTCATGAATATATATATATATATATATATCTTGAAATGGGAAAAAACAACGGTATTTAGAGCTATCGAATTCTGAATAAAGTACACTCGAATATGGGCATCTGGAAGGTCGAATTTTAAATTTCGAATTTTTTTTATTATCTGTTTTATATTTTGTGAAACTTTAAGAATTTTGAATTAAAAAACTCAACGATTTCAAAGCGAGCTGTGTCAACACTGTACGAAATGAAACATTTTTATATCCAGGTCGTGAGACTGTCTGTCAGAAATTCTAAAGATATGCTGATTTTAAATATTTTTAGCCCAAAGCGGAGTTATCCCAAATGCTCTCGAAACGTTCATGTGTGTGTAAATTAAAAAAAAAATTGAAAGGTTTCAGATTTTAAATTACATCCAAAGGGGCGTTTTTTAACGTTTTGTGTGTTACCTTTATTTATTAAATATCATGTTCTTGGCACTTAAACCATAAAATTCAGTTCCACAGAAATATCGCAAAATAATTTTAAAATGAGTGTAGCTTTAGAATTTCCGATACACAGTTCTGCGCGCTTTAGATAAAAAAGTTTTTTTTTTCGTAGAGTGTTGCCATTGCGTGCTTTTAAATCGTTTGAGTTTGTTCATCAAAAATACGATAAAGTTTTACAAAATATGAAGTACATAATAAAACAAATTCCAAATTCTAAACTTGGGCTTCCAAATGAGCATGTTCGGGTGGAAACGTACGTGATTCAAAATTGGATGGCTCTAGGTAACGTTGTTTTATCACATTTGGAGAAATATACATACATTTATGCAGATTCTTCATTATTTAATATCTTTAAATATAACACAGGGCTGCAATATTTTGTGGCAACAGTTTAAAAAGTCATTCAGACTTTTAATGTTTCCGACGCAAAATCGTAAAACGAAAACAATAGTCCTCCAGGGACCAAGCCCCTTTGGACTAATAATATTTTTTTAGAATTTATTAGTCCAAAGGGCCAATTTGCTCTGAACGACTATTAATTTCGTTTAGGCATTTTGCGTCGATTCACTTTTCAAGTTGTTGCCAACAAATATTATCGCCCTGTATTATATATAAAGATAATAAGTAATGAAGAATCTGCATAAATGTAGGTATGTTTCTCGCATTGTGATAAAACAACGGTACCTAGATCCGTCAAATTTAGATTATTGAACGTTTCCACGCGAATATGGGCAGCTGGAAGCCCAAATTTGAAATTTTGAATGTGTTTTATTATCGATTTCCCATTTTGTAATTTTTTAATGAATTTTTGATTAACAAACCTAACGATTTCAAAGGGAGCAATGGCAACATTGTGCGAAAAAAACATTTCTCTCTCCAGCGGGCGTGACTGTGTATCGGAAATTCTAAAGATATGCTCATTTTAAAATTATTTTGCAATATTGCTGTTGAACTGAACTTTTTGATTTAAGTGTGAAGACCATGATATTTAATAAATAAAGGTAACCCACAAAACGTTAAAAAAACGCCCTTTTGGGCGTAATGTAAAATCTGAAAGCTTTCGGACTTTTTTTTTAATTTAATGCACTTAAAATGTATTAGCCCAAAGGGGTAGAAAAGCTATTAATTTTGTTTTGGCATTTTGCGTCATCCACAATAAAACAATGTTTCACTTTTCAAATTGTTGTCATTAAATATTAGAGCCCTGGATTATATTTAAAGAAACTAAATGATGAAGAATCTGCATGAAATTATGTATGTTTCTCCAACTGTGAAAAAACAACCTTACTTAGAGACATCGAATTTTGAGTAACGTAGTCCTCCATTCGAATATGTGCATCTGGAAGCCTAAATTTGGAATTTGTTTTATTATCTGTTTCACATTTTCTAAAAAGTTAATGAATTTTTGATTAACAAAGTCTACAATTTCAAAGCGAGCAACGGCAACACTGTACGGGAAAAGAACCTTTTTATCTCCAGCGCCCTAGACTGTGCATCGGAAATTCTAAAGGTATGTTCTTCTTAAATATTTTTTGATGTTGCTTGTGGGGTTTTACTGTTTAATCCTAGTGTTCTAACTTAGAACCCCACGAACACTAACAAGCGAATAATCACTTAAGTGTGTGAATAGAACACGTAAGACTTTAAAGAGGGCTTGCAATCCTTTATTTTTCAGTATATTTACAATGAATTCCTACTTGGAACTTTACACAAAGCCGGCTCGAACATAAAATAATAATAATTTAAACTAAACTAGCTTAACTAAGCTATTTGAAAGGTATAGCCGGAGCTATCAGAATCTAACTAGTTGGCTCCTAAGTATTAATTAAATCGGCGAAGTCAAGCAAGGCCCTAAGGTATGGCTCGAGCGCAGCAATAGCTAAGAGAGACGTAGCCAAAAGGCAAACGCGCGCTAGTCATTGAATCAGACTCTCTCTCTCGAAGTCGGTGAAGTCACGAATTAAATAGACTCAATATTTCATTCAGCTCATTTGTATTAACAGCGATTTTGAATTTACGTTTTGGCAGGAAATTGTAAGCTGAAATTAGAATAAGATAGGATAGATACAAAACTTAAAATAACTGTTAATAAACTTAGGATAAGCCTTACATGCTGTTTAATTGAATTTTATGGTTTATGTGCGAAGAACATGATATTTAATAATATAAAGGTAACGCACAAAACATTAAAAAACCATTCCTTTGGGAAATATATAAAATCTGAAAACTTTCAAGTATTCTACTTTTTTAATTTAATTTTTTTAATTTTTAAACCGGACTGATCGAGGTATGACTATGCGAGGCATTGCTGTATATTGCTGGTTGTAGAGCATCGACTGAATCCCAACCTGTAGCAAGCTGTGGCTTAGTTGGCAAGGTCTCTAAACATTGACAGTTTATGTTCTTCAGTGCATCCTTAGTATATTTGGAGAAGTATATTTATTTTGGGGGAATTTCGAACATCTACGGTATGAACTACGATGACTGTTTTCTATTTATCAGCTACATGTGGTACAACGAGACCAGAGTAGGTCCAACAGCACAGTAGATAGCCAACGTAGAATGCAATAGCACAGAGACTATCTATGCCATTTTTATTTTTCGTTACAGAGTGTTGGCTAATTACATGGTATGGAGAGTTATCCACCAGTCTTTGCCGTTATTATCCTGCACCGGAAGGAATCTATACAATAGGAGAGATTCCTTAATGTGGTGGGAACCCCCTTTCTACGCGGAATGTAACGTAGCTGCGCGGAATCGTTGGAGATTTTGCATGTCTCTGCTTAGTGACAGCATGAGATTGGCGGTCAGATCCTATTACATGCAAAGATATCTTACAGAAGAAAGCAGGGCAGACGTAAGTAATAAAATGAATAAAATTCCCTTATAAACGAATGCATATCCGCAGTTTACAAATCATGTGTATGAACATAGGTGGATTGGTTATTTAAAGAATCTAATGTTATACATTAATTTATTCATTACTTGCTCATTTCGTAACCAATTAAATGATCAAGTAATGAAATCACTGCGATCATAATAATTTCAAAATAAATAAAATGGCAAATGTTCTAATAATATAGAACACTCTCAGCATCTGTGCGTATGTAAGCAAAGCAAGCTCAAAGCATTGTGTCTTGCTTATTGTCAAAAACATTTATTTAGAATCTGCTGCTGTTGAACAGATTAATGTAGCTTGTAGAGACATTAGGTTAATTACAAGCAGGAGAGGTGAAAAATATGCAATTCCTTCGCCGGGAATCGAACCACGGACCTCTGAAATACCGGCTCAGTGTGCTGACCATTACACCACGAAGGCACGCTACGAATGGGGGAGATGTACCTTATAAGCTTTAAATACAGTTAAGAAAAATTTAAAGCTAAAAAGTGTTTAAAGCAAAGGTGGGCTGAAAATTCTATTATTAAATTCTTTTTAAAATTCTGAAAAATACCTTTTCTGTGATTCTTTTAAATTGAATATCTGTTCCTTGGAGATGGTATATGGACAGTTGTCTTATATATATACACACATATGTAAAGATTCGGCGTAGATGACTTGTTGATCACCAACTGCGCACATGAAATGATAAATCCATGTAGATATATTCAGGATTAGAAGATACGTCAGATGAACCAACAACGGAGAAGAAACATTTTAGTAGAAATAGCGTTGATTCATATGCAGTTTTATTCTGGTAATTAAACCAGCTTCCAATATAATCATGGGTACTCTGTGCTCCTACACAATTTTGAAAGCTTGTATCTTCTATACACAAAGGAAGGTAGTGAAGCAGGAAAACCATACGTGGCTAGCAAAAGCAAGATAAAGAAGGAAAAAGGAAAAGGAACTGCACATTTAGTAGCAGTGGTATTTATAATAAAAATTTTCTTTAATCTAATTGGTTGAGAGCTTTTCCGTATTACAGTGCTTACATAACCGCATAAATTTTGAAAGACGCTCTTTAGAAATAGTTATGACAATTTTTTAGAATAGATAGAGGAAGAAATCAAATTAGAAGAGGAATTAAGGGGCTTCTGCTAATTTAAAGTACAATATATACTATTTTTTATCTTATACACACATACACATATAGGTTGATAGATAGATACAGTAGATAGTAGAAAGATAGGTAGGAAGGTAAGTAGGTAGTATAATTTTTATTTTATGTATATAAACACAAGCACGCATGTCTTCT
>KK116592.1:45280-59495 GCA_000611955.2 Stegodyphus mimosarum
GTAAAACATTACAAATTAATTACCCAAAAGAAAATCGTAAAAAATAAATAAATAAATAAATAAATAAAAATAACCAAATGCTGGTATTTAAGAAAATCAACTTTAAAAAATTGCTACACGTAAAAAACATTAAAGCACAAACATAATTAAAATTAAAATACCAGAAAAAATACAAAAATGGCAGTAAATGGAAATTTAGCCTACGTCGAGCTTTAGTGGACTCGTCAGGGGAAAAGCACTGTTGCTCATATATATATAATATTATTTGAAACAAATCAACATATTTTTTTCAAGCAATATTCTGCTTTTTAGCAGTTACACATACTTGAAAAACGATGTTTGAAATACAGTCAAATTCAAATTGGAAGAATTATAATTTTCCAGAATAGACTGCTTTAAAACTTCATTATTTAACACTTTTAACTATGCAAATAAAGATATTTCTTTAGTTTTGAAGTAATTAATATAGTTCCTTGTATAATAATTATTTTATTTCCTTTCGTCTTCCCTCAGGCACTGAATATGACGGAATATATTCGTACAGCATTCATAAATGTACTGTCAAACTCAACTTGGATGGATGAAGAAACTAAAGAGAAAGCAAAAGAAAAGGTTTTTATTAATATCCTTATTTTACTCGTAATGTTTCAAACAATAAAACTTCATAAGATAAAAGAGACTCTCAGCTCTCCAGAAGACTGTAATAATGCAGTTTTTTTTTTAATTCGCAAGCACTCTTCATTAAATATTAAAATTTGTAAGAAGAAAATTCATTTTAAATATTTAGCGATTTTACCGATTTGTAATGCTGATTTTAAAGGTCAGAAAAGTCAATAAGATCTTGATCAACTCAATATTGTTAGTATGCCATTCAATGATATTAGTACGCATATTTTCTTCTTTAACTAATCAGTTATATTATATCCTACATCATAATGCTTCCTTCGGGCACTACTTTGATTTCGTTCACAAGTGTTTAAATTTATCTGGAAGGGACTAAGTTCTGTATTTTTACAAACTGCTCCTCACTGTAAGAAGGAAGAAATGTTTGAAACTACAGTTAATGTTAATTATTCTAGAATATCAATTTTGACCAGAAAATGAGCATCCTAATTTTCAACAATATATTCATACAATCAGCACTTTTCTGAAAGCCATTCGCCTTCATACGGAAAAATATGTATTGTATTACTTTATTAATATTCCATTTAATGTAATAACCTATATATATATATATATGTAAGAAAAATAAGGAATATGTCTATGATTAAATTAACAACGTAACAACTCTTCTCAATTCTAAAAATAGTAACCTCTCTCTGCACTGCGTCATTTCTAGATTGATCCATGCCATATGGCACTTACATAATTCTGATGATGTAAATGGAACTAAAAGTCAAGTAACCAATAATAATTTTACAGAAGTATTAACTGTCCAATCAAAATGCGTTGTAAACCAAAACTAACTCAGTCTGAATTGGGATTTTATCCTGAACGTAACGCACTTGCTCTTTACGCTTCGGTCTAGTTGAACTGCTATCTGCTGCTTTCTTCTTTCTTACTGAAAATTAATCTAAAATGTGACTATTTTGGAATAGGCACATTTCATGTGCCAAGTTGATTGTGGCCACAACAAGCGGAAATAAAAAATGAAGATTGAATCTGCCTTCGCCTCTGATTTCCTATTCGTTATAGATCAACACTTCTACGACGTTAAAATTTCCTGCTGGTCATTTACTTCAGACTTTTTATTATTATTATTACATATATATATATATATACATGTGATATTTAAATGCGTGCTACTTAATCAGTCGTAATGGCTGAGTGTAAAGGCATGAAGACGACGTTGACAAAACTCAGATCGAAGCATCACAATCTTCATTTTTATGCAAGTCAATTATTTTTACTTCCTGGCATGAAGTAAAAAGGAAGTATTGTAATCGCGGAAAATTTCGGGTATCGTATTTCAAAGGAAATATCCATTTTGACCGCTACCGAATGCAATTCGACGATGTTTTTACGTGACATTCGTACGTAAGGACTTTTTTTCCCGCAGAAAATTATAAAACCGATTTAAAGTGGATTCTGAAGAGATTTGTTTCGTGGCATATGTACGTATGTATGCATCTTGCATACCTCAAAAACAAGTAATCTTAGAATGTTGCAATTTTGTATATAGGACTACTATAACATGTAGATATGTACTTCCTATTTTGGTTGCAATCGGACGCAACAAAAGTATATAAATATAAATATATATATAGATATAGATATATATGTATGCCTATATATATAAATATAAATATATATATAGATATAGATATATATGTATGCATATATATATATATACATCCGGCTCGGTGAGCTCAGTTGTCTTTTTCTTATACGCTTGTAAATCGTGCATTTTTTGCTTTAAAAATGATTGAATTATGTTGTTCTTATCTTCCGGCTAAGGTTTTTAAGCCTTTAGTTAACCTGCATGCTATAGTCGTAGAACTATCAACAATTTAAAAGTTGTTTAAGGGCGGCTAAGCCTCTTTTTTTGGCCATAACAGCCATATCTGTTTACATATTACACTTAGCAGATTAGTGGATTTGTTGCCAATCTAGAGAAACTAAGCTTCGCAACCACAAAGATATTTTATTATTGCTAATTAAATCATGCTTAATCCATTCTGGAATTTATTCGAGGAAATAAGTCTTTAAGATTTACTTCGTAATTTTTAATATAGATATTTTGAGTTTTTATGTATTTTTGCCTTGCCGCGAAGTGAGAGCTGAATTAATTGAATGAGAAATACTGAATCGTCTGTGAAATTTTTTTTCTTTTGTTTGTTTGTTTGTTTAATTTCTTTTATACGTACATTGCTTTAGATTTATTATAGCATTTGAATAAAACATGTGGTAACGATTAGATAACTCTTCAGATGATATAATTTTTGTGCTTTCCGAGTTATAAAATGAATGAGATGTAACGCTGTTAAGTGAACTTACCGCCAGAGTGTCCCTATGGTAAACAAATATAGTTAATTTAAAGACTGCATTCATTCTGTTGTAGTTTATGCGCTATCGACGAAGTAGATTTAACTCAATCCAGTAAGTTTAAGTGAAATGCAAGAAAAAATGCGCATAATTTAATATTCCGTGCAAGGAAGTCATGTGGTGTACACGTCAGATTTTTTAATTTGACGTTGCCCCAACATGAATATTTTCGGCCTTTAAAATAATTTTGTGATTGGAAACATATGCTTACGGTGAATGACAGCTAAAATAAAAACTAGGTAAGAAATTTTAATCCAGGTAAAGAGTGTAGGTATACATGTATATATATGCTCGTTCTACCCACTGTATTAAGAAAGAGAGATGCACAACTAGATGTTATAGCAATTCCATATACGAAATTTTAAGGTTCTACGGCTGATCATTTTTGAGTTATGGAAGATACACACATGCATACATACAGCGCCACGAAAAAAATCCCTTTTAAACCCACTTGAAGTGCATTTTACAACCGGTTTGAAAAAAAAGACAGTTATTCATGAGAAGAAAGACAGTTATTCGTTCACTGTCCTAGTTAAAGATGTCCAAATTAATTCGCTAACAGCTGAAATAGAAATTTTTTCCACTGAAATATGATACCCGGTATTTTTTGTCATTACAATATTTCCTTTGCTTTGTGAAAGGAAGCATAAAAGGATGGTAAGTCACATATTAATTACTTTCTTCATATGTATTCCGCATAAAATATAAGTGAGCATATATCCAGAAAACCAACCCATACTCAAACTGTGACTTATATATCTAATTTTCACTTTGAATGCTTTTATATAATCTTCAGATGCCCATAAAAATAGTAGTTTTATAATTAGACTCAAGAAAAAGTTTCCAAAATAAATGAAAATTTTAATTTATTTATATTTTATAGGTCCAAGCTGTACAGTTTTATATTGCTTATAAGAGAGAACTTTTGAAAGACTCTTATGTCAATGACTTATATAAAAATGTAAGTAAATTATATTTAGTATCATATTTTCAGATAGTATTTAAAAAACTCAGTATTTCAGTATTCTATATAATGTAACATTTTTCCAGTTAATTATTCAGCCGGAAGACCCTCATTTTGCGAAAGTCCTGAAGATTCGCAAGTGGTTAACTGACAACAGCTTCGCGCGTCTTCGGAGTGAAAAAAAATTAGAGAAGTTTGTAATATTTTAACTAAAATTAATGATATAATTTTATTTCTTTTATGCTTTTAATAAAATAAAACTGTAAAATATGAAGAAGAAACATCTACGCCAAAAGAATATACTGAAAATCTCGTCTTTTCAAAGAAAATTCGGAATTAACGAGGAGTTATACAGAATTTTAGTCCAGCAATTACAGCAATCCTAGCAATCATCCTAATCCTGAATATTTCGGATATAAACTTCAAACCTGAAGAAAAGTGTTATTCTTAGTTTCGTACAAACTTTGCTTTCGAGGAAGGCTATTAGTTTCGTTTTTGAATTTTGCGTCGCCCACTTTAAAACGGCGTTTCACTTTTAAAATTGTGGCCACCAAATATTAGAAACCAGCATTATATTTAAAGAAATTAAATAATGAAGAATCTGCATGAATGTATGTATTTTTCTTGCATTGTGAAAAAACAACGTTACCTAGAAACATCAAATTTTAAATAAGGTAGTCCTCCACTCGAATATTGGCATCTGGAAGCCCAGTTTTGGAATTTGAAATTTGTTTTATTTTCTATTTCATATTTTGTAAAACTTTAACGAATTTTTAACTAGCTTTAACTTTGCTTTCGAGGAAGGCTATTAGTTTCGTTTTTGAACTTTGCGTCGTCCACTTAAAACGGCGTTTCACTTTTCAAATTGTTGCCACCAAATATTAGAGACCTACATCATATTTAAAGAAATTAAATAATGAAGAATCCAACGATGCAATGATTTTAAAGCATGAACGCAACGATTTCAAAGCGAGAAGTGGCAACACTGTACGAAAAAGAAAAACATTTTTGCCTCTAGCGCGATACTGTGTATCGGAAATTCTAAAGACATGATCTTTTTAAATATTTTGCGATATTGCTATTGAATTGAGTTTTATGGTTTAAGTGCAAAGACCATTATATGTAATAAATAAAGGTAACCTACGGAACGTTAAAAAACGCCCTTTTGGGCGTAATGTAAAATCTTAAAGATTTTTA
Source organism: Stegodyphus mimosarum (assembly GCA_000611955.2). Taxonomy (NCBI): domain Eukaryota; kingdom Metazoa; phylum Arthropoda; class Arachnida; order Araneae; family Eresidae; genus Stegodyphus; species Stegodyphus mimosarum. The sequence continues at coordinate 50,487 of KK116592.1, forward strand.
TATTTTTTTATTATTATTATTTTCATTTTAATGCCAATTGATTATGGCTTAGTAAAATCGACAATTCGCAAATAGATATGTCTCAGTGTAATATCGTCCAGTTAATAAGTCATATTGCTGTATAAATTTAAAATAAAAACAATTAATCCATCATAAGATGAACGGATATCCCTACATCTCTTGATAAACAACAAAACACTTTTTTTCTGTATGAAGCAAAGATGGGTAAATAAGTTCATGCCCGAAACAAAAAGAATATACGAATATTGCGAATAAAGTACTCGGAGAAGTACGCTATAATACAGGGTATTTATAAAGTCAGGGACCCATTTTCATGTTTAATAACTCATAAAATAATAAAGATAGATTAAAATGAATAACATAAATGGTTAGATAAACTCAAATTTCATGACCTTTGTCAATGAACTTCCACGTGTGCCCCCTTCGTCGCATGGAGAATATCAAGTCCATATTCAATTTCACGCCATTTACCGGCAAGCATGTCGGCATCCACAGAGGCTATTGCGGTTGTAATTCTGGCTTTTAGGTCATCCATGTTCGACACTCTCCTGCTGTAAACGTTGTCCTTTACAAATCCCCAAAGGAAAACGTCCAGCGGCGTTACATCAGGTGATCTGGGTGGCCAAGGAATTGGACCTCCTCGCCTAATCCATCTTCCTGTAAAATGGTCATTCAAAGAACTAAGATGGTACCCCAATGAGGTGGTGCACCATCTTGTTGCAAAAAGACGTGTGGCTGAAGCACATCTAGTTGTGGAAATACAAAGTTTTCCAACATCTTTAAGTATACCACTGGATGAGACCATCTTTTCTGTAAAAAAGAAAGGCCCAATGACTCGGTCATGCATTAGCCCACACCACACATTAACCTTTGGGGAGTCCCTTTGTGCCTCACGGTATTTGTGGTGGTTTTCAGATCATAATTAAAATTAATAAGCAATTAATAAGCAGACGATATTTAGAAAAGTACAGATATTTAGACTGGAAAATGAAATTATCTGAAATTAACCACACGCGCAGACGATATTTACAAAGGTAAAGATATTAAAACGTGAAAAGGAAAATATATAAGTTAGTCCATCAATAAATGCCATAAGTTTGTTTATATCTTCATTATTTTATGAGTTTTTAAACATCAAAATGGGTCCGGGACTTTATAAACACCCTGTATTATCAAAGGCAATTCGCCTAGTTAATACCTTTCCAAAATAAAAATTAGCGATTAAGAACCCACCAGTTGAGGGTAAGAGGTAAACCCTCTGAGAATGCCTCCTTCCTAAGGACAACAAACCAAGCAGAGTAATGCCAACTCGGAGGAAAATTCGAGAGAACCTGGCCGACCAGATGTTTGTAGCTTAGGACTGAGGTAACTATTGTCTCTTCAGGTACCGTAGACATCTTGCACGGTGATGCTGCGTACAATTTGCTGATGTATGCTGCATACAATACATGATCCCAGGCATCGTGAAATAATCTGTGGTTGTGCCTTCAAGTATCATCGTATGTCACGAAGAAATTAGTTTGACGTGGACAGTTAGTTGAGTAGGGAATTCTTGTAAGACCAAGCTATGCAAAAGTGATGAGACATGGGCCGTATACGGTGCTTTAAACAGTTATTATATGAGGTGCGATGCAGTTTTCAAAATATTAAACATTAAGTGCGGATTGTTTGGTATGTATAATGACGTGGGCATTTGGAAGGAGACATCGCATTCTGGCGTTATTAAAGCTGCAAAGGTGATATGGCCTATGTAATATATATTATAATAAATAATGAGTGCCTATGAAGCTACTTGCATTTATTTACCTTAACCTTACATTACATTACTTAACACTGCACTTACATTATATTTAAATTATGCAGATGATAAAACAGTACGGAACAGGATACATTACATTGTATGAGGATACAGTGCTATATACATTGATTAGTGGGCAGTTTACAGTTCGACCTGTACAGCTTACATTACATTTAAATTATACAAATAAGGAAACAGTACAGTAAAGAATAAATTACAATGCTTGAGTATACTGTACGGCATAAGATAAATTAATATCCGTGAGTAGATTTAACATGCACTGTCTCAGCTTGCTCAGACTGATAGGCTTTAGCCGCTATACTACTAAGGTCGGAAGCATTGGCGGTGGACTCTTTATTATAGAAGCACCTTATAGGTGCTCCACCAATCCGCCATTAAGTCATGACCGCTGTTGGAGAGATGTGACAAAGGAGTTTAATTCCTTCTTTTGATAACCATGCACGATAATAAAACCCCTTTCTAAAATTCAATGCATCGTTGAATCAGAGAGGCTATGCTATCAGAGAAGCTCTCTTTTACACAAACCTATTACTCAATATCTCCCCATTACATTTGAGCCACGAATGAAAAAATTTTTTTCAAATTCTCTTTGATAAAATTTCTAATTGGCATTATTTTAACCACTTCTTTACCTCTATTTTAAATTTTTTTAAAATTCATTCAGTAGATGTTCCCGTAGATTGTTCTTCACTATGTTACAGAAACAGAAGTCCGAAGGAGTTCAATCTGATTAAACGATGAATAATAAACCACCCTTCAGCCCAATCTGCCGACTGCCTGCACTGTTGCAAAACGCGATGAGGATGTACAATCTCTTGGCGAATCTCGATCACATTTAGGTTTCTGTTTGGTCTTTGGTTCTTATTTACCGTGTCTAGATTCGCTTCTAAAATATTTGCGAAATCCAGTGTTGCCCTTTTTGACACAAGTAGTCAGGGTAACGGCGAGTTTTGAAAGGTTTGCATAAGAAATGCGCAGAGCACCAGACAGCTCTATTTCGTAAACTAATCATGATGTCAAAAACATTTACGAAGTTCTGACAAAACCTTATAAAAGATGCAGTCAGTGCCATTTTGAATCTTGAGCTGCTGTACCTACGACGTATAATGCTCATCAGTGCCGGATCATCATTTGGAAAGTGACGGAAGTAATTTTTACTGTTCTCTATCTCAGAACGTTTTGATTACAGATTAGTGAAAAACACGATTTATTCATATAGAGTTCTTTCTAGAATAGTTTAATGTCTGTAAGAATGCTTAAGCATGCCTAGAAGTTTTAGCGTTCATTGTGATTTCATGTTTAAATCTGCAAGACATTTAGCGATATATATTACAAGGACCAAATCATTCAGACACTTTAACATTCATAAAGAAACAGTCCATTCATTTTGCTGCACCGGAGAGCTCTATTTCTCCAAACATTGTCGCGTTTCAAGAGCATGCGGAGCCAGGAAGTTGAACTAATTTTCATCATTGACAATGAATCTGAGTCATAGAGGAAAAAATTTTTTTCTGAGTCCATTGGATCTTAAAATTGATTGTGTAAACGTGTAGAGACATTAGATTATTTCAAAGCAGAATATATGAAAAATGAGCAATGCCCTCGCTGAGACTCGAACCACAGACCTCTCGAATACGCGCCGAGCGTGCTGACCATTAGACCACGAAGGCATGCTAGAAAGGCAGTAGAAATACTTTATAAAAGAAAATTGAACATACCCAATGTCTTTGCACACAACGAGCAGCTTTACTTTTCTTATAAGTAAGGCTTCCTGAGAAATCATGTGGTAGTATTTCCAGGAAATGTATAACAAATTCTTTTCAATCACTTGCTATCTCTTTTACTACATCTGTTGCGGCACCATAATTTGAAGGGCTTTGCACACTCCGCAAAACTGAAATTCTCCAATGTAATATGCATTCCATGTGGGGATTTATTCAGTTTAATACTCAATAAATACCCACATGTTTAACATATTTAACAATTAGTTTTTAGTTAAAGCAACTCTCTTTATAGTCTCGTTTTCACTCACGCTTTCCTGACAGAATGCTAATTAGCTAGTGCTCGTATAATCAAATTAAGGTAGAAAGAAGTGATACTAAGCGAAGGTTTTGTAAGGTAATTTCGATGCGTGTTATGTCTGCTTGAAAGCCATGTTGTTACTTCGAATACTAGCGATTTGATTCTGCAACGTTGAGTGTTTCTAGCCATTAGGCTTTTTGCCGTCGGCTTCTATGAGCCAGAGCTTTCGTGCGCATTAAATTGTCCTGCGAGCCATTAGGATAATTTTATTCAATTTTATTGTAAGTTTACGTTACCTGTTTTAGTTAAGCCGGAAGTATTTGTTTTATGTAAACCCAAGTGGGGCCATCTGTGCTATTATATTTGATTCAATAAAGGGTTCTTCACACCCTACTTCTGACTCTTCTGTCGCAATAAGACCTGGAGGCAATTTCTCATGCACATTTTTTGCAGCCTAAGAAACAACCGAGGTAGAAAAGCTCGGTTGTTGAGTACCTAAGAGAAAGAGACCCTATAACCATAACAAAAAATATTCTTCCTTTTTATTTATTTATTTATTTATTTTTTTTTTATATATTTGGGGTATTTCTTCAACGAACTGAACTGTACAGATTCCTCGTGCAGAGCATTGCTTGCCAGATGTGATGCATCATCTCGTACATCAAGAGTTGTTCTGGCTCTTTCTAAAAAGAAGTGAGATCGAAAGAAAACAGGAAGAAATTGGACCTTTTACTAAATAATTTGTTATTGTACTTTTCTAGCAACTGTCTGAAGTAAAAGACTGTATTTCCTTATCATGGATTTTTACCGTATAAATATGTAAATGAAGGTTTTCACGAAACTATTTTCACGAAGTAGTTTAATGTTTTTAATACAGTCATCGTGTCATTTTATACTTTAAAATTAATTTCTTAATTTTCCCAATATGTAAAGAGTATTAATTTACTCATATATTGTTATATACGTATTTTTAGGGAAGATATAAAATGTGATAAATATTTTAGACATTGGAATTTCTTACATTTTTTTAAAGTAATTTAATATGTTACTGACAAAATTGTTACAGCACTCCTAGGAGTCACTTGTGTGAATAATCATTCATATATATATATTATCTTTTTAGCTATTTAATAATAGTGAAAAACGTAATACAAACAATGTAATATTTTCTCTATTATTCATCTTTTGTTTTCATTCGAAAACGCAAATTTTAAAACAAAGATTTTGAAAGTAAAATTTATAATATCAGAAGACCAATGTTAAGATTAGGAAACTGTATTTAAAATTAACAAGTAAATTAACAAGTACGTTTTTCCAGGTTAATGTCAGCAACTGGGAAATTCACCTATGATTACACGAAGAACAAAATTAGTGAGTTTTTGTTTTCTTTGGTGCTTAATCTTTTTACCTCCTTATTAATGTTTTAAATTTTAAAACTCGGTATACTAATTAGAACAGGAGAGTGAACAGTAAATTTAAAAAACCAATTATTCCCGTAAAAATTTATATTACCGAAATAAAATCGGACTTTTTCAATATAGGAAAAGAATAAACAAATACCGATATTGACACCCTCCCTCAAATTAAAGTGAGAATAATTACTTGATTTCGAATACCAGTATCACATTTTTCTAAATGTGCTTATAAATCTAATCTGCAGATGAAACGAGCTCTTTAAAGATGCAACCAACACATATTCGTCAATATTATTTTTGAATATTTTGAATATATTTTGTGTAAATAATTTTCAAAATTTTGACTTTAAACTTGTGATTTTTAGTCCAAAAAGGCAATTTGCCCAGAAGGACTATTAATTTCGCTTTGGCATTTTACGTCCAATCACTAAAATCGTTGCTTCATTTTTAAAATTGTTGCCACCAAATATTATCGCCCTGTATGATATTTAAAGAAATTAAATAATGAAGAATCTACATAAACGTATCAATGTTTCTCGCATTGTGATAAAAAAACGGTACCTAGAGCCATCAAATTTTGAATACTGAACGTTTCCACCCCAATATGGGCATCTGGAAGCCCAAATTTGAAATTTGGAATTTGTTTTATTAACGATTTCATATTTTGTAAAACTTTAATGAATTTTTGATTAGCAAAATCAAGGATTTCAAAGCGAGCAATGGCAACGTTCTACAGAAAAAGCATTTTTATCTTCAGCGGGAGAGACTGTGTATAGGAAATTCTAAAGATATTCTCAGTTTAAAATTATTTTGCAGTATTGCTGTTGAACTGAATTTTATGCTTTAAGGGCGAAGAACATGATATTTAATAAATAAATGTAACACACAAAATGTTAAAAACGCCCCTTTGGACGTAATTTAAAATTTGGAACCTTGCAGAATTTTCTTTTTTTTGGGGGGGTGGGGTAAAATTGTTCTGCAGAGTAAAATTCTGTTCAGTTTTTAAACTTTATGTTTGGTGTTCTCTTTAGGCATTTTTTCGGTACATTTAAAAGCCAGACGAAGCCTGGCTGCGTAGCGGCTAGTGTTACATAATAATAAATAATACTAGTTACAGAATAATAACTAATAATTAATATCGCATTGAAATAATACTAGTTTCAAAGTATGGTTCAAAGTATAATAAAATTCTTTAAAAATTAAGATTCTTAACAAAATTTCTTTCTTTAATAATAACAAATTACTTTCGGATTCATTACTATTAATAAAATTGAAAACGCCGAATTACCTTTGAGGTCCATTAGCTACAAAATTATAAGCCGCTGGTAGTTCGATTTGAATACAAATCCCAGCGAATTAACTATGGGAGTCTTCGTTATTTTTTTTATGTATGATGTAGATACGAGCCATTTCAGTTAAAACGTGGTCCACCAAGACTTAGGCAATTAGCCCTTGTATGCTTAGTTATATTCAAATAACCTAGCTTACCTGAATTAACTTTGAATTTAGAAATATTTGTTTTATTTATATTTTTTAGTATTATTATTAATCGATAGCATTCTTCTTTCTTGCAGTTTTACGCGCAGGAATAATTCAAGATCCATTTTTTATCTACGACAAGCCAAAGTACGTATGTAGAACATTTCTTATATTTGATCAAATTTAAATGCAACTGAAAATGCTTGTTTGCATTAAAATAATTTCATTTCAAATACCCTTAAAATGTTGAAAGCATCTTGGCGCTGATATTCAGATTTATTTTAGATTCATAAATTTTGGAGCCCTCGGTTCGCTGATTGCCCGTGAACTTGCACTTGTATTCATTGGTAAGATATCAAATTTAGTATTTTCAGGTATCTATCTATATATGTAAAGAAGAACGTCTGTTAGTTTGTTCTCTAATAACTCAGTCACTACTATAGCTAACGTCACCAAACTTTCTACAATTCTTTTCTGGGTTCTGCAAAAGATCGACGTCCACATTTTTTTCCAAAGAAAGTAGCCAAAAACAGAGATATTAATTAAAAACTCGGGAAAACGATAATTTTCGCCCTCATTTTTCCGAGGGGCAACAATCTCGCAAGCTGGAAATGAAAATATGCTTTATTTTGAGAAGTGTTGCCACTGCTCACTTTCAAATCCTAGAGTTTGTTAATAAAGAATTTATAAGTTTTACGATGAAATAAAAATAGCATTGGCAAACATTAAATACATTATTCCCGATTCCAAAAATTCGTGGGAAGCCATTTCGGCTATCCCCATCTTCGTAGGATTTTAATCAGCCGAAATACACTGCTCGACATTGAAAATGCAACACCAACAAGGAGTGGTCAGACATTTATGCAAATTTTAGAGTAGACGCATGTCACTGAGTTATGCGAATGATGTGAAATGCGCAGCTCTCCGACGCACGTGAAGTAAGATATAAGGGAAGGAACGTGAAGAATGGGCAATATTCGTGTCGTTATTTCTGCCAGACGATTTATCGAAGAAAGTTGTTTTTTGTCCCGGAGGATACGTGTAATAGGAGAGAATGCCAGGCCGCCGTCAACGAACGCTTTTCCAGCAGATAGACGATTTTACGAGGGGTATGGTGATCGGACTGAGAAGGGCGGGTTGGTCCTTACGTCAAAAAGACGGCAACGTTTAGAATGGTGCCGGACTAGAGCGATGTGGATGACAGAATGGCGAAACATCGTATTCTCAGATGAGTCACGCTTCTGTTTATCCAGTGACAGTCGCTGCATGCGTGTGTAGCGTCGACTTGGAGACAGATCTAATCCGGCAGTAACTGTGGAGCGCCTCACCGCGCGACAACGTGGCATAATAGTTTGGGGCGTTATTGCCTACGATTCCAGGTCACCTATAGTTCGTATTCAGGGCACTAAGACAGCCCAACGATACTTGGATAATGTATTGCGGCCGGTGGCAATGCCCTACTTACCGTTTCAATCTAAGATAAAAAAATGTATGTGAACGTTCAAAAAAGTACCTCAAGATGTGGAACATTTGATTTTCTCATGCCTTACCTTTGATGGTCTTAGATTATGCTAGAAGAATGACTTGAAAATGGTCGGCGTGACTTGGCCAGTGAACGTATCTGTTTTCGTGAAGTCCAGACTGCTGTTCTTTGCTTTTGTTCGTTTTATTTATGCATGCAACATTTTATATTTTAGTTAACGTACTTCCGTAAGTGCCGTGTTGTACATCTGTGGTGCACGGGGAGATTTTATGTGTTAAAAAATTGATTTAAAAATGAATAAAAACATTTCAAACATCCTAATTTAACAAATGAAATTTTTGGAAGATCTAAGACAAGGAATAATCATTGCAAACGACCAGTACAGGGTCTGAGGTTTGCGAGCAAACATTATTTCTTCCACTTCGTAAACAATGATTCCGTTGAAAATGAAAATGATTTCTTCTATTATTAGAAAAATTCACGAATAAAAATTGAGGAAAATAACTTTCTTGATTTTATTTAATGAACTAGATGAACAACTATATCTAAAACTATAATTTATTAAAATAAAATTAAGACGTATTACACTTATCGTAACTTAGCTGGATTATAAGCTGGAATGAATATATGATCTTATAACTGGGGAAAATGTCCCTATGTTTGACGAACAAAAACAGGATTTAATCGTATATATTTTTCTCTTGTTTCGTTAATTTTACACGCACTACATGCTTTAGTATCCCTCACAGTGCTCTCACTTCCCCCAACAT
>KK116592.1:59513-94174 GCA_000611955.2 Stegodyphus mimosarum
TTGCCCACTCCTAGAAACAGGTAAATAATGCTAGAATTCTTTACATAGAATGGAAAGCAACGTATTTTGGTTTTCCTCATTCATATCATTGTATTGCTTTTTTATTTCTGTTATTTCTTTACAGCTTTCTTAATTAGTGACAATATTATAAAAAGAAACGCACTAAGTAGGAAGTTTTTCTAAGTTAGTGTGATTGAGAAGTAAGCACCATGTTGTTCTTTCCAAAGAATTATTGCCTGTAGGTTTCCTCAGAAATCTGGCTAATAGTCTGCGCCAGACCACACAGAGATAAGTAAATTGTTTGTGCGGTCCCTGCAATTCACTACTCCCAACCTTTACGACGTGTCACACGACATATTTATGACATCGCAGAGACGTAACTTCACGATTAGTGTCAGGAGATTTCAACGTTCTGTACCGTGTCTGTCGTCAAAGCCTCTCGATTTCAGGAGAGGCGACGAACCAATTATCTGATCAAGGATCAAGGATCAAGGAAGTTAAAGTTACGGAGTACACTAGGGCAAAGCCTTTAACTCCACATCATCAATAATAAAATTTAATCATCAAAAGAGGGGATCATCAAATAAGGGAAAATTTTGAAAGCCAAAAAATAAATTATTTAGCTCAGATAATGCCTTCTGCATGGGACAAAAAAAGGTAAAAACCCAATGAAGGACTTAATTTAGTGTCAAAATAAGGGCCAGAATCAATTTAGAAAGGGTCAATCAATGCTTCAAAAATTTTGAATAGGATATTAATAGGTGGCATGAGCTTTCCTTGATTCTTGATATCATAAGAAGTAAAAATAAAAAATCCTAAGCCAAGCAGCGCGATTAAAGAGCTTCGCGAGGTCAATGAACTATGACTTCACTGATTCTCGTTTCCGCTCGGAGTCTAGGAGAGTGGGAGGGGGGGGACCCGTTAGGCGGGTAGAAAAAGTAACAGAACAAGTAGTCAGCTGACTGCGAGGAGAGAATTTTGGCCGCTATTCAGTGCGGCGTTTAAAAGGCCAGATAGCAATCGCCTCTTAAGGAGGTGTGAAAGAATACAAAAAGCAACCCTTTGAGGGAAGAAAAAGAATCATTTAAAGTTAAGTGCTGGCGCGTGCGCCTGCTTTTAAAGGGACTCTTCTTAAAGAGCCGCTAAGAAACTCTTGTTAAAGAGTTGTAGTTTGGGTTCCGCTGGTCAATGCCCTTTGCATTGTTAACGCAGCGGCGGGGGGGGGGAAAGGAACGAGATGTAAGCTTCCACTCGGGCATCCGTACTCTCATAACGTCGCCTTTTGAATGGAATAGTAGCATATTCTGGATTTAGAATTGTTCTGGGTCGCTTTTTTGATGATGCGACCGCAGGATTGTAAACTGGTAGCGTATGGAGTACAGGATTTCCAACGAGATGGATGTTTTTGAAAAAGTTGACCGAAAGTCGCTGTATAAAGCGATTGATGGGCATAATTTTGAGATCATTATGAATATCTTCGTTCCTTACGAACCATGGAGCGTTGAGAACTTGTCGTAAAAATTTTGATTGAAAAATTTGGACGTGTTTACGGTTAGTCAGAGCAGCAGAGCCCCAGATAGGACTTGCGTACGTGAGTATAGGCCTTATCATAGACTTGTAGAGTAAAATCTTGTTATCAAGTGACAGGTCGCTATTTCTAGCGAAAAAGGGGCGCAAGTTGGCTTTGGCAGCCTTCGCATTCGCAATAATTTTTTGAATGTGAGGTTGCCAAGTTAATTTTGAATCTAGTATAACTCCTAGATATTTATATGTAGAAACCCAGGGAATAGGTTCACCGAAGAATACAAGATTATCTAAACGTGGGATATTTCTTCGGATGAACAAAGTGGCAGCACATTTTGCAACATTAATTTTGATTTTATACAGTCCGAGCCAGAGTTCTAAGGACGAAAGGTAACTCTGTAATTTAGAGATTACCGTGGTGGTGTTGGCATGTTGTGTTAAGATGGCTGTATCGTCTGCATATAAAGCTAGATCGATACTAGGTGCCTTAGGCACATCATTAATATAGAGGTTCAAGAGAAGCGGTGAGACCAGACTACCCTGGGGGGCACCGGCTAAGATCGGGCGGGGAGAGGAGAGTTCGTGGTTAACTCGCACGCAATTATCTGATTTTTCCTCTGATATCATTCTAGGTATAACGAATCAGAGGATGTAAAATGCTACTGTAAAATTAAGGAGGCGTGGCTAATTCAGTCTGAAGATTTTCGCTATCGGAGAACATCAGAAGAACGCTCCAGAACTCTCGACTAGAGACCTTCGTAGCTGACTCCTCACACTACAAGGACTATAATTCATTTAAATATCTATCTATGCTATCAATGAATTATATATATATATATATATATATATATATATGTGTGTGTGTGTGTGTGTGAAAAGAGCTTTTCGTTAAGTATTAAATAGGTTTTAAGTTTCAAATGCAGTAAAAATTACGTAACCTCTCAGCATTACCTAATCATTATAATGAGTCAGATACGCTACCTGCAGCCACTCAACTCAGGGTAACCTGACTGTCACTTTATAACAGTGACCACCAAAACTTAACCCCCAAGCCTTTTCACGATTTTCATTAGTAGCTAAGCTATAGCACTTTCTCAATATTTTCTCATTTCTGCTTGTCAGTGCATACCTAAGTCACAGAAATCTTCATGTGTAACGATTTTGGAATCTATAATGTCAGTGGGCATATAATGTCACGGGGTTTCAACCACGGTTTTCTTTAAAAAATAAAATGAAATAAAATTAAATAAAAATTCGCTTTTATTAGCCCAAAGGAAGAAGGGCTATTGATTACGTTTTGGCATTTTACGTTGAAAACTTTAAATGTCCATTTCACTTTTCGAATTTTTGCCACCGAATATTATCGCCCTGTATTATATTTAAAGGAATTAAATAATGAAGAATCTGTATAAATGTGTATATGTTTCTCGCATTGTGATAAAACGACAGTACCTAGAGTCATTCAATTTTGAATATTGAACGTTTTCACCCGAATATGGGCATCTGGAAGCCCAAATTTGAAATCTGGAATTTGTTTTATTATCGATTTCATATTTTGTAACATTTTAACGAATTTTTGATTAACAGACTCAAGGATTTCAAAGCGAGGAAGAACAATGTTGTACAAAAAAAAATTATCTCCAGCGTGCGAGACTGTGTATCGAAAATTTTAAAGATACGCTCATTTTAAAATTATTTTGTGATTTTGTTCTTTAACTGCGTTTTATGGTTTAAGTGTGAAGAACATGATATTTAATAATAAAAAGGTAACACACAAAATGTTAAGAAAACGCCCCTTTGAAGGTAATTTAAAATCTGAATCCTTTCAGATTTTTCTCTTTTATTTATTTATTTATTTGGTAGTCGCACATCACAAAAATGACTAGACGCTATGAGGAAAAACACACATAAATCAACACTGAGATCGAACTATCTTGGCACAGATCAATGGCACTCAGGAAATAGGAATGTAAAATCATTGACCTAACTATGCCTAGAGGCAAAATTGATAGATAAGAAATGCTCGCTTACGGTGTTGTCGTTCCTGTTTTTCTTTAGACTTCTACAAATGCCATTAAAATACCTCTAGAAATAGACTAAATAATATTATGCGAATTTCGCTGAAATATACACTGCTCGACATTGAAAATGCAAATAAAGGAGTGGTCAGAAATTTATGCAAACTTTAGAGTAGACGCACGTCACTCAGTTATGCGAATGATGTGAAATGCGCTACTCTCCGACGCACGTGGAGTAATATTTAAGGGAAGGAACGTGCAGAATGGGCAATATTCGTGTCGTTATTTCTGCCAGATGAATTATCGTAGAAAGTTGGTTTTTCTCCCGGAGGATACGTGTAATAGGAGAGAATGCCAGGCCGCCGTCAACGAAGCCACTTCCAGCAGATAGATGATTTTACGAGGGGTATGGTCATCGGACTGAGAAGGGCGGGTTGGTCTTTACGTCAAATCGCAGCTGATACCCACATGGATGCGAGCACGGTGCATCGGCTATGGCGAACGTAGTTGGAACATGGGAATGTGGGAAGGAGGGATGTAGGTGCAGCCAGAGCGACGTCAGAACGCGTGGATCAACGCATCCGCCGACAAGCTGTGGCGGTCCTGCAAGTCACTTGTGCCGCGATTCTGCAGTACGTGCAAGATACCCTGGATGTTGCCGTGTCGACGAGAACCATTTTCCGTCGATTGGTTGAACATGGCCTGCACTCACGGCGTCCGTTAAGAAGACGGACCTGTATCTCGCTAAACGCTCTTGCCAACGACAGGCGCAGTCTTGCTCTCCTTGCCACGATAAATTTCGTGGGTTTCTTCTGATGCTATTCTCAGACAAGTGAGATAAGTCATAAAGCAACAACACTTTTTTCTTGTGGAAACTGAGCCCATCGCAAAACCCTAAACTGAGTTGGAACTATACAAGTATGATGAAAATTTCCGTCACATTTGTAAAGAAGATTATAGTAAAGGACTAATGAGAATACAAGAGAGGAGAGAGAATTTTTTGTTGTTGTTAGAATTACAAGTTTTCAACGTGTGCAAAGTTTCAAAGTAGAGTCTTCTCCCGTAACTTTGCTGTTTCGCGGCCATCGCGATCCCCCGACTGCTCTCCAATGGATATCTGGTTTTGGAGTTGTCTGAAATCTAAGGTATACACAACAAATCCACAATATTTGTGAGAACTGAAAGACGCCACAAAACGTGAAGTTATATAGATTCATTTTGCGATGGAAACTTTGTCATTGTCAACAATCTACCTCATGCAATGGGTTATCGTCTGAGAAGGTAGGCACGTTCAAAAATTGTAATTACAATAAAATGTTTTTACTTCTCCTCTCTTGTGTTATCATTGGTTCTTTAGTATGGTCTTCTTTGCGAATGTTTTACGCTGATAATTTTCATCATACGTGTGTCTTTCTAACGCCATTTATGTTTTTCAATGCCCTGATCAATTTGCGCAGGGAAAGGATGTTACCATTCAAGAATTTCGAAATATTCGCACTGTAACCTTAAACGCGAGAGGTCTATTTTTCTAAACCATCACAATTTCGAGCGCGTACCTTCAGATAACAATATCTGAAATTTCATTTCAATTGGTTGAAAGGATAGACTGTTAGGGGTTCACCTATCGGAGAGTTTTTTTTTATGACCACTCTGATTTATAAACATATAACGGTCATTTAGACAAGAATGCTGAACTTGATTAGCAAAATCGAAAAGATACTTTTTTTTCTGCATTAAATTCAATACTGATCTTAATGTTACAGGTCGGAACTTTAATACAAATGGTAGTGATGTAGATTGGTGGAGCAATAATGCAAGCCTAAGATTTCAAGAAAAGTCTCAATGTATCAAAGACCGATACAGTAGCTATGCATCTAAAGCAGCTGGTTCGGTCACACCTAAGGTAAGGTGCAATTTGATTTTTTCTTCTTCAACATATATAGGAAAATTAATGAGATAAAAGTAAAATAAATTGATAAATTGATTTAGATATTATCATAAATGTTATATTTTTACCCTCTTTCTTATTCACAAAGAAATGTTTAAATAAACAATACAAAATGCAAAAGAATATTTGTACTTTATTTTTTTCCTTTATTTGACGCACTGGCTTTGACGCACTGAAATTATTTATCAGATAAAGCTTTAATATCGGATTCGTACATTAAGTATTATATAATTATTTTACTTTGAGACTTAAGTGAAAAATGAAATGTGGTTTTTGCTTATTTTGGGTTCATAAGAATTTTTTATAGTTTGATTTTGCCTAATCTCTGTGTTTCCCTTCACCGTTATTTTGCATAATTTTATTATTTATATACTTTATGTAAATGAGAGTGCAAGACTAAAATACAGGGTGTTTATAAAGTCCCGGAACCCATTTGATGTTTAATAACTCATAAAATAATAAAGATAGATTAAAATTAAGAACATAAATGGTTAGATAGACTCAAAATATTTCATGACCTTTGTCAATGAACTTCCACGTGTGCCCCCCTTCGTCGCAAGGAGAATATCGATATTCTATTTCACGCCAGGTACCGGCAAGCATGTCGGCATCCACAGAGGCTATTGCGGTTGTAGTTCTGGCTTTTAGGTCATCAATGTTCGACACTCTCCTCCTGTAAACGTTGTCCTTTACAAATCCCCAAAGGAAAAGGTTCAGCGGCATTATATCAGGCGATCTGGGTGGCCAAGGAATTGGACCTTCTCGCCCAGTCCATCTTCCTGTAAAATCGGCATTCAAAGAACTACGAACGATGGTACCCCAACGAGGTGGTGCACCATCTTGTTGCAAAACGATATGTGGCTGAAGCTCTTCTAGTTGTGGAAATACGAAGTTTTCCAACATGTCTAAGTATAAGACTGATGAGACCGTCTTTTCTGTAAAAACGAAAGGCCCAATGACTCGGTCGTGCATTAGTCCACACCACACATTAAACTTTTTGCCTCACGGCATTCATGGGGGTTTTCAGATACCCCTATGCGCACATTATGGCTATTAGTAGTTGCCAAAAACAAGAGAGAGAAAAATGCAATTAATAACGAGACGATATTTAAAAAAGTTCAGATATTTAGACTGGAAAATGAAATTATCTGAAATTAACCATACGCGCAGACGATATTTACAAAAGTAAAGATATTCAAACCTGAAATGGAAAATATATAAGTTATTCCATTAATAAATGCCATAAGTTTGTTTATAACTTCATTATTTTATGAGTTATTAAACATCAAAATGGGTCCGGGACTTTATAAACACCCTGTATATCAAACTCTCAAACTGTATCATTATTAGAATATTTACAGTATATTTTATGCTCAAGGCCTAAAAACATAGCCTAAAAATTATTTTTTTACCCAAGGTAGTAATGCGCATAGAATGGTATATGTAAATAAAAATATTTTTTTAATATAATAAAAACCTAAAAAAAAAGGTTTGAATAAAATTTTAAATTCATTAAAATCAGATACGCTTTCTTCTACCGGTCATAGACAAATATAATGATATTATAAAACCATAAGTGTTTAGTATATAATTCTGAGATAAAAGTAAAAAAGAGAAAGAAACGGAACACATAAATTATGCGCATTTAAGACATTATTTTACAGTTAAGCATAATAGAAAATATTCAGAATTCTCTGCTTGGATTCGCCAATAAAATTTCGCAGACTTCACCCTATTTCGAAAATTTGTTATCGTGACTTTTTCAAGACAGCCAGCAATATAATTTGAAATACGTAAATTTATTCCTAATTTATAATTATAAAAAACAAAATCTATTAGAAAAGTTGTTGAAATAGTTCGTTTAAATAAATTACTAGCTCTTGACAAACTACTAGCAGCTTCCGATCGATGGTTTGGCGATCACTGCTCTAAACAATGCGGAATACTTAGGAAAACGTTATGCATTTGAAGAACGAGTATTTCAAAATTTGAAGCAGAATTACTAATGATTTAAAGTGTTCGTTGATTAAACAATAAAGAATCATTAAAACATTTATCTAGTATGGTATGGTGAACTTATTGGCCGGTTTAACAAGTTAAAATTCTACGTTAGCAAATGCACAGCTGTCTGTTTTAACACCCATAAAAAAAAATCAGTTCTGAATACTGAAACAGAACACTATTTAAGGGAAACTGCCCCATATTATATAGAAAATCATATATAGAAAATCAAGAAAATTCCATTCAGCCAGCCTGTTCGCTGGGATATAAGCTTTGAGCGAAATATAAGTATTCAGCGATTTTACGGCTGTGAAGCTAATGGGCTTTGTGGAGTTTGAACAGAATTTAAATTTACTTTTGTTAAATTAAGGTTACCCTTTGCGCCTAATTTTGCATAGAATATCCTGTTGCTATCGAAATGTTTGCACGTTTCTCTCGAATTATATTTTGTTTCCATCATGAGACATACAGAAAACCAAATTTTAATGGATGTTCACTGCTGTAGAAAAGAATTAACTTTCAAAGAGCGATTAAGAACTTCAGAGGGTTTCTTCACAACATCAAAGCAAAGAAAAATTAGGGATAAAAATTGTGAAATTGTAACGTATTTTTTTCGCCTTCTTAGCTTGCCTTCGTGGTGTAGTGGTAAGCACGCTCGGCGCATATTCGAAAGGTCCGTGGTTCGAGTTCCGGCGACGGCATTGTTCATTTTTCATGTCTCCTGCTTCGAAATAAACTGAGAAATTTAAGAAAAATATGAAAATGATTAAAGATTCTGTTGAAACAATTTATCTACTTAATTGCCATTATTAGGATATATTTCTGGAGGAAATTTTACCCAAAAAGAAATTTCTTCCTTTATGCATAGAAAGAGACGTAAGCAGAAAATATTATTTGAATAATCTAAGAGAGGTATTCAGAGTTATTTGTACAAAGGGGTTAATTTCTAACAGGATAGTACAAGAATTCAAAAAGGTTTAAGAAAGTGGACTTGTTATAAAGATTTATTAAATAATTTTCTTAAGTATATACATGTGTTATATGTAATTATGTGCGTTGTGTTTATATATATATATAACAATTTATCTTTCCTAGTTTACAAATAAACTTTTAGTTGAAACTACAGCTGACACTATGGGTCTGAAAGCAGCTTATTGGGTAAGAAATATAGTTGAGTTTTATGAAAAAAATTAGTAGATATTACTCACCAATATAATACTGCGAATATCGTTACCAGCTTCTGCCAGTTACGGTCATTTTTTACAGGTTACTATCGGCAGGTGGCTGTCTATTGGTAGGGTCACCGGCAGGGCAAAATCTATTTTCTGCCTATAGATAGCCAATAGAATCTACTAAAGAAAAGATACAAAGCTAATAGATCCTGGTTTAAAGAAAGAGAAAATAAGAACAATGACATTTACTAATTAGTGAATATAGCAGAAATCGAAATGGTTGTGATTTTTCAGTCTAAATGCTTACTTAGATGTTGATAACAAAATCGCAATATGCGAGAAAAAAGTGAAGTGTTTACAAAGTACCTAGCTATAATTTAGTCGCAACAGCTGTGGCCATGCATGCACCGACGAACACGCATGCGCCATTCGAACTTATTTATTCATGAACTAGGGCGAATGCACATAAATCATATGGCAGGGATTTTTTCTGTTTGTTTTCACGGCGTTCAAAGTCCTAAGAAGGCAGAAAATTACTTTTGAGTAATCTAAGATAATATGCTGATCATTATCTGTAATTAACTGTCTAGGGATTTATTTTAAGCAACAAGTTAAATTTAATTTTAAGTTCTTTCCTACGTGCCTTCATTCCCCTAATTGCAGTGCCAGAATATTTAAATTTGGTGTCGCGCATGAATTAATGGAAATTCTACCAGTGGAAGAAAAGGTTTAAGTATCAAGTTCTAGAAAGGGAAAGTTAGAGAGTCTGGGAAAACTCTCTGCGTATTGTAGCGTGAGCTTCCTTCGGCTTAGCAGTTATTGCTGGTTAAAGGTGGCGTAACAGCTGTCAGTTTGCTGCCAATAAATTTATCAACGCTCTGTTAGGAAACAGGATAGGCTGAGCCCTGTAGCTTAATTCTACTACTTGTTAATATCTTCAATTTTTGAGTTTAGTTTTTACTGTTTCAGCTTCCGCCGAAGCCGCATTGTAAATAATTTAAAAAGTGTAATACAGAGGTTGTTCCCACATTTTTAGACGATTTTGGTAAGCGGTAATAAAAAATCGTTTGCTGCAAAAGAAGTAATTGCAATTGTACTATGTTTTTAAAAGTGAAAATCATCGTCTGTGGCTTGAAAGTTTTTTTTTATTCAAAATGGCGAATTTAACAAAGCAGTGGTTCGAAGGATACATTTACGCTCTTTCCGAAGAGAAATATGCATACTCCGTTATCCAAAAACGATGTGAGAGTCATGGTTTTGTGATATCTAAAGCGTCGATAGGTAATATCATCAACAAGAAAGGAAAAAAACGTCAAATTGGAGCCTCAAGTGGGACAAAAATTCCAAACAAGTATCGAAAGAAAAAACGGACATCTTCGACTATTGCAAAGGTACGTTGTTTAATGTTAAAAGAAAATTTCCCTAGTCAAAGGACAGTTGCAAAATCATTAAAATGCTCGGTGTCCACTGTAAACAAAATGATAAACGTAGATTTAAATCTTAAGAAAGCGGAAAAACGCAATGTGCATCGTCTTCTTCCAAAGCATATCGCTCGACGCAGGACACGCTGCAGAATTCTATATGAGAAACACTTATCCAAAGAAAAATGGAAAACAATTGTCACAATAGATGAAGCATGGGTGTATTTAAATGATTGTAACAAAAAAGAGCCATTTATTATCATAAAAGAGGAGAAAAATTTAAGCACATGGTTCAAAGAATCGAAAGAAAATTTTTCGAAGGGATTCATGATTGTTGCTAGTTTTTCTTATAGTGGCAAGTTAAAAATAAAGAGAGTGCAAAAAAATGTCAAGATTAACTCCAAATACTATCAGGAACATATTTTATCGCCAATTTTTTTGAATGAAATACCATCGCTTTACCTATAGTGCCATAAATCTGTGAGACTCCATCAGGATAAAGGTATCAGTCACACATCAAAATCCACTGTAAATATCCTAAAAGAAATGGAGCAAAAAACTGGTATCAAGGCCATACCCTTCACTGATATCCCTACTAAATCTCCCGATGTGTCACCTACGGATTTTTGTGCTTTCGGACTTTTACAAACTGCATTATCCAAACGTTGTCCCCAAATACTAACAGGGCTCTGGAAAGCTGTTCGGGAGAAATGGGATAGAATACCTCTTCTGACACTTCAAAAGGCATTATTATCCTGGAAATTGCGGTGTCGAAAGATAGTTCAGAATAAGGGATGTCAAATAGAACATTTAAAACACAAGAATTTTATGTAATTTAGTTTTGTGAATACAATATACATCGTCT
The DNA here is from genome assembly GCA_000611955.2 of Stegodyphus mimosarum. Classification (NCBI taxonomy): domain Eukaryota; kingdom Metazoa; phylum Arthropoda; class Arachnida; order Araneae; family Eresidae; genus Stegodyphus; species Stegodyphus mimosarum. The sequence goes on from KK116592.1 coordinate 70,463, forward strand.
AAAAAATGTGCGAACAGCCTCTGTAAAGGATAGTTTTAACCCTTCTTCTGTGCAGTCACTACTCTCCAGATTTCACACAAAAGGTAGACAAGCAGACCTTACAAATGTTTGATTACAGTATGTTTAATTTTGTGCATTTACATATTTATTCATATTTTTGGTATAAATATGAGTGTTTTCAAACTTAATTTTGCTGTTTATACGTAATTTTATGATAATATGTAATAAATAACTGTAATTATGTATTATTATAATTCTTTATAATATTATATAATTTTCATTATTATATTATCATAATAATGACTTCTAATGTAACAATTATTATAACTGATTATAATAAATTATCATATAATGACTTCTAATGTAACAATTATTATAACTGATTATAATAATTTCACGATTAAAAATAGTTATTATATAGCTTTTTTATTTTTGAAATATATTTTTTTTCCTTTTAAAATGTATGTACACTGCGGAAAAGAAAAGGGGAGGCAGTTCTATATCTCTCGTTCTATTGGGCTGATTAACGAAATTCAACTTGTGTTTTTCATGTCTCGAAAGCACAACTTAAAATATAAGTATTAGATTTATATACAGCATTGCTCTAGTATAGGTATTTTGACATAAAATAGGACTTTTTCTGAAATGACACGCAAATATTTTTCCATATTTCAATTCTACGACTGAAATTATGCCAAACTGCCAAGTTTTGTAAATATCGCACGAGTAGTTTTTAAAAAATTCGGTCTCAAAATTTTAGCTTCTCAATGTTAATTCAATTTGATATATATTTATTAAGATCTCTTTTTTTTATTAAACTTGATTGATTCCTTCTTTTAGAATTATAAATTTAGATTCATTCCAAATACAATTCGCCCAATTTTTATGAATATATTAAAAATTTTTATTTTAAACTAATTTTATGAATTTTTCGAAAAATTTTATTTATAATTGATAAAATGTTTACTATCATCTTAAAGTAGATGTAATTCTAAGCATGCCTGCAAAAATTTAGAGTTTTTTATTTAAAATTCTCGAAAATATAAGTGAATTTATACACTGGCTCGTTTTAAAATTTAGCATATTCGTTACAAGTGATAGTAACGTCAAACGTGTTTTTTGCACTTTGTTAAAATTATCTAAAAGTACTGAACGTGACCTTTTTTCCGCTCGTGTACAGTGAAAAAAATTGAAAGGAAAATAGATTGCCATAAATTAAGAAGTTCGCCAAGTGAATTATTCTTGGTGCAAACTTGAAAAAAATGCGCCAAGATAAATATTTAAATTTCTCCGTAAATTTCGCACCAAATTTTACAAAATTTAATATTTAGGCATAATTTGATACGCAGAATCAAATATGAAAAAAGAATCGGCATGTCATGTTAAAAAAGTCCGTCTTATGTCAAAATACCTATGTTAGAAAATTGCTATATATATGTCTAATATATAGCCTAAGGGCAGTGTGCCTTAATACACACTGAAAAAAAAATCTTATGATAATTAGTAATAATAATTATATGATAATAAATTATTGTTATAGACATTTAATTATTTTTAACAAATATATTATAAGAAATATTTATCATATTTCTTTTTGATTTTGGGGCTAAATTCTATCTACAGTACTATATTTGAAAAAGTTGCGGAGGAAGGGAAAAAGAAATTTATTTTAGAAAATAGAACGAAAAAATTCTTGCATAAAGGTTGATAATATTGGAAATATCACATTAAATGAACTATGATCAGGGCATCTTCCTCTCAGATGGGGTGGAAACCTGTTTGCCGTCTTTATTTCTTTTTTTTAACTACGAAAAGAGCACTTTCGCTAAAAAATACAGTTACATTATTTTGAGTAATCTATTTTTTAAAAGCAAGCAATGAAATATGCACTGTTTACGTAAAATTCGTACATCATGGGAAAAAAAATCAACATTTTTGGTTTCCAAGGTTGCAAATAGCTTAAATCGAAAATATTTTTACGTCAACTATCAAAAATCTCCAATTACCTATTGGAAGCTAATGATCGAAATTTTTGCGGTCCTCATTCTAGATATTACTTAACATAGTCTGAAGGGACAAAATTTAATTTGCATATTTCAGAGATAAAGAAATAATACCATAAAAATTGAGGAGACGAATGCAGATTGATTAAGTATTCAGTTTAAAACTGAATTTTAACTAACATTTCATATTTTTCATCAGGTTGTCTACCTTTGAAGGTACACTCCTCAAAAGCGAAATTACAACACCAAGAAAGAATGCTCGTAGCGTCGTGAGAGTTGTGAGATGGATATGCAAATGATTAAAACAATGAGCACACAAAATCATTATAAACCAATTTATTCAGTATCTAATATGCCCACCTCGGGCAGCGGTACAGGCGAAGCCATTCTATCAATGAGTTCATTCATGGTTGCCTGATGTAGCCTTTGCCAAGCCACATCCACTACTGTACGCAGAACATCCAGACTTTGCGGTCGTGGTCCTCGTTTAATGTCACGTCCAATGACATCCCACTGGTGTTCGATGGGATTCAGATATGGATAGGCTGCCGGCGATTGTAGGATGTCAAATCCGGTTAGCCTGTTAAAAGTACGCCGTGCGACATGCGGTTTGGCATTGTCTTGCTGGAATACAGTGTTGGGTGCGCCCTGCAACCAGGGCAGAACAACAAGTTCCACAACTTGCGTGACGTAGCGGTACGCTGACAAACTGCCGCTAATGTGTCTTGTGATCAAACATTATGCTCCCCAAACCACAATGCCCAATGCAGGACCGGTGTGGCGCTCGGCTAAAGGAGCTGTTTTGTAGCGTTCTCCGGTCGCCGCCATATCCGTCGACAGACATCATTCCTCCACAGACATAAACCAGATTCATCCGTGAACAAAACTCATGCCATTCGATGGTCCACGTACTATGACGCTGACGTCACAACGTTGTTTGGCAGTTAGTTAGTTCTTGTGTTTAGCAGCCAATGGTATTCCTGTGGCTGGTACCCGTGAACGTAAGTGTACTTCATGCAATCTGTTGCGTGTAGTTTGGGTGGATACAGGTCCACCTGCTTCTGTAGGCAACCGGCTTCGGATGTCACGTGACATGGAGAAAGGATCTTCAATAGTTGATCGTCGAATACGCCAGTCTGTGCTCTCTGACGTGCACCTACACGCACCACTTGCTCATCGACGTGCACGTACATCTTCCTGAATCCATCGTGTGACACAACATTGGATGGTACTCACGTTGTGCCCAACACGAGTGGCTGTTGTGCGCAGCGACAAACCAAGTTCATGGAGTTCGATAATACGGTCACGTTCCCCGGTAGTTACTGATGGTATTGAGCTCCCCCGACGTTTTCAGATGCATTTTCTGTTCTTCTTCTAAAGTCTCCAATGCTCCGTAAACCCTTAGATGCTATTTATGAGAAGGCAAAGTCGCTGAACTTTACAGCTCGCATACGTGTGCCACTTGATCCAATGCTTGCACAATTTTTATTATTGGCACATCCACCTCACAACTCTTGCTCCTGCAATTTGCATGACACTACACGCATTCTTTCTTGGTGTTGCAATTTCACTGTTGAGGAGTGTAGTAGGTTTTTATTAATTGCAGAGACACGAAAACTATCCTAGGAGGAGGATTTATGCCGGGAATGCATACACTGGTACTCACTTTATGAATGTTTTTTTATTTATTGGAATTTGATCCGCCTTCACGTTATATAAATAGGAAATTCCGAGCAGCGAGTCTTTCCGTTACGAAATGACTTTGCATGAATATGGGTAATTTTTTTTCTAAAATAAGGATTTTTAAGATATTTTCTTTAAGCTCAGGCAGATGGAAAGGAATTCTTTGCTTCCCAACTCATTATCAAGAATTTAAACAAAATCACAGCACTTGTTCAATAAGCGGCTAAACTGAGACGTTCAAAAAATGTTACATTTTAATAATTAAATGGTTCATTTCTTTTTACCCTAAATCAATATTCAAAATACTTATTCTCGAATAGCTACTCTGTAGTAATCCCGTTCGCCTTTAAAAAGCGAGGGAAAAATAATGTCTTTTTCATGAATGAGGAATTATTTTATACAGTAATAGTGTGTAGTAACTAATTGCATGTAGAAGTTAAAGTTGTGAAAGTAAGGACGTTATTAAAAAAAAACTAAGAGGTTTTAGATTTTATATTACCCCTTAAAGGGTGTTTTTTCATTTACATATACGTACACATTTCGAAAGCATTTGGGCTAACGTATCTCTGGGCTAAAAATATTTAAACACAGCCAATCTTTAGAATTTCCGATACATAATCTCGCGCGGTGGAGATAAAAATATGTTATTCCATAAAGAGTGTTGCCACTGCTCGCATTGTAATCTTTGAGTTTCTTCATAAAAAATTAGTTAAATTTTGATAAATATGAAACAGATAATAAAACAAATTCGAAATTTAAGTTTCGGTCTTCCAGGTGCCTATATTCGCGTGGAGAACTACGTTATTCAAAATTTGATGGCACTAGGTAACGTTGGTTTTTCGCAATGAGAGAAACATACATCCATTCAGGCAGATTCTTCATTATTTAATTTCTTTAAAGATAATACAGGGCGATAATAGTTCGTGGTAACAATTTGAAACGTGATACAGCCGTATACAGTGATTGACGCAAAATACCGTTTCGAGACTAATAGTCCTTCTGAGTTATCGTGTCTTTGGGCTAAAAACGTTGGGAGAATTATTCTTTATTAATCCACAAAATGGCCATAGGAAGATTGGACCGTGTTAGATCTCCTGACTGCCGTAAACAAAACAACGCCAATGTAATTCTGAAATTCTTTAATTTTAAAACTCGAACAAGCTTCAGCCATAGGTATTTATTATGCAATCATTGTAACACACATTGTATTGCATAACACATTTTACCAATTTATCTAAGTTTTAAGTAACTGAAAATGCATTTGACTACGTAAGTTTCAGAAATAAACATAACATTTCATTTACATTTGCAATGCTTTTTAGAAAACTTCCTTACAGGTTTCAGACAAACGTCATCTTGTTTTTATATTGTATTAGGATAAGCTATTTGTATAATTTTTACTTTCTAATTTTGTTTTGTAAGATATATTTATACATATTTTTTGTTCTTATTTCACTACAGGCCTATAAAACATATGTATCAGAGAGGCAGCCAGAAGCAAGGCCGTTGTCTATATCCGACTTCACACAGAATCAGTTATTCTGGATAAGCGCAGCGCACGTATGTCTCTTCTTTTAACCCTTTGAAGGTCATGCGGTCTACTAATAATAGCCTCTAAAGTCTTTTTTACTGTTCCTATAATATGTCTGCTCTCAGCCGCTACAGCAAAGAACCATACTGATCTTATATTGCATTCTTTCGACAAACTTCGGATATACGTAGAATTAGAAATCATATATTACAAATTGTGTTTAAGTGTAATTCCTTTTCGCTTCGTAAAATATTTTTAAAATGATACGCTAAAATGCCAAAACCAAAGTTTCCGGAAGAAGTGTATCGTGAAACTGAAAGTAGGGAAGACGTCAAACTAATTGTTTTTTGGATGCATATTCTCTAGAATCAGGGCTTCATATTGCAGACTGCTTTGAAAGATACCCCATGATGGAGAACTATAAAAGTATAATTTTTACATAAAATTAAAATAAGTATTGTTTTACTAGTATCTAAAGTGTATTCTCCATAATCTTGTATATTATATATTAATGTTCTTTCAAATAAAATTAATTCCGACCAGCATGATACGCAAGTATAAATTTAATACATTCGCAATGGGTTAATTATTTAGGTTTAAACTAGTGCATATCATTTGAACTCAAATTTAGAGGAATGTATGTCAAAACATGCCTGAATATACGGGAAATGGTAATTTTATTTTAAAGCAACAAACATCGGACTTCATATTGTTACAAAATGTCCAGCTGCGGAAAGATAGCTTCCCCGCGAAGCTGGTTTAGGGTTGCCAGAAAACGGCACAGGAAGACAAGGTTGCCATATTAATAGAAAAATCGCTCATTTGGTGATATTTGGCGACAAAATTGGCGATATGCCATATACTGATGGAGAACCTTCTGGAACGAATTCTTCCCGGTTTGGACCAGAATGTTTTCGAACACAAGCCAAATGCTATATAAACTCAGCAGGTACAGGGAGAGTGAGACAGCTAATGATCAGTGAGTAACAGTCTACCGAGGGAGTCAGTCAGTGTTTCGCAGTCTATCGAGTTGATCGCGAGTTAGTGCCTCGTCGAGTTTTATCTTGAGTGTGTTGAGCTCCGAGAACAACCGAACCGAGTCGGGAGTTGCATCGCGGTCGTGAAGTGCATCACGATTTGTAGCGTGGAGAGTCTCAAGAGTATGTAGAATTCCGAGACAGACTGAACCGAATCGGGAGCTGTACTCTGGTGCTTTGCCGTGAATCTGTCTCCGCCGTTATAACTTGATAGCCTGATGGCTGTGTTGCTGATTGTTTCTGCGGGCTTGTCGTAGTTTTTCGACGACTGTAAACGTGCTCTTGGAGCTGTCCTGAGTAAGACTGACTAATAAATACCGTTTTGATACTTTATCTAGTGTTCTTGTCGTTAATCACCCCATATCCACGAACCCGTAAGAAAGAAACGCAACACTATTATTAGTAGTAATGCTGAAGTTGAAATATTACATAAAGGCTTTAAAAATATATTAAGAAGCAATATTGTTACATGCGTAAGGATTCGTAACAGAATGAACGCACATAGGTCCGATGATAGGTTAATAATTTTTTTAATCGAATGAAACACTTCAAAGTTCTCGAGTTTTCCGCAGAAATACTCCCAGTATCACACAGTACAGTCAATTGCTACACTTCAAAACTACTAAGAACGTCAAATACAACGCAATGCAAAGCGCATCCAAAGAGAAAGCTGACTCAGAGATATCTCAGCTCTCCGATCTCACGCTGCACTAACAACTCGCAACAATAACAGCTCAGAGCAGATGTTCTTTCCGACCTTATGTAGTTTTCAACCGGCCGCCGAGCTCAGAGCAGATGTTCTTTCCGACCTTATGTAGTTTTCAACCGGCCGCCGAGATGTTTCTAGTACATTCTGCTTCTCGAAATTACCAAAAAGCAATATAGTCGCCAAGTTTAGCGACTTTTGGTGATTTCTAGCCAAATTTGGCGTCAAAATAAGTTATCAAAACCATTGTAAACTTGAAGATATCTCCCCAAATTACCGAGATGCGTGTTTCCTCAATGTTTAAAAGTACTTGTCTGTGTATTTTTTACTTTTCCGGCATATCTTCGCATTTTAGATTTTTCGCGTTGCATTACACAAAAAAATAAAACAATTTCACATATAACTGCACAAAAATCATCTATCTATGTTCAAGATTCGTAACAATATCATCTTCTTGACGATAAATGCTGCATAGTATATACACTTTTTTTTTAGATTTTTAAAAGTATATTTTTAGAAAGACAAATTGTAGCAAAATAATGGCAAAATTTACATGTTTAAATCTCTAACGTGATAAATTAATAACGACTAGAAGTTCACTTGTTTCAGTTAATGTATTTGTTCTAACTATTAGATTTACTACTACCTCAAATAAACAGAGTAGTCAAAAAATTGTATTTGTTGTATTTGAGAGGTTAAAAGCAACAAAACTTCGAAGATTAAAAAGTTAAAAAAAAAAAAAAGAAAAACCATTGGAATGATTTAGGTGCAAGTTGGTAGCTAAGCCAAGTCAGTTTTTAGACAGATGAGTCAGAAAAGGTGCACTTGATGTATTCGTGAGCCTTTGACTTGTAAACAGAAGGCATGTTGATGCAAGTATTGCCAACATGATGGAAAAAAATGTTATTTACTCACACTTTAAGATGTGATAATTTTTTTAATAATATCAAACATATAGCATCTTTTTTTTGCTCTTTACCTTTTGTTTAATAAATAAGCTTTACAAATAAGTCAAATTTGTTTTGCTTCTAACTCTTCCTTTGCCTGATTTTGCATTATCCTTAATTTATGGACATGAATGTACTTTGCACTCTTGTTAAAATAACGCTTGTTACTGACGTACACTGTTAACGCGGTGCAAGTTATGCGTCCTTTCTTGATAAAGTTTGTGCCATTTTTACGTCTTTATGAGCAATGAATTTATATGAAACAAAAACGGGTAAATATTAACAGAGCAAGAAGTGAGGAAAAAAAGTGAAGTTTTTAAAAAACAGGTTTGGTTAACTTCACTTTAAGTTCTGTTTGGTTGCTAAAGTTTTTTTTCCGAAATTTTACCATTATTATGGATTGAAGTGGTTTGTAATTGCCTACGCCATTAGCATTACACAAGAATCATATAACATGATTTTGCTGTGAATTGACACAGTTATTTATTACAATATTTAGCTATTTATTTAGAATTGTAATTAAAATTGTTTTATTTTCCCGTGCAACGCAGCACGTGACGAAATTTAAGAGAAGCAACGCCGGAAAAGTAAAAATACAAGAGCGCGAGCATTTAATATTTAATAAATAGATATCTCGTAATTGATTTTGATATCCAGAAAAATCGAGAAAATACCAGAATGATCTCGTGAATGATTAAAAAGCTTCTAAAAGCTGTAGGAAAACATCTCAGCTCAATTGTAGCTGTTTTAAACGAACTGTTGTTAACTTAGCGCTGTTATTTGATTGTATCGAATTAGTTTCTCTGTATTTTGAATTTGAGTTCTGTAGTTTAAAAATATAAGTATATATAAATATTCAAGTAGTTTAAAAATATAACTGCTGTCATATATTGTGATATTATACGAATATCTCTGAGGAAATGTTTCAGTATTTTGTTTTATTTCTTGTGAAATGAATAAATTTTATTAACATTTTATCGAGTTGTGCATTCAATCCATTACGAACCCGAAAGCACGAACAACGTGTATATACGGAGTCTTTTATTATTCTATTAACTTTACTAATGAGTTCTTATTTGTATTTTAAGGAATCTGTAAAATGAAATTACTTGTGATATTTTTTGTTCTCGTCGTTGGTATGATTTGAATAGCCAATGTATTTAGTCGCTCAATCTATTCGAATCACTTTGTGTATAACATTTTAAAAATATAATGTTTGTAGTAAACTGTGCTAAATCTCTTTCAGGTATACTGTGAGAAATTAGATTACCCTTATTTACTCCAAATTATTCGCACAGGATCACGCATCCCCCAAAAATTTAGGTAAGCAAGATAAGAATCTTTTTAATTTAGTAGTTAGATGTTTTCGAGATGAGACAGGGTTGTTATTTTTCGATTTCAAATTATTGCTTTTTGCGTAAAACATGTTTACATTTCCAGAATTATCCCAAATATTTCACGCATGTTTTAATTTGCTTAGTTAATATCCAAACAAAATACAAAGATTTGCAACAAATTTAAAGTATTCAAATGTTTGGAAGAATTTAAAATGCTATTCCTTTTGTTTCAGAGTGAACGGACCAATGTCCAATCTGCCAGAGTTTGCCCAAGATTTTCAGTGTTCAAGAGGTAAAGACATGAATCCAATATCGAAATGTGAAATTTGGTAATAAAACCAACAAAAAGTGTAAATTTCAGATGAGAATCTATTGGTATATTCGTATTATTACAGTAATGTTATTAGTAGTACACATACTGTATACGATAATGCTATACAAAGCAATGATTAAATATATTTTTTCAAATAAAATACTCTTTTTTTCACCTTGCAACTTCGTTATCCTTTTTATTTTATCTATTTTATATTTACCCTTATTGCCAGCTTTTCACAGCAAGAAGCAAATTGTTGGTGTAGATAGAAAAGGAGAAAATGATTTTTAAATTTAAAAGTTTCACCTGGATACACAGAAGTAACAAAAAAAGGAAAGAAAGAAAACTTCGTAAAAACGTTGAATTTTACCTTAAACTAAATATTCAGTTATCCGGTTCTTTTCGTACATATTATATTGTAACAGATTTCATATTTATTTGGCTATTTATTTAGAATTGTTATAAAAATTGGTTTATTTTCCCGTGCAAGGCAGACGATTTTTGAAGAGAAAGCTACGTCAGAAAAATAAAAATAAAAGAGCGCGTGCATTTAATATTTAATAAATAAATATCTGTAATATATGTAATTACTGTTGCCATCCAGAAAAATCGAGGTTGTTCTAGTGATTAAATAAAAAGTTTATAAAGGCGGAATTGAAACGCCTCATCTCAGTTGTTGTTGTAGCTGTTTAAAGCGAACTGCTGTTTGTTTAGTTAATGCTGTAGCGATTTCGCTGTGAGATAGAATTAGTTTATCTGTTTTGAATTGAGTTTTGCTAAACGTTTGAGATATTGTGATATTCTGCGAAGATCTCTGAAGAAATATTTCAGCATTTTGATTTATTTCTTGCGGAAAGAATAAACTTTGTTAACTTCTTAACGATTTGTGCATTCAATCCATAACGAACCCGTACGCACGCAACAATATGTAATATATTCGTAAATACTTATTGCAATTAGATAAGCTAAAAGATTCCTGGCAGAATACTGTTTGCTCGTTGAAGAAAACGTATCATCATTTATCTCAGTAAAGAAGTTTTATTTAGAAAACATCAAGCCTGATTTGAATAAATAGAATAAGAAAATAGTTATTGGCAGAATACGTTTATTCGTATAAGAAGAAGAATGTGTTTTCATAATTAGAAAAATATGCAAATTTTATTTGAAAAATTTTAATCCAAAGACTAATTGTACCTTAATTTAAATTTCCAGCTGATGTAGTCCTCTGTTACTTGTATTAGCATATTATTATTATTATTAGAAGAAAAATCTGAAAGCTTTCCGATTTTACATTACGCCCAAACGGGCGTTTTTTTTCATTTGCAGACACGTACACATTTCAAGAGCATTTGGACTAACGCAACATCGGGCAAAAATATTTAAAAACAGCATATCTTTAGGATCTCCGATAGATAGCCTCCCGCGTTGGAGATAAAAGCGTTTTATTCCTGACGTTTTTGCCACAACTCGCTTTGAAACTCTTGAATTGTTTAATCCAAAATTCTCAAATGTTTACAAAATAAGAAATACACAACAAAACAAATTCCAGATTGGGGCTTCCAGGTGCCCATGTTAGGGTGGAGGATTATGGTATACAAAGTTTGACAACTCCAAGTACAGTTGTATTTTCACAACGCGAGAAACATGCATACATTCATGTAGATTCTTCATTATTTAAATGTAATTCAGGGCTATAATATTTGGTGCAAACAATCTGAAAAGTGACTCCGACATTTAAACGCAAAATGCCGTTTAGTGATTCAACGCAAAATGCCGTTTAGAGACTAATAGCTGTTCTGGGCTAACGCCCATTTCGGCCAACAATTGCCAATTGAATATTTTTGCTGTTTCCGCTTTTGCGAGAAAAAAACTCACAGTTCTCATTCGAAAAGCAAAAAATTTATTTTTAAAGAAGATTCAAAACTATGATTTAATTTTCATTAATTGAGTGTTACTTCACTACGTACTATGCAAATTCCATTTACATAGCATAATAATAACAAATATCTCAAGCGAACACCACCTGACTTCATCGTACGGAATATTAAATTATACGCTTCTTTTCCTGCATTTCATTTACACTTATTTCCTCGAATTTCATTAGAGATATATTTCGCATTCAATTAATTCTTCGCAGCAAGGCAAAAATACATAAAAACTCAAAATATCTTCATTGAAAATTGAAAGATATAGAAAAACAAAAAGCACCAAATACAGTTATGAACAGTAAAAAAAAATTTCACCATTAAAATTAAATTTCGTACGTAAAAACAAGCCATTCGGTCAACAGAGAAGAAGGCAGATTTTTCGGTGCACAAAACTAAAAGTTTCTTTTTGATCCCACCCGGCAAAAAGACACTCAAGGTGCAGAAAACTTTAATTCATTATTCTGCTAAGTTTCAAAGGTAAACAAATAGTGTTGCTATGGTAAAAAAATATGCTTAGACGCACTTTAACAATTTTAAATTGTTGATAATCCTACAACTATTGCATGCAGATTAACTAAAGGCATAAGAACCTTAACCGGAAGATAAGAACAACATAATTCAATCATTTTTAAAGCAAAAAATGCGTAATTTATCAATATCTAAGACTAAAACGAACTGAGCTCATTGAGCGGAGTATCAGAGTGGGTATATATATGTATATATTTGGTGTGGTCGATTGCAACCAAAAAGGGAGGTGCACAATTGCATATTATGTCAGTCCTATATACAAAATTTCAACGTTGTGATGCTACTCATTTTTGAGTTATGCGAGATTCATGCATAAATACTTACGGACAGACGCCATGAAAAAAACTCTCTTCTGAATCCATTTTAAATTAGTTTTTAAATTCGTTTGAGGAAAAAGAATCTTTTATTCTATGTTTACGTACTGATGTTATGCAAAAACATCGTTAAATGCATTCGATAGTGGTCAAAACGGATATTTTCGTTGAAATATGATACCCCGAATTTTGCGTGAGTACAACACGTCCTTTACTTCATACAAGGAAGTAAACAAGTAGCCTTAGCCGCACTTAAACAACTTTTTAATTGTTTATAATTCTACAGCTATTGCATGCAGATTAACTGAAGGCATAAAATCCTTAACTGGAAGATATGAACAACATAACTGAATCTCATTTTCAATGAAGAAAATGTACAATTTACCAACATATAAGAATACAAATATGAGCTCACCGAGCCGAGTAACATAATGGGTATATATATGTATGTACATATACCCATTATGGTACATATATATATATATGCACTTATTGCCATAAAAATTTGAGCGCCAAGAAAGAGTTGTCAGTATGAAATGAAATTTTACATATGTAAGTACTACTGTGATGTAAGCAAGTGATTTGAAAATCAAAGAAAAAAGGATCATTTATTGCAGAAAAAAGTACACATGAGCGGAAGCTTTAGTACTCTGTTGGACCGAGCAGGCATTGAGGCATACAAGTTGCGTATGGTGTCTTCAGACATCTCGTTCCATAGTTGCTGTAAACGCGCGTCTAGTTCGGCCAATCTCGTAGGCTGTCCAACTTGCCTTCTCAAACGATCCCAGATATGCTCTATTGTGACAAATCTGGGGATCGAGCAGGTCAGGTAAGGGTGTTAATGTGGCGGAGGTAGTCTTGTGAGATCCGTGCTGTGTATGTTTTGTTGAAAACAGGCTCCTGGGAGCCCTGGCATGAGTGGCATTACATGTGGCTGAAAAATATCATGGACGTACCGCTGGCCTGTCATTGTGCCATGGATCAATATTAGGAGTGACCGTGTATCGCAAACAATGGCACCCTATACCATCACACCAACTGTGGGAATGGTGTGTCGCTATAAAGCGAAGGCAGGATTGAGGCTTTCACCACGGGCCTCCACACACGAACACTTTTTGCCATCACCGATTTTGTCATCACACACACACACACATTTGTCATCACCGATCAAATTGAATCTAGATTTGTCGCTGAAGGCGACTTGGTTCCATTCCGTTAAAATCCAATCCTGTTGTGAGTGACACCACTCCAAACGGAGGCGTCAGTGGGTGAGTGTCATTGACAGCGCACGTAATGGGCGCATCGATACTAGATGTTTTTCAATCAGGCGCCTTGTGATGGTTGGCGAAGACACAGGGGCCCGTAATGAAGCTGCTTCCTGTGTCTGGATAGCGGCCAATGAGGCAGTTGGCTCTACGCGTGCGTGTCGTATGATGTGACTCTTCTCGACGACTGGTCTGTCGAGACCCCCTAGAACTTAACTAATGTTGATTCTAGGGGGTGCTGGTCGAGAGCGTCCTGAGCCTGGTCGCCGTGTACGTCTCTTTTGTCTACTGGTTCCAGCACCTCCTCACAGCAAAATCAGAACGGCCTACCTGATGAGCTACTCGCCGAGCTGGCCACCCAGCTTCCATCATCCCGGTGATTCTTTCCCTCTCGAAATCTGACAGCTGCTGATATTGGCTTCGATGGCTGCGTAACGGCATGTCTACCTCAGCGTTTCCTTACCTTTTGTACACTCAGACAGTACTAAGCTTTAAGTACACTCAGACAGTTCTAAGTTCCAAGTTTCGTTGAATATGCCACGAATAGCATGCATTCTGCATGCTTTGTTCCGGCTGTGCTTCAAAGAGCTCATCAGGTGAGCGAATGTTGAAACGTAGGTCCAGGGGACAAGTTAGTTGGTGAAAGGGCATGAATCAGAGTCACGTGCGACAGCGAACGACATCGGATTGGTAGATACACCAGAATAGTATAACTGAAAACAAACTAATTTCATGGCGAAAGGTAGAAAATAATTATGAGAGTACCTTCATAAAGTACAAGAATGAGTTCTGCTTTGAATAGTTCTTGGTCTCAGCACATTGTATTCTTCAGAATGTAACATAGGACTTCATAAAAATTCCATACTCACGTGACAGTCTCTCCCAATAATACTCAAACAAGCTCTGCTTACTTGTATTACACAGTCCAGTCACATTAATGTGACCATCTGTCAAAAGCCAGAATAACCACCTTTCGCAGAGCGGACTGCTGCGAGACGTGCAGGAAGAGAGTCACATAGGTCCCTGAAGGTGTTCTCTGGGATGTTGAGCCATGCCGACTCTAATGCCGTGGCCAGTTGCGCTAGATTACGCGGTTGAGGATCCATGGCGCGAACAACTCGATCGAGATGGTCCCACAGATGCTCGATTGGGTTTAAGTCAGGTGAGTTTGCTGGCCAGGGGAGGACGGTAAACTCATCCTGGTGCTCTTCGAACCACGCACGTACACTGGCAGCTGTATGGCACCTCGCATTGTCCTGCTGGAAGATGCCATCATCCTGAGGAAAAACAATGCGCATGTAGGGGTGAACATGGTCCGCAAGGACAGATGCGTACTTGTATTGATCCATTGTGCCTTCCACAATGATCAGTGAACCTAGAGAATGCCAGGAAAACATTCCCCAGACCATAATGCTCCCGCCTCCAGCTTGGACCGTTCCGGCAATGGTTGCAGGGTGGTTCCTTTCAGAGGTTTCACGCCTTATACGCCAACGTCCATCTGTCCGATGGAGCATAAAACGCGATTCATCCGAAAACGCAACCTGTCGCCACTCAGTGGACGTCCAGCTGCTGTACTGGCGTGCAAATTCTAGCCTTCGCCGTCGATGAACAGCAGTCAGCATAGGTGCACGAACCAGGCGTCTGCTTCGGAGGCCCAGACGCAGCAATGTTCGCTGAATAGTACTTTGGGAGACACTTTTGGTAGCCCCTTGGTTCATTTTGGTGGTCAGTTGCTCAACGGTAGCCCGTCTATCTGCCCGAACGCATCTCCGCAACCGTCGTTCGCCTCTGTCATCTATGGCCCGTGGTGCACCACATTTGCCACGTCGCTGATTTTGGACAGTCCCATTTTGCCATGCACGGTACACTTTTACCACGGCGGCACGCGAACAGTTCACAAACTCAGCCGTTTCGGAAATGCTTCCACCCTTGGCCCGAAAGCCAATGATCATGCCCTTTTGGAAGTCGGATAAATCGCTTCGTTTCTGCATTACGCCAACGATTGAAATGTTTTCCGAAGCCCTCACACACCCTTTATATACGCTCAACTGCACTGTGCTGCCACCTGCCTTCTGTGATTGGTTATTTAACTCTGACATGGAAAGTACGTGGTGGTCACATTAATGTGACTGGACTGTGTATATTCTAAGAAGAACGAAGTTCAACACCCTTTAGTGGCATTACGCAGTGCGCAGTCACGCTGCATTTCAAATCATTTGCATATCTACCCGATATATACCTTCATGCCAAGTTTCGTTACGATACAATCATTTCTTGGTGCATAAATTTTTATGGCAACGAGTGCATATATGTATGCATATTTATATACTTTTGGTTCTGCCGATTGCAACCAAAACGGAAGATGAACAATTGCATGTTATAGCAGTTCCATACACAAAATTTGAACGCTCTAAAGCTACTCGTTTTTGAGTTATGAGAGATGCATTCATACGTACGTACAGACGTCACAAAAAAGGTCTTCTGAATCCTTTTTAAATCAATTTTATAATCCGTTTGGAGAAAAAGCTTCCTTTATTCTGTCCTTACGTATAGATGTCACACAAAAACATCGTTAAATTGTATTCGATAGCGGTGTCAAAATGGATATTTTCGTTGAAATGTGATACCCGGAAATTTTCGTGGTTACAATACTTCGTACAAGTAAGAAAGAAAAGACTGCTGGAAGAATATTTTTGTCCTCCGTAAATAGGGCCCATTGTTAGCTGTCACTGAGAGGCAAAAAACATGCGTTAAAAACAACATCAGTCACAGCGTTATATTTTTATTCAAAATTCTAATAGTCCTAAGCAATTGTGATTTTGAAAGTCCTAAACAAAACTTCTACATTTTCTCACATCCCAGCCTTCACTTTTATAAATCAGTAGAGACCTCAATTATACATCAATATAGATTGCTAAAATTGTTGGTAAGAAGGTTATTGGTAAGAGGATACTCATTTATACTCTCTACTGCTATGCGAAATGTCATATCTGTTTAAATGCAATATTTTCTTTTTCATTAGCAGGCAATCTCCACAGTTGATTACAATTCGTTACAAGAAAAAAGAAACCACACACGAATCACAAACAAAAAATCACGAACACAACCTTCGAAAACTCCAAACTCTCGCATTTAGTGAGTAATACATTTTTGTAAAATTCTGAGTTGCCTACTTCCGTGACACAGCACTTTTCCCGTTGATCCCTGTAACTGTTAGGAAGCATAATGCGATAGTACCGTAATTATATTACAACATGGCAATGGGCTTTCCATCACAGGTTACCTTAGTTCCTGATGGCAGCAATTTTCATAGCTCTTGCTCCGCTTTCGCCGGCGGTTGTTTGCTTACTTTGTGACGTCCCTGCCCTCGTACGTTTTCGACTTATGATTGCTATTCATTTTCCGATTAATATGGCGAAAGTGAAAGATATTGTTAATAGATTTGGGTATGATGAAGATGATTTAGATTGTAAAGATTTTCTGCTGAGATCTTCCTCACACTAAGAACTATTGAAGACCTACAACTTAAGAAACGGTGTGGTAAACCAGTAGCTAAAATTTTACAAAAGGCTGTGTCAGACTTTCTAGCTCTAAAGCACAGACATAGCTTTTTCTTTCTCCTCTTCATCAGTTTAGAGACCCTAACAGGTCAGATATTGACAAGAAATCTACACATCATATCTCTTCTTCCCAGCCGAAAAGAATAAATTTAAGAAGCCAGCCTCTTCTGAAGCTACAACACAGCTGCACCACAGCAGCTCAACTCAGATAAAGAACGCATCATACTCAATAAATCTGTCAAGCCGGCACAAACCCATCGTCATTGCTACTCTTCCAGAGCCATCGGATAACAATAAATTCGATACCTTAAGCTGCTGTTCCTCCGAAGGATACTAAGATGAATTTTCAAGAGGAAAGCATGATTGTCGCCCCTGACAACAGGGAAAATAATGGCAAAGAAAGACTGCCCCCTTTAGTGTTTCCACGATATGAGCTCACATGGAAGGAGTTTTTTATCAGCATGGTATAAAAAATATTCTGGAACGCTGACAGAAGATAAAAATCACCCTTATATTTGGAACCGCTGCAGATCGTACTCAAGTAATCGGACTTTTGAAGAAAAATGAATGAAAATGCACTCTAAGAGATTGTCCTTGTTAATCTGCAGATTACCTAGAGGATTTGCACATTCAGTGGTCTCAGACTGGCTTGCCAGTGAATATATTTCCAATGTGTATTTGTTACATTACGTCCTTGTCAGATTGTCAATTATATATGTACTTGTCAAAGTATACATAAGCTCAGACACGAACGTTTGCACTAAAAAGAATGATTTGTTTTTAGGGTATTTATATGTGAACAGCTTCTTGTTCTTTTTTTTTCTTTTACAGTTGAGAATTAATAAAAATGAGCTTGATTGAGCGATAAGCATCCACAACAGTGAAAATTATAGTATTTTTCAGGAAATATTTTTAATTTTTTCCAATAATTTGTAGATACATTTGTACTATATTGTTCTAAATTTTGTTTCAAGTTGTTGTAACGTGAAATTGTTTCAAATTTGTCTAAAATTTCGATTTCATTTATTAAATCAAAGATACGTTTTAATGCAGCTTTTAGACTTAACCTCCTCATCTCGTTTTAATAAATCCTTTCTTTCTACTCGCTTTGAAATTCTTCAAATCGCAGAGTTATTAGATTTTCTTTTAAGCTGGAAACATGAAAAATGAGCAATTCACTCGCCGGAATCCGAACCTGGACCTCTCGAATACGCGCCGAGTGTGCTACTATTATACCACAAAGGCATGCTGGAAGGCGGGAGAAAATATCTTATATACTCCCCGTTTTAAATACGTTTTACTAATTGTTTCCATAATATTATCCATTTGTAAATTTTTTTCTTAGAGTTATTCCTAAGGAATAATGCAATGCATTATTGCCTTATTTTTTAGTTTGCAAGAATAAACGAAATTGCAAAAAATTTTGCAGAAATTTTTCTACTTTCAATATGTTTCTTAATTTTACTACTATTTTGTTTTTTAACAACCATAGCGGCTGCACCATCATTTGTAAATCAAAATCTATTTCATCACACTTTAATTAATATCTGTTTATCGCAGTTTTTATTTCAGAAATATATATATACTAAGCACCAGTCTTTCTTTTCATAGGATTTATTTGATTTATTTCCGCAATCCTATCAAATTCGTCAACAACATCTGCAATGAAAACGGCACTTGTCCTATATTTTTGACATCAGTACAACTGCTATTGGGAATGCTGCAAAATCTATATCTGTTCTTTTCACTTACATCGTAAATCGCTATAGATTTCTTTAATGCATTTCATTATCGTGTTGGCTGAAAAACCAGTGCGTTAAAATAACTGTTATTTATCAGGACGAAGATGTAGAACACATTTAACCAAACAATTTTTAAGGAATTTGCCATCAGTAATGAGTTTTGATCTTTTCACAATAATGCGCATAAGAGTAAAGACTGCATGAACTTTGCTTCACTGGATTTATTTATTTCAGTAAAGTTTTGTTGCAATGTTTGACCAGATTGCAATAATTACAATTTTTGCTGAATTTACATTCCAACAGTTCAAATATTTCTTTGTTATTATTTTCGTAATACGAACATAAAGACTGCAGCTTTTGAATTAAGTTTCTCGTACTGCATAAAAAAAATATACGATTTTATCACGCACAACACCACGAAAGAACATAACTTCCTATTTATCTTGAAACACATTTTCTTTAGTTTATTATTAGTATGGCAAATCACACTAGAGCTATCTGCCTAAAGGAAGGCATACCTTCGTAGAGCACTTTCTAAGGCAATTTGGCTCGTATATATATTTGTTACACATGGAAAAAACCACGAAAACGCTCGTGCAACCAACTCGCCCGCCTGGATTCGATCCCATGTCGGAACTATCGGTATTTAATGATTACACCATTCGACCGTTGAAACACATACTCTCCTTCGTCCACTTTTCTCTCACCCTTTGTTAAAGACATGGTTGCAATTTAATTTCTTAATAAAATTACTACTATAATTTTATTTACAACTTCCATTCAACAAGATGAATTTCAGTAAGAAAGCAGCAGTCTAAAATCATGCACAGTTCAAAATGTATATATGTCACAAAGAATTAACAAGACCAAAACAAAACAGGTTTTATAAGCAGTATGTTCGTTTGCATGCAGCTAAATAGCAGTATAAAGTGCGCAATTGTGTATTCAGCTCACCAATTGGTGACTTACTTAAAGCAATTATATATCACAAGTACCAACTCATTTTAAAATTTCTGATGTGGACATCCACATGACTTCTTTGTACAGAATACTAAATTACACGCACTTTTAGTTGCATTTCACGTAAACTTATTTCCTCGAATTTCATTAGAGATATTTCTCATTCAATTAATTCAGTTCTCCCTTCGCAGCAAGACAAAAAATACATAAAACCTCAAAATACCTTTATTAAAAATTGAAAAATACAGAAAAACATAAAACACCAAATAAAGTTAAAACAATTATTTTTAAAAACATACAATTAAAATTAGAATTTCAACTCGAAAACAAGCAGTTCGGCCAGCCTGCAAGAAGGCAGAGTTTTCGGAGCGCAAAACGGAAAGTTTACTTCTGGTCCCACTCAGCAAAAAGGCACTGAAGGGGCAGAAACTTATTTAATTCATTCTGCTAAGTTTCAAATGAAAACAAACATGGCTACTATGGCAAAACATTAGATATGCTACACTTAGACAACTTTTAGATTGTTGATAATTCCACAACTACTGTATACAGATTAACTAAAGGCATTAAAATGTTAACCGGAACATAAGAACAATATAATTCAATCATGTTTAAAACAAAAAATGTCCACTTTACCAGCATATAAGAATGCAAAATACTGAGCTCACGAAGCCGAGTAACAGAATGGGTATGTATATACTTTTGATGCTGGCGATTGCAACCAAAAAGGGAGGTGCACATCTACATGTTATAACAGTCCCATACACAAAGTTTGAACGTTCTGAGTTTACTCGTTTTTGAATTACGCGAGATACGTACATATGTACGTACGCAAGTACGTACAGACGTCACAAAAAATCTATTCTGAATCCATTTTAAATCCAGTTTGGGAAAAAGGGTCCTGTATCCTGCCTGTACGTATACATGTAACTCAAAAACCTTGTTCAAATGGAATCGAGAGCGGTCAAAATGGATACTTTCGTTGAAATAAGACGACCGAAATTTTTCGCAATCGCAATACTTCCTTTATTTCCTACAAAGAAGTAAAAACTCAAAACACCAGAATACTAAAATTCAGTTTTTGACTAGCATATTAAATTTTAAAATTGTATCGACTTACGAGCTTCTTCAATTTTAGTCTAGTATTCGGGCCTATCATATAAACTTGCAGTGACGAAGACCTAAGCCCCCGAATGTAAACCACAAATATTAATGGGCGGTATAAAATTGCTTCAAGAGCCGTATGCATAACAGTACAGGCTGCAGAATGATAATAATAAAATATGGACATATAGTATTATTAATAAACATTAATTATTTATATTATTACTCACAAACATTTAACTTATATAATCTAATATTTATATAATGTAATATAATTTAACTTTGAACAAACTCGTAGTTAACGCGGCAGATAATAAATGCTAAAAGTCAAATATTATTACATAATTGAATTCGTGTTATTACATTGTATTTTTCCATATGCACAGTTTCTATAAAATGTGTTGTAGGCTTATGATTAATATGAGTGATTAAGATTCGCGGACATAATTTGCGTATGCGGTATCCTATGCCAATACTATGAAATACATCCACGTTTGTTAACGCTTTCAACAAGATACATGCTAAGTACTTTATATTATCCTGTTTACTTCACAACTTACACTACCGTTATTAATAAATAGGCTAGCTTATTGGCTCTCGTTTTGTACCTCACGAA
This sequence comes from Stegodyphus mimosarum, assembly GCA_000611955.2. Lineage (NCBI taxonomy): Eukaryota > Metazoa > Arthropoda > Arachnida > Araneae > Eresidae > Stegodyphus > Stegodyphus mimosarum. The sequence goes on from KK116592.1 coordinate 92,037, forward strand.
AACCTATATATACAGTGAGTGTTAAAAGTATTCGTACAGTAAGTGTTATGATCTAAAAATGCCCCGTTAATAAAAAAATATAAATTTAAATTCCCCAAAAAGTTGTAGGGATTTATATTTATTTTAAACAACCAGTTAAATTTAATTTGAAGTTCTTTCCTATAAACCTTCATTCCGCTAATTGTCAGTGCCAGAATGTTTAAATTTGGTAATTTAATGCAAATTCTACCAGTGGGAGAAAACGTTTAAATATCAAGTTCTCGAAGGGAAAATTAGAGAGTCTGGGAAAACTCTGTGAAAACTCTGTGCGTGTTGTAGAGTGAGCTCCGGCTTAGCAGTTATTGCTGGTTAAACGTGGCGTAACGGCTATTATTTTGCTGCCACTAAACTCATCAAGGCTCTGTTAGGAAACAGGATTGTCTGAGCAATGTTGCGTAATTCTGCTACTTGTTAGTATATTCAGTTTTTGAATTTGATTCTTACTGTTTCAGTTACTGCCCAAGCAGAAACGTAGTGTAATAGCGTCGAGTTGACGCATTGTAAATAATTTAAAGAATGTAATAAAGGGTAGTTTTAACCCTTCTTTTGTGCAGTCGCTACTCTCCATATTTGACACAAACGATAGACAGTAGATCTTGCAAAGTAATTAAATATGTATAATAAAATGTATTTTAATATTTCCATGTGAAATTTGCATTAAATAAGTGTATGCATAAATAAGACATTTACAAGACAAAAATAATCCACCATCTTGTGGTGTGAAAAGTATTCGTACATTATACATACTGCTGAATATTTTCACAGATATATTTAAATTAATACCTGGTAGGATATCCTTCAGCATGAATAAATGCTTCCAGTCTCTCTGGCATTGATTCAATCAAATTTCCTGTTACTTAGCAAGGCATGGACTCCTATTCTTGTTTAAGAGCAGTTATTAAGTGATTTTTATTAGAAATGTTCTGGATCTAACATTTTTGTCTAGAGTTTCCCATAAATTATCAATGTGATTGAGGTCGGCTGTCTGAGGAGAAATTTTCATAAACTTTGGAGTTTATATATTATGCATATCAGTGTATTCAGGTTTTTACGTTTGGGGTCAGTATCATTCATGAAAATATATTCACTATCCAAACCCATTTTTGTTGCACTAGATCGTAAATTATTTTTTAAAATATCAGTGGATACCAGATGCCATTAATGATGACTAAATTACGGACCCTGGAAGCACTCATGCAATTCCAAACCAACCCTCCTCCATCTCCATATTTCCCTGTCGATAGTAAATTCCTTGAACGCATTTCTATATTTCGCTTCCACCACAACATTCTCCTCCCCACCGATCCAAAAATATTGAATTTAATTTCTTCTGAAAAAATAATGTTCTTCCAGAATTCTGAGCGTTCATTCACGTGTTTTTGGCGGAGGATAATCTAATTTCCGATTGCTCTCACTCATAGAGTATTTTCATCTGGCAACGGGGCCATGGAAACCTTATTTTCTGTGAGCATTTCGACTTGTACTTGCAGATACTGCTGTTCCCGTGTTTCTGAATTTTGCTGTTAGCTTAGGAGCACTTTCTTTCGCATCTTTCTTCAACAAACATGCCAGAAAAGGTCTGTTAACGAATGTAAGGAGATATGATTGTCCTGAACAAGCACTATTTTGCACTATTTCAGAGGTAATAAACTTTTGAATAATCGAAAGCACAGGTGAACATGGTCTGCCAACTAAAACTGAAATTTCATTTGCCACTTTTATGAAGCTTTAAAATTAATTCTCTTTTGGAAACTCCCGTTTAGTTATCTTTACTATCCATAGTAAAACTTTACGCTTCTTACACCATTTTGAAACTACACTCGGCCATTTTATATAACCCGCAAGATGATATCAGTTATCAACGAAAAACGGACTAAACTAATTAGAAAATGCTACCCAAGTTTTGCATTTGGTTTGAATGTGCAAATGGTTTTTACACACCAATAAATCCCTCAATTTTTAATTTCCCGTAGTTTTAAAAGCTAATTCAGTATCTTTTCCATACTGTTTCTTACACTCTTATTTGGTAAATGTTTTTTTCATTAGTTATTGGCGTTTGAAGAACTTTTTATGGAATTAGCAAGTCAAAACAATTCGCG
>KK116592.1:94224-118346 GCA_000611955.2 Stegodyphus mimosarum
CATGTATGTGAGGAAGTTATGTTTTCAGTCTAAAAAGTTCAGTCTTTCTCACTTTGACAGTGAGCTTTAAGTGAATAAGGGCGGATTAGAATCCCCATAATAATCTTATGTATAAATCTAATATACATCCAAAGTCCTGTAAAAAACGCAAAATAAATTGGTCCATTAAAATGGGAGATGCAGAACTGTCCCGCGCGCGCGTGTGTGTGCGTGTGCGTGCGTGCGTGCGTGCGTGTGCGTGCGTGTGTGCGTGCGTGTGTGTGTAGTGTGTGTGTGTGTTGGTGTGTGTATTGGTGTGTGTGTTGTGTGTGTGTGTGTCGATGTCACTAATATTACTCTGGGATCCATTCCACTTCCAAAGGCGAGAAAGAAATATCAACTTATGTTCCCATAACATTTTAGAGCGGTCTAAACAGAGAGAAGAATGTCAAGTATAATTAAATATCATCACGAATGTTACATTTTGGATGAACATAATCACATAATGAACATCACATAATGAAGAATTCTACATTAGAACATAATATAATGTATTATATACATTTCCATTATTTTCTTTACTGAAGTTTTTACAATTTACGCCATATTTTTCAGTATAAACTTTTGTTTCATGTTAGACCCAGTGGGTTTCAGATTTGAATGTGCAGTCGCAAAACTTCCAATCACTTTTGTCACAAATGCTTCGACATACCTTATAAACGAAACCCTATGTGAACAGTTTTCTTTCCTTTCAGAAAGGGCTCACTAGCGACCAAGTGGCAAGATCGCTGAACACTGGTAATTCCGACCTGGATTTTATTCCAAACTAGCTGTACCCGCCCGGCGTTGCCCGTGCATTTAGAAAATGCAGATAAGTGAATAGCGCAGGAATAGTAGTGTAGGACATGTAGACTGTCTCTCTCTCTCCCCCCCCCACACACACAACATTCCCCGTCGATAAAAAGGAACAATATATCCTAACCATGAGCCATCTGTTAAAAAATTAGTTTAAATGAGAACAGACCTCATATTAGCACATGCTAGGAAACCGTAGTCATGTGGTTATAATCATTGGTCTGAAGTTTAAAGAAAAGTAAAACATAAAAAATTCAAAATCAAAGATAGGAAAGAGTTGAAAGGGAAAGATAGAGAGTACAGTACAGAAAAAATAAAAAGTAACGAAAACATGGATGAAATAAAACATCCTGCTTACAGGAAATTTGGAGTTGAGAACCAATTAAATTTTTAATTTAAGTGTAAGTTAAACTTAGATGACAATGAATTAGAAGAGGAGAGTGTTTGTGTATGTTTGTGGAGCTCGGGCTGGGGTCGCAAGGGCCCCTGACCGATTAATGTCTGTTGGTACTGCAGCACTGGGAAGCAGCACCATTCGGATTATTGCTCATGCTCTCAAGAGAGCACTAAACAATAACATCATCATTTAAAGCATGACAGTCAGAGTTAGTTTGGGAGAGTGGAGAGTGGCAATAATTTTTCTTTAGATTGTCCTTTTCGTTAGAGAGCCTCGGGATAAACTATATTTAATGTTCTTCCATTCGGAGCTAAGATGTGTAGATTATCGGCATTACCAACTCTTGAACAACCCACGTACAGTTGACCATGGGAGAAACACGGCTTACGGAGGTCGAGCCCTACAACTTTGAGAGATTGTCCTTGTGCCTTATTAATGCTCATCGCGAAACTCAAACGAACAGGGAATTGTAGACGCTTAAACTGAAACGGGAGATCGGAAGGGATTATAGGAATTCTTGAAATAAACACATCTTCGCCTGCAGCATGTCCGGTCATGATGGTGGAATTGTTATAAATCGATTTAATAAGTTGAAAATAAATGATAGCAACAAATCACAATAATAGCAACACAATAATGCAAATTAAGAAACAAAAACTGAAGAACAAAAACTTTATAAAAAATAATTTTTTTAAAATTTTTCTAATTCAAAAATCGAAAATCGGGCTTCGAGGTCTGGTGGCCAGCCCCTTTGTGCTTCCGTGTAAAAAATTCCAGGTCCCTGCGTGCGATAGATTTGGCTGGAGAGCTCGGTCAGACAAATGGACAGACAGGCAGACAGACAGACAGACAGACAGACACATTACACTTGCTTTTATTATGTAAAGACGAATGGGCTGTCTGCATGGGCGTTTTCGTGGTTTTTCCCCTGAGTAGCATGCATACGAGCCATGTGAATTAAGAGGATAAATATGACATACCAGTGACGACCAAATATATACATATATAATTATTTTTAAAAGAAAATTCTAAAATTTCGAGCTAACTCTTTTAAGTCGATAACTCCAAATATCCAGGAAATAAATTCCTAATTTTTTACTTGCTGAAGGTAACCGATAGAACAGTAGCTAATTATTTCCGATTCTCAGAAGTAGTGTTGTCTACAAACGCAGATATTTTATACAGGTTATTCCTGCAGTTTGATAGCGAGCAGCATGGAAGTTACTAAAGCGTATACGAGTCCTCCACGAAGGCATCCCTCTCTTAGTCAGATAGACCTCGAGTGCTTTGACGTAATTAAATAAACCAAGTCAGATCGAAGTTGCTCAAATTTATCAACAATTTAGTTAGCATCTAGAATGAACTGGCATCAACTACTGCGAAGGAATTTCAACGCAATGAGTTAAATATACTTTTTTACGTCGTTTCATTTAAAATTCGTAAGTATTCAACATTTTTCAAGTAATACGTCAATGCACATATGCAAAGCAGCTTATTATGTATAAAATGAACATGGAATGTTTCAAAGCTACAGATGATAGTTCAGCTTTCTCTATATGTGTTCTATCAACCGCAGAGCTGGCATCTATGAAATATAGCAATCAAAATATTTTTTTATTGTTTCATTTCCTACATACGTGGCGTAAAGGTCTCGAGTTAAGTATTGTTCAACTTTCACCACATGTATTCTGTCAATTACAGACCTGAAATTGTTTATTTTCTACAGTGCATACGTGGCATAATCCTGTACACTTCTGAAACTGAATACTGCTGGTTTTGTACATTCCAATAGCGTCATTGCACAAAATTTTATAAATAGAAGAAGGATTTGCGGGTAACAACTTGAGAATGAATTTCCAAAAGGATTTCCTTTGTCAGTTCTTGCTTTTCTCCTGTAAGTGAAAACTTTCCTTTGCATTCGGATACAACGATATTATTTTTAAATTGCTCTCTATGAATTTTATTATCAGTATTACGCTTCAATTTAGTGATTATTTATTCCCTCGTCTAATTCAGTGATGTTGCCATAGTATGTTGAAATACTGCTTGAAAACCAGATAACTCATAAACTAAGAGCTTATATATTAGATTAAAAAAAGTAAAAATACAAAAAAAAAAGTATGAAAGTCTGAAAGCTTTCAGATTTTACATTACGCCCAAAGGGACGTTTTTTTAACGTTTTATGTGTTACCTTTATTTATTAAATACCATGTTCTTCTCACTTAAACCATAAAATTCAGTTCAACAGCAATATCGCAAAATAATTTTAAAATGAACATATCTTTAAAATTTCCGATACACAGTCTCACGCGCTAGAGATAAAAATATTTTTATTTTCGTACAGTGTTGCCATTGCTCATTTTGAAATCACTGAGTTCGTTAATCAAAAATTTGTTAAAGTTTTAAAAAATATGAAATAGATAAAGAACAAATTCCAAATTTGGGCTTCCAGATGCCCATATTCAGGTGGAAATGTATGTTTTCAAAATTTGATGGTTCTAGGTACCTTTGTTTTATCACAGTGCAAGAAACATATACACATTTATGCAGATTCTTCATTATTTAATTTCCTTAAATATATAATACAGGGCTCTAATACTTGGTGGAAACAATTTGAAAAGTGAGTCAACGTTTGTAGTGAATCAACGCAAAATGCCAAAATGAAATTAATAGTCCTTCTGGGCAAATTTCCCCTTTGGTCTACTGATTATTCCCCCAACTGATTATTCAAAGCAGATTCAGATATAGCTAGTTACTGGCAAAACAAAATAGTCCTCTGTGTGTATTTCATATCTTTCCAAGAACCATTTAGATTAATTCCATTATCATTAATCTTGCGGGCAAACTACTTATCATACCTCATGTGCACACAGTTTATGTTTTCTAATACATGACATGCAACATACCATAGCTTATTTAGTAAGAAATTGAGCCAAAAGTAGAATCATACATCCTCGACAAAGATAATCGATTGTAAAGGCAAAATATGAGTTGCACGTTATTTATAAATATAAAGTGAGAACATTTTATTTTAAATTAACATTTCTGTAGAAACTTCCTGCGAATTCCAAAGGAAATTAACATGATCATTCTTTTTAAAAAGCAAAATATTTTAATAAACAAATATTTATTATATATTTAAGAGTAAATTTTTCTATAAAGCCAAATTTAACTATAAGTTACTTAACACCAAATTTTGCTTAGTTTTGAAGATCAACCCGCAAATAAATAATTTTAATTTATAATTTCTTTCGCGTTCTGACTTCATTTACTAGGCGATTAGTATAAGCGAAGGTATTTAGAAGGGCAACAAATTTGAGCATCAAACATTCAATTAAAAGTGTTCTTAGAATATTTTACAATAATTGATAAATGTATAAAATTAATAAAATTAGAGGTTATAATTTAATTTTGTCTATTTCTTGAAGTTATATATGAATTATCTCACTCACATTCTTATCTAACCAACATACTTATATCTGCAGAATATATTTCTTATTATATTTGCGATGCTATCTTAATTCCAACTATTTATGTACTGTAAATTTATTTCTGACCATAAATTTTGTGTATCACAATTAATTTTTTCAGGAAACAAATATTATGGTAATACGTTTTTTATAAAAATGGGATAATTAATTTTTCAACTCGTTTCTATTATAAACATGATAATTTGATAATTTTCCACTTACTTGTACAGTGAAGACCTGTTTATAACTCTTTCAAGAGACCATTCACAAACAACATATAAATGAGAAAGCTGTACGAACGAAATTTTAAGTTACGATGTGAAACATATATATATTAGTTGCACATTCTCAATACTACTAATCTGCCACTGATATTTCACAATTTTATTATAGTACTTTCAATTTGTTTAAAATATTAACTACGTTCACACAAATATAAAATTAATATTTTAAAAAAACATTTAGTTAATATTATTGTTTTAAACAATTTAAACACTCTTCTGTATAATTAATATTTTAAAGAGATATTTAGACAAATTTAATATTTTTAAACTCTAAGACTGCAAATTTCTGTACATAGTTACGCAAAACTGAAAAAGAAAAATCTTACATTTACCTGAGTTACCATCTTGAATAAGTAAATTTTTTTCAGGTAAATTTAATATATATATATATAGGCCCAGTAGAACGGGAGATACAGAATTGACTTTTTTGCCCCCCGCAGTGTACATTAGTGTATGTATATGTATATATATATACGTATACAGGGTGGCGCAAAAGTACCTTCTCGATTTAAATTTTAAAAACGTATATGAAAATTTAAGCAAATTTATATTTTGAAACTCATAATACAAAGTGTGTTTGTTCTTCAAGTTTTTATTTACGGAAAATGATGTCTAACAAATGATGTTCCTTTTCGCGATGACAAATTATGGGTTCTTTATAGCACTTCATCTATCTTCCACCCTCGCGGTCTTCCTTCTTTTCCTGTGTCTCTGTCTCTTCAAATTTTCTACAAGTTGCAAAACTGTATGGTTAGAAGGAGCATATCTGACATTAAAATACCGCCGAAAGTTCCTCTGGTAGAAATAATGCTTCTTCCGTTTTCCAAATGAAAATGTTACAGCCTTTATCCTTACTGCATGCGTGTATATCTCCATATCGAAAGTCCCGAGTATTTATTCTAACTTAAAAAAAACGTAATAATTATAAATTCCAGAAAGAATTATTGAAATTAAAACTCGTGAAGCAATTTTACACCATTTTTGTATATATATATATATATTTATGAGACCATTCACAGGTACATATATATATATATATATGTAATAATGTGTCTTGGAGAGGGCTGTAACGTATTGGCGATGTTTCTCTGCGTTACAACGTGCAGAGGCTTCAATGCGTAGTTAGGAAGATGACGCTCGAAGACAAACATAGCCATAAATTCCACACATAATTTTATTCCTGGATAATGACTTCTGAAGACACATATTCTTTTTCATTTCACGTCATACAGTATTTACAACAATGGACAACAACAGGCAGAGACTAAGCGAGTGAAGTAACCTCCCAGCGGCAGCACAGATAGAAGCAAAAGTGCGCAGTTATCCAGTATGGAGTCTCAGCAAGAGAAGGTTTTGGTTTAGGTTGCTTATTAAGAAAAACGTTTCAGTTCTCGAAATTTTGAGTTAGGTTCCCAATTATCCATGTCATCAGCATTGCGCAAGCCATGTGACATAGACTGATCTAGAAATGATGCAATCCAGAAATGTTATTACTATTTTTAGAATAGAGAGGGGAATTGAGGACTATTGCTAGTTTAAACTAGAATTTTGAGATTTAAGTATGTTTTATTGAGTTTTACATTATTTTATCTTACATATCTTACGTATATATAATAGTTTACGATGCTGAAGTGAATTTCGTTAATTATCTTTAATTAAATTCATTCGATGGTACATTTTATACTATTTGGAAAACTTACGCTCATAATGGGCCACAGCCATCCCTGTTGCAAAGAAGTTGTTGAGTGCGATGTTCTCTTATTCAGTGATGCGTCTGGTGACGTATTTGATTTGTTAATGATAAAACGATGATTCATGGATCCTACTTCAAGAATCAATAATTAGAAAACTTTCTGGACAATAATAGAAGTAAATCAAATCGACTAGCTTCCTTGCTTCGCGAACTTTAATTATAGAGAATTATGAGGAGTAAAATTTAGCTCCAGTAATTTGGCGGAAAATAAAAAATTCTTGTTTTAAAACGTGAGTGGAACAATTTACCACACTAAATTTTAAATTACTTAATAAAATGAGTATGAACGGTGATGACTGATGAGTAACAGCTTGACTGTCTTGGGTTCGACTGTTTTAATTTCTGCTGTCTCTCAAGAGATGTATACTGAAGCGGATATTTGCTTTCGTGGAGAGCTGCTCGAATTGAAAAAACTGGCTCGTATTCATGCTACACATGAAGAAACCCTCACAAACACTTATGCAGCCAGCCAGTTTTTTGGGATTTGAATTTGCATCAAACTACTAGTTTTCAACTATGCCTTATTCGTTCTGCCATGCATCTCAGTTCGAAAAGGTGACATATTTTTCGCTTAGAAGTTTAACCTGGCATTGGTAAGTATTATCCAAACATGCTTTGTGTATGCTGACCACCTATTAGCGTCTATTAAAAGATTTGCGATTATTGTTTTTTTATTTATAGTTTGATGATTGTTTTCATATGTTACGTGTCGCTTTATAATAGCTTTCACTTATAAATAGCTTACTTATTTGTCTTCATCACTGTACATTTTTATCTGCACATTAAAATGTGCCGCTGTGCTGAATATTTGAACATATATGTATCAACACATGTGTCCGCATGTAAATTATCAATAACTATAGAGCCTAGATAATAGCAATTTAATAATTAAAGGTATAATTTGCTTTATTGTTTATTTCTCAGGTATGTACATGATAGCTGAATCATCCCGAAAAATATCCTATGTCACCGATGCTTGTTATACAGTTGGATGTTACGAAGCAGGTGATATTTTGAATTTTTCCCTTTTGGTTTTCTTAACAGTTGTAATAACTGCAATGCTCTTTTATTTCGATAAAAACCATTAAATTCCTGCTATTTAAAAATTTGCTAATTTATTGCATTATATGTAATTTTTTTATCGTTGTGTCATTATTTAAACTGCTGTTGTTATCCCCGAAGCAAAACAGTATGTTTCTTAATCTCATTTGATGTTTCTAAAATTTTGACAACTGCAGTAAAATGTTACATAGAAATATGTAAAATTTCTCTCAAAGTTTCTGCTCTTTTAAGGGACTATTAAATTCGAATTTTTACTCTAGTGGCAAAATAATATTTATGTGCCAATATAACGCAAGAATGGCAGTCTGTGAGAAATTGAAAGCTTACTATTGCACAGAATTCGTCATATATGAGTCGATTATGACAGTATATCAGAGATTTGGTCGAAATATTAAGCGGAACTATCTGTGTACAAGAAAATTCAGGCTTAGTATAGAAAATGCGAGGAAATTGCCAACTTTGGAAGGAAACATTCCAAACAAACTTGGAATTGCAAATGCTTCCATTGCCAAACTGGGCAATGAAGAGCAAACCAGACGACTAATTTGTCATAATTCTGAATAGGTTATTTAATAATTTCTTTCTTTTATTAACAATAAAGGCCTAGTTCAGTTTTTCACTCTCAAGGTATCCCTCCATGGATCAAATTCTATAATATAGAACAAAAACAACTGATTTCGTTTTTTTGTTTTTTACCATTTAAAAAAGAAATACGACCACATATAGCATTCAAAAAAAGGCTTCATCTAGCCGCTGCAGTTGATTCATTTGGAGGGCAGATAATGGATTAAAACTATACGCATCAAGCCTGCTACAAATTAGATGAAAACGCGTTTCTTTTCTTTCCTTAAGACATCAAGTTTTCTTAAGACATTAGTCTTACCACATTTAAAGATTAAGCAGCTAAAATAATTAACAGTTTCGCTTGAAGTTCTCTTGCAGCGACGCACATGTTATTCCAGTCTATTCGAGTTCTATGTATTGAAGTTTTTGAGTATTTAAGGTCTATGTTTAAAAGTTCTCGTATGGTTTATTTACCTTATTTAATTTATTCTAATTATCAATCACGGACACAATTTTTGTTTCAATATTTTACTTTAATTCCTGGTCTAAACGTTTGTTTTAGTATGAATATCTTGGTTGATCAAATTACAATTTCTACTATTTTTAATGTTTTTGGTAGTTTGTCTAGTGAATTTTTTGCTTAATTTTATAATAATTAACAGCTCATTTATTTAAATTAGTTGGATGTTATTCATACTAATTATACAATTCTGGTTTGTAACGTGTTTTTATTTTCTATGAATTTGGAAAACGTGCTTTTCTCAGTCCAGTCTATAGGGGATGGACTAATAAAGGCAAAGATTACTTTGTTGTTTACTGAAGTTTAAAATTTAGTAAATTTGTATCGTTATCAATTCAGATATCGGTTGATCCACCTACTTCTATTGATATACTAATCCCTGAATAAGATATATCGAGAAACATAAATTCTTTTTTATTGGATTTAATTTTTAATCTTTGCGCCGCTATTTTTGCATTTATGCACTTGTTGTTTATTTAATTTCAAAATTAGGCAAATTTTATTTTTCTCATTGGTCTGTTTTTAAAGGAATTTTGAACCAAAGGAAATCAAAAATGCTGAAATTGTTGTAAATCAAAAGCAATTATTGCAAATCAAAAGTAAATATATTTTAAAGTCAAGTTTTAGAGGTAACGAATTTAGTTTAGAATGAAATTTATTTAAAATTGAAATAAATAAGAAAATTAAACGACAGTTCATGTACAAAAATAAAAAACAAAATCATACAAAACGAAGGAACAGGCTTATATCCTAAATTTGTGAAATACTTAAAACGGTAGTATGCCCAAAATAGACAAAAAATTATTAAACTTTAACTGAATCAATTAATTTAATTAAAAACCTATTCGAACAGAATATGAAAAAGAAAATATGAAAAATGTAATTCAAAAGCACGTGGTAATTCTTTACGAAACTTTCGAGAAATCTGTTATGAAGTGTACACTCGAGTTGAGCTGTAGGAGAGAAGTTTGATAACTTGGAAATAATAAAAAACGAGAACTGAGGTTGTAGTGACATTAGGTTATTACGAAGCAGGAAACATGAAAAATGAGCAACGCTTTCGCCGGGAATCGAACCACGGACCTCTCGGTTAAGCGTCGAGCATGCAGACCACTACACCACGAAGGCATGCGAAGAAGGCGGGAGAAACACCTTATATAAATAAATAATATATACCTTTTAAAGGGCGGCTGGGGTTTGGGGGACCCAATCGCCAAATCGCGGTGGTGGAGAATCATCATCCACCACCTTTTTTTTTAGTTCGGGCGCCAGTGTAGAGACATTAGGTTTATTTTGGAATCAGGTGAGAGTAATACGTGCATAATGTGAATAGGAAAATTTTTCAGAAAAAAAAGGTAAGTAACAGTAAAATGTCTTCACCTATTTGGCGTAATAGCACAAGAAAAGAAATGCTGAGTTTTTAATAACAGGTAGAGGGACTGTTTACATATATGCGTAGATATTTACAGTTGTTATGTATTCAGTAAATGCCTCCAAATTTGCTTTTAGTGTTTCTTAGCTTAAGTAACAATGAAAATTATAAGGATTTGATGTGTTATTTTTGGAGAAGTAAATTAATAAAATTAAGAGGAATTTGATTATTAATAATTATAATTTTTAGATACTGAATTTCTTAATTAATTACTTCAACAACAATACAAATAGCATCATCTCTCAGAATCTGTTTAATAACATTGTTAGAATTACTTTTTTAGAAGTACTGCGATTCCAGTTTATAAGTTTATTAGTAAGAAAGTTAAAAAGTCTTTTTTTTTATCAAAAAGTTTAATTGCTTTACAGTGGCGAATTTCAAGGTCATGGTAATCAGTTTCATTATTATTGGAATTGGTTTTATTACATTTTAAAACTTTAGGATAAATATTAGCAATTTCAATTAACCCAGAATTAGTGAAAGTGATAATGAAAGTGAAAACATCTATAGATCTAAAATTAAGATTAGATTTTTCTTTTTGGTCCCAATTTTGAATAAAATTTAATTCTTTTACAAAAAAAAAAATAGATTGAAAACTGAAGTTGAATAATTCGTGTCCATGAGAATTCCGTTAATCTTTTGCAAGATTTTTATCTTTAAATATGATAAAATTATGAAAAAAAGGAACAATTAAGTTACGTAAATCATTTTTCAAAATTAAAGATGCTACTGAGAGCTGGAAGAATTTCGTAAAGTTTCATAAGACTTTCATTAACGTTTTTTAAGGAAAAGAGAGGTGTACAGGTTTTAAAATCATAACTGTTATTATCATTCATTTAATACTTTTTCACAATTTTTATTGCATTTAATAATCCAGCAGTGGTTAGGTGGTAAATTAAATCACGGCAATTTTAATAAAGTTTTTTGAAATTTCTTTTCAAAAATAAAATCGATTTTTTTATATAATTTTTAGTACCATCGGCAATATACCTGACTTGAATAAGCGTTTTGTGAAATTTTGGAAGTGCATAAATATTGGGAAATTTCTATAATAAGATTCGTTAGAAATTTGAATTTTTTGTGGAATGAGTTTAGTTTTTTCATAATGTCCTTTTTTTCCCATTGTAATAGGAAGTTTTATACATTGTATAATTATTGAGTTCTGTTTCAATGAGTTCTTAATAGAAAGTCTTTCAGATGATGCAAAATTATAATTTGCTTTATTTACAGAAATAATGATATTTTTTGAAATATCTGGATGTCATTAAACTGTTCTGGGTATTTATTTTGAGGATTAGGAATTCTGATGTTCTAAATTTCTTTTTGGGTCATTTTAATAATATTTTTCTCATTCTAAAACAGTGCTAATAAGAAGACCAAATTTATAACTTATTACATCACTATACATAAATATATAGTGATAATATAATATAGAGAATGTATTCAAAGCATCTTTTATTACTGGTTTTGATGTAAGACAGAATTTATTATCTTCTTGTGCAAGATTTCCAAGTTTAAGATCATTAATGATTTTTATGCTTCCTATAATAATATGATCATAATAATTATCAATAAATTTAATAAATTTTAGAATCATGACAGTATCAGATATTATTGTCCTAAATTTTATTATGGTTTTTAATCATGATTATGGGTTTTTATTGATTATATCTATTGTTTTATTGATCAGAGTTTTTTATTGATTTTATTAGTCTCTTGCTTATATGCGTACATATAAGTATGTATGCATTATTAAGACATAAGACCTTACAAAAAAATTAACATTTAAATACAAATTGCGCGACAATCAAATTCTTTACTCTTTATTTAATTTACTTGAAATAATTTACATTACGTTTATTTAATTTACGTTATATATACACTGCTCGACATTGAAAATGCAGCACCAAGAAGGAGTGCTCAGAAAGTGATGAAATTTGGAAAAAAGACAGAGACAGCAAGCAGCAATAAGTGATCTTTATTTTCAAGTGATAGTCAGAATACAGAGCAAGAACGGCGTCGGCTCAGTTGGATGTAGGATCACCGCGGACAGCGATGCACGAAGAAACACGTCTAGGCATAGAGTCAATAAGAGTGCGAATGACTCTCCATTCCCTTTCAACCATTTGCCACAGTTCGTCTTCTGAGCCAGGCAGTGGCAGAGTCTGCAAACGGCGTCCAATCACATCCCACACTTGTTAGATTGGTGACAGGTTAGGAGAGTACGGTGGCCAAAAAAGCATCTGTATACCTTGCAGAGCATGTTGGCAGAGGAGAGCACCGTGTGGTCGGGCGTTACCCTGCTGAAAAATTGCATTAGGCAGCCTCTGAAGGTAGGGGATTGCCACCGGTCGCAGTGCGTTATCCAAGTATCGTTGGGCCGTCATAGTGCTCTGAATACGAAATAGAGGTGACCTGGAATCGTAGGCAATAGCGCCCCAAACCATTATGCCACGTTGTCGCGCGGTGGGGCGTCCCACAGTTACTGCCGGATTAGATCTGTCTCCACGTCGACGCCACACACGTATGCGGCAACTGTCACTGGATAAACAGAACACGACGTTTCGCCATTCTGTCATCCACATCGCTCCAGTCCGGCACCATTCTAAACGTTGGCGTCTATGCTGTGGGGTCAATGGCAGTCTTCTTAACGGACGCCGTGAGTGCAGGCCACGTTCAACCAATCGACGGGAAATGGTTCTCGTCGACACGGGAACATCCAGGATATCTTGCACATGGTGCAGAATCGCGGTACAAGCGACTTGCGGGACCGCCACAGCTTGTCGGCGGATGCGTCGATCCCCACGTATTGACGTCACTGTGGCTGCACCTGCATCCCTTCTTCTTCCCACATCCCCTTGTTCCGACCATGTTCTCCATAGCCGATGCACCGTGCTCGCATCCATGTGGGTATCAGCTGCGATTTGACGTAAGGATTAACTCGCCCATCTCAGTCCAATCACCATACCTCTCGTAAAATCGTCTATCTGCTGGAAGTGCCTCCGTTGACGCGGTCTGGCATTCTCTCCTATTACACGTATCCTCCGGGACAAAAACCAGCTTTCTTCGATAATTCGTCTGGCAGAAATAACGACAGGAATATTGCCCATTCCGCACGTTCCTTCCCTTATATCTTACTTCACTTGTGTCGAAGAGCTGCGCATTTCACATCATGCGCGTAACTCAGTGACGTGCGTCTACTCTAAAATTTGCGTAAATTTCTGACCACTCCTTTTTGGTGTTGCATTTTCAATGTCGAGCAGTGTATTTAGTAATAAAAGACTCTTTAATGTGCGGTAATTTAATTTGCGTTAATTTTTGACGAATTTGTAAAGACATGTATGATCTAAAAAAGGACGTTTGTTGTATTTCTGTCATCTTAATTTCTTAACTCCGCATATACATTCATTTACAATTTATATAGCAAAGTACTCTCGTGCTTAAAATATATAATTTCCAAACCATTTAATGGGTTACATATAATTTTATAATAATTAATGTCAAACAAACCTATCATGTAATGCTTGGATAAAGTTCTGTTAAGTTATTTAAAAAAATAAAATTAAAATTTAAGTAATGGATATTCTGTTTTGAGTTCTAAATCAATGTGTTAGTTAGTATTGCGTGTTTTATATGCAAATAGATAGCTTTACTTTAAAGGCGCAAGTTTAGATTTCATGAAATATTTCTGTAATTTGATTACCCACATCGAACATTAAATTTCTTATTCATGGCTTTCCAATGCTCTCTTGCTTTATAAGATAGCATTTTAAATAACGCTAATAATTGAAATTAACGTAATAGAGGATGTTTTATGAATCTTTCAGGTCATGTCTTTACGGCCTATATGAATCGGTCTGAGAATCGTTGTGATGAATTTTATCAATACTCTTGTGGAGCTTGGCAGGATGAACATCGGTATCTAGAAGGCAAATACCGTATTTCGGCCTTATCCAACCTTAGACATAGCCACTACATGCAACTCAAATGTAAGAAGTTTAAATTTTAGCAAATAATTTGATTGCAGAGAGGATCTTATATAAGAAAAGAAAAATACAATCAAAGAACGATTTTTATACAATAACCTTTTATTTAAAATGTGCATGATAATTAATGCACTAAAAGGAATAAAACAATTTATGACGTAGTTTAATGGGAATAATAAGTTATATAATTCTATTTACAAAATTCATTTACAATTTTATGTTGCGCATAGTTAAAACGTGAGTTGCCACTCGTGATAAACTTAAAAAGACAGAAGTTTACACATTTGGAAATGCAATTAAATTAATGAAATATTTTAAATGATAATGACTTGTACACTACGCAAAAAAACAAAGGAAACAGTTCTATATATCCCGCTCTATTGGTTCGATTGACGAAATTCAAATTGCAGTTTTCATGTCTCGAAAGCACTACTTAGAATATATATTAGATTTGTACATCATAGCGTTGTTCTAATATAGATATTTTGACACGAAAATCGGACTTTTTCTGACATGACATGCCAATTTTTCCATATTTCGATTCTGAGGCTCAAATTAGGACTAACATTTTGTACAATTTTGTGCGAAATTTAAGCAGAACGTCAAAACTTTATCTCGGCACACTTTTTTTTCAGTTTGCTGCAAGAATAACTCACTTGGCGAACTTTTTAATTTATAGAAAATATTTTCCTTTCCTTTTTCTTCATCATTGTAACGAGCGGAACAAAGGTCACTTTCAATACTTTCAAATAATTTTTAAAAAGTGTGTAAACCCCATTTGGCGTTATTATCGCTTGTAACGAATATGCCGAATTTCAAAATTCGCTATTATGTAAATTCACGTACATCTTAAGAAATTTTGAATAAAAAACTCTAATTTTTGCAGGTTTGCCTAGAAATAGGTCTACTTTGAGATGATGTTAAAAATTTTATAGGTTATAATACAAAAATGTTTTCGAAAAATATCTAAAAAATATTTATAAATACAGATTTTAAAAACAAATCACAAAAAATGTGCGAATTATATTTGGATTAAGCTTAAATTTCGAATTCCGGAGGAAGAAATCAAGTAAATTGAATAAAAAAAGAGATATTAATAAATATATGTCAAATTCAATTAACATACATGGAGGAGTTAAAATTTTGAGAGCTAATTTTTTAAAAACTACACTTGCGATTTCTACAAAACTTGGTAGTTAGGCATATTTGAGTCGTAGAATGGAAATGCATAAAACAATTGGCATGTCGTTTCAGAAATGTCCGATTTGGGGTTAAAATACCTATGCTAGAACAATGCTATATATAAATCATATTTATATACACTCAAGGACAAAAAAATTAGCGCACCAAGAAATAATTGCGGGATCGTAACGAAACTTGCAATGAAGGTACATGTCGGGGAGATACCCAAATGATTAGAAATGCAGCCTGATTGCGCATTACTTATAGCCGGTAGAGGGAGTTGAACGTCGTACTCTGTGGAGTATAAAACAGGTAACCAAAGCTTTGTTTGAGAGTGCTGAATCATTTACAAAGGAAGAGCTGAGGTAGACATGCCATTACGCCATGTTTGAAGACGATATCAACAGTTGCCGCAGTTTGAGAGGGGAGAATCGTCGGGATGATGGAAGCTGGGTGGTCAGCTAGGCGAGTAGCTCGTCAATTAGGCCGCTCTGATTCTGTTGTGAGTAGGTGTTGGGACCAGTGGACCCGAAAGATGTCATGTACACGAAGACCAGGCTCAGGACGCCTTCGACAGACCAGTTGTCGAGAAGACAGCCACATCGTAAGAAAAGCACGCGTACAGCCAACTGCTTCATCGGCCGCCATCCAGGCACAGGTAGCACCCTCACTAGGGGCCCCTGTGTCTTCTCGAACCATACGAAGGGGCCTGGCTGAAGGACAATTGGTATCGCGGCACCCATTACGTGTGCTATCCTTGATGCCTACCCATCGACGCCTTCGTTTGGTGTGGTGTCGAGCACGAGGAAACTGGACTGCAGCGGAATGGAACCAGGTCATCTTTAGCGACGAATCCAGATTCAGTCTCGGCAGTGATGACAATCGTGTTCGTGTGTAGAGAGCCTGTGGTGAACGTCTCAATCTTGCCTTTGCTGTACAGCGACACATCGCTCCCAAAGCTGGTGTGATGTTATGGAGTGCCATTGCTTACAATACACGGTCACCCCTAGTATTGTTCCGTGGCACCATGACAGCCCAGCGATATGTTCATGAAATCCTGCAACCACATGTGTTGCCACTCATGCAACGGCTCCCAGGAGCCATTTTTCAACAAGACAATGCTCGGCCTTATACGGCAAGGGTGTCACAAGACTGTCTCCGCACTGTTACTACCCTTCCTTGGCTTGCCCGATCCCCAGATTTGTCTCCAATCGAGCATATCTGGGATCATTTGGGACGACGAGTTGGGCATCCCACGAGTTTGAATGAACTAGAGGCAAGGTTACAGCAAGTATGGAACGAAATGTCTCAAGACATCATAAAGAACTTGTATGACTCAATGCCCGATCGTATCACATCATGCATTCGTGCTAGAGGGGGTCCAACGGAGTATTAACTCCTCCGTTCTTTTGCTTTTTTCTCTGAAATAAATTAGAACTTATATCAAAGCAGTCATTACGTATGTAAAATTTCGTTTCATTTTGACGATTCCTTCTTGGTGCGCTAATTTTTTTGTCCATGAGTGTATATATATATATATCCTAAGTCGCGTTTTCGAGACATGAAAAACGCAATTGGAATTTCGTCAATCGGCCCAGTAAAACAAAAGATATAGAACTACCCTGCCCCCTCCCTTTTTTTCCATAGTGTACATAAACGCCGTTATATGAAAGCAGCTCCAGTTGCCTGCCATTTAGAGTATTTAGCTATGGCTGCTGAAATTCAAACTGTTAATTAAGATTAGGGCATTTACTCAAATATTTTTATCAACTACATTTAGAAAATGAATTTAAAGATTCAACAGTTTAATTAATTATTTCCTTTTCTGAATTTTATTGGCGTATTTAATAAATGTAAATGTATTTTTTTAAATGTATTCTGTTATTTGTTTTTTCATTAAACACAGATTGAAAACTAAATTTTATTTTGAAACTTTTAACGAAACGTTTTTCTTTTTTATATATTTCTTATATATTTCAGGATTCGAATTTAAATTCGAAGATATGCGGGACTCGACCAATGCATTCTTTGTAATACAAATTACAAAATATAAATATCCGTAGTATTACTGTGCAAGATTCGAGGTACATTATTGTAATATCAACGCATGTATTTTCATTTAAAAAATACTGCAAAAGGCAGCAAAGCTACAAACTGAGAAATGCAATTGGAATGAATTCTCCCACTCCTCCTACATCGTCATGAAAACGGCAATAAAAATTAAGTTTCATGAGCTACGTGTAACTGAACGGAACATATATGAGATAATCAACTATGTATAGGATGGTTAACACTAGTATTCCTGCCGAAATTTCCTATAGAATTAGTCTTTCAGATAGTTATCTGAATCACACTTTTACTAATGAGGAGCATTTTCTGATATATAACAGAAAATCTAATATAAAATATTGTATGCAGTGAAACCTTCCTTAGTGAGCATAACTGGTTCCCGAATCATACTCGTAATGCAATGCAGTCGTTAAGCGAAGCAATGTTTTCCATAAGAATCGATGTAAAATAGGAAAATGTGTTCCACTCCGAAAACCAGTACTCAAAGAAATTTATAATAATGTAATTTATCATTGATAACGCATCCATTTTTTTAAAAAAAAGAAAATTCCCTAAAGACATTTGTTCTTGTCTATGCTTCAAAATTTGGCGAAATGGAGACACAATGTTGCCATTAAATAAATTAATAACGCACTTAGCCACTGCCTTATTGGACTGATGCTTCTCAACTTAGAATACAATAGTTATAGATATTTTCAGCATCTCCTATGCTTTTCTGGAAGACTGTTTCTTTGCTGAACGGCTTTTAACAGCCTCCCCACAACTTCTTGCTATGACACAGAATGCAGTTTCATATGCTCTTCGTGTTCAGCTCCTGCCCATGTTCTTCTATTAGCTGATCGGCGTCTCTTACTATTCACCTCTAGCCCCACAATCTTAACCAGGGACTTTAATTACAGGCTCTATAAGTATTTGTCGTGCTCGACATTATCGTGCTCGACAAAGCTGTCCGGCCACAGCTTCTTTGATGCAAAAATGCCAGTTCTCTTGGTGACTCCTACCCATACCTTGTAGATCATCCTGAGGCAAGCAACGATATGAAACTGGCCTTTCCAACCCTCTCTGAGAATGAGATTCTTTCCTTCGGTCACCTCAAAACAACTCTCGAAGAGAAATTTGGCTAGAGCTTTTTAAAATTTGAAATGATCTGCTGGCTCATGGGCAGCAATAAAGGAGTGGTGTGGGGATCCAGGAACTGGATCTTAATGAAGAATAAATTCGTCAAGGATTTCATCTTCTAGTCCTGGAGGATGTGCAGAAACGTTGCTGATAACAAGCAAGCCACAGAATGGCAAATACATCAAAAATGGATAGTACAGATAGACCAAATACTTTACTGATCCAATCTGCAAAAACGTGTCAATCAAGCCTTGTTGTTGGACCTCCACATGGCATTTAGCCTGTTGTTCTGGACTTTATACTTCTTGTCACTGTTTTGTGGCTCAGTAATGCCTTCTTCTCTGGTGTAATACACAAGTTCTTAGGCATCTTTCTCTAGAAGAGACTCGTATCATCACAGTTAGAAACCTGCTGTGGCAGATAACCATCAGAATTCCCAATCTTCTTAAAATCTGACTTACTTCTCTATGCCTCTAATGCTCTGGATGGTGGTTCTTCGCTTGAACTTTTTTAACCACTTCGGCTTGCCTTGAATGCTTCTTCTTTGTCCGTTGATTCTGTCATCTCCTTACTGAAGTCGGCAAAAAGTAGTTTCGCCTTCTCACAAATTATGTTTTCGTTAAAAGCGATAACGCCTTGCATTTGCTTCTTGTTGGTCCATAGGAAAAGAAATCATTCGGTATCGGCGAGAACACTTGACTGTTGCTTAAAAATATTTGCGACACACTTTGAAGCATTAATCTCCTTAACCATTCCGCTGTCCTGCAAAATTCAAATATTTGCTATTTTTTTTATCTCCAAAAGATAGACTTTTTGCCTCTGAAACTGAAATTTACGATAGAAATGTTTCTTTCTCCCTTTTAACAGCCGTTAACGCCTATTTAGAAGTCCGCGCCAAATCAGTTTGAAGCTCTTACTTGTGACACTTAAGATGTTAAATAGGATCACCCTACCCAGGAGAAAAGTTCTTTTCCCTAATCCGTTATCTGAAAACTAATAAGACTATCCTCTAAAAGCAGGCTTTTGCACAAGCAGTAGTTCGCCTTGTAATACCAGCTGAAAACGTGCTGAAGTGTATTCGTGTTTCCCGTCTTTTTAAGTAAAAATTGCTTTGTATAAGCCAGATACAACCCTGCTCTGGAAAGAGCCTGACCAATTAGGTCATAAATCGTTTCTTTTCATTTTCGTTCAATTCTTAGAGTTGGAAAACATAAAGCGACGAGTCTCTCTTGCGGGTAATGATCCGTATCCCTTTAACTTCAAAGAACGTAGCTCGTTGTTGATGTCTGATGACGCTTTTCAAATCGACGAGTCTGTCTCTGTAGAAACGGTGAAGTGATGCCTCGTATCTTTATTTTTGACGATACTGCAAATATATATACATGTTAGATCAAAATGCTTGCACCTTATTCTCGCTTTTTCTTGATTTTGCATTTCACTTCTACTGTGGTTTTTCCTCTTTTACACCTGTCTTGCAGCATTTTCTTTGGGAACAATTATACAAGCATGATTTGCTCTAAGCAATACACAATAATGTATCTGAATACAACTTTCACAATCGACAGTAAAATGCTAGCTGAACGAATGCTAACCGCAAACGGACAGGATCTTACATGTGACGTCCCCGGCACTCCTTCTGCGAATTGTCACTCGGGAATCACATTTCTGTATTTTGTTTCGCTCGTTATGCGAATCACTAGTTATGAAGGATGCTCGTTAAGCGAGGTTTGACTGTATGTCCGTGTGGTAAGTCGAAACCGTATATTTCTGATATTACTCAGGAGTCTACCCCACTTCATGGAGACTGTAGAAGCGTAGCGTAGATTAAACAGGAAGAATGTCTAGAATAATTAAATGTCACGAAGAGTATGTATTAGTTGAAGAATAAGGAACGCTGTTTCTTATGCATATTGAAAATACTTGTCTTCCTCTTCTATGTTTCTATTTTTTTCTCTTTCATATAATTTACGGTAAACACACATCTTTCGGTATAAATGTGTTTGATATTAGATCAATTGTATTTCAGATTTGAAGGTGCCACCTCCTTCAGATCGAAGCATGTCTATCAAAATTGATGTAAAATCAATTTTGAAAGATACGCTACGACGTACTTTATAAGAAATCTTACATTAATTCTTGATAACCTTTGATGAGGTGAGTTGCATACATTTGTAAATTGTAGCTGAACGTTCGAAACGAAAGCAAATGTCCAGCTAAATCTCTGGAATACAGTATTTTTAAGAGCTTGTAGAGACATTAGGTATTTTCGAAGCAGGATCATGAAAAGTGAGCAAGGCCTTCGCCGGGACTCGAACCACGGACCTCTCGAATACGTGCCGAGCGTGCTGACTACTACACCACGAAGGCATGCCAAGAAGGTTGGGAGAAATACTTTATATTCTTCCACTTTTAAAGGGCGACTATGGTTCGAGAGACCCAATCGCCAAATCCCGGTGGTGGAGAATCATTATCCACCACCTTTTTAGTTCGGGCACCAGTTAGATTTATTAGGTTATTTCGAAACGGGATAGAAGTGGAAAATGAGCAACCCCTTCGCCGGGACTCGAACCACAGATCTCTCGAATACGCGTCGAGTGTGCTTGACCATTACATAACGAAGGCATGCTAAGAAGGCGGGAGAAATACCTTATATACTCCCCTTTTTAAAGGGCGACTGGGGATTAAGGGACCCTATTGTCAAATCCTGGTGGTGGAGAATCACCATCCACCACCTTTTTTAGTTCGGTCGCCAGTGTAGAGACATTAGGATTATTTGGAAGCAGGAGTCATGAAAAATGTGCAATGCTCTCGCTGGGACTCGAACCACGGACCTCTCGGTTACGCGTCGAGCGTGCTGACTACTACACCAAAAAGGCATGCAAAGAAGGTGGGAGAAATACCTTATAAGATGAGTGTTTCAAACATAGTTTTCAGGTGTCTGGGTACCATGCCTTTAGGAAATCAAACATCGTATTTCAAAACTGAAAGTTTACTTAAATGGGTTATTAGAATTCTTGTTCTGGGTCATACTTAGCCTACTTTGTTAACCAACATGAGATATTTCTCAAATCAAACTCTCCTGCACCTTAAGTACTTATTCACAGCATAATGCATCATCATGAACTTCACTGGAATGTATATAAGATATCTCAGAATACAGCTATGCGCTCCGTGAACGAAGAGAAGCCAAATATGAACACATAGTGAGAAAAGCATATTTTACGAAATAGCAAAGTTAACCTCTAACAAACGATGTTAGTTCATAAATAGAAGGAACAGAAACAAAGTTATTACCTCCCGTCATTACATTCAATGCGAAAAATGAGCAAAATGCATATTATAAAAATACAGTCTTAGACAAAACAAAGACACGCCACGACGTACCGAGAAGATATAAACCAAATTGGACACAAATTGATACGCATACAGGTTTCGACGGAAATGCAAAATTTGACATTTTGGCTGCCAATGAATGAACGGTTGTCGCTACAGCGCATCTAATCTGCGCAACTGGCAGGATATTTAAGAGGAGAAATTACGATTCTAGGTCATAAATTCTTCACGAATTTCATTCCGCGTACTCTGGTAAACAGTAACTATGCCTCGCATACAGGTGCGGGAACGATATGCGCACATGTCAGAATTTGAGAGAGATCGTGTACTTGGGCTTAGAAGCCGGTTGGCCTTATAGGCGAATAGCTCGACATTTGAGCAGGAGAGATGCCACTATTAGACGATGTTGGCAGGAATGGATGAACCATGGCCGCACACAGCGTTCAAAAGGATGCGGTAGGCCTAGAGAAACGACAGAACGTGAAGAC
Organism: Stegodyphus mimosarum; assembly: GCA_000611955.2. NCBI lineage: Eukaryota > Metazoa > Arthropoda > Arachnida > Araneae > Eresidae > Stegodyphus > Stegodyphus mimosarum. Next base: position 116,719 of record KK116592.1, read on the forward strand.
CGAGCAATCGTCAGAGCGGCACTCACAGCCCCAGATACATCATTATCATCGATTGTACGTGTAACTAGTGCTTCAGTGACCGCAAGGACCATTCATAGACGGCTCACAGAAAGGGGGCTGAGGTCACGGTGCCCCTTGCGCCGACTACCATTGACCTCTGTACAACGTCGAGCCCGTTTGCAGTGGTGTCGGGCTCATTGGCACTGGAATGTCACTGACTAGAGTAGAATAGTCTTCAGTGATGAGTCCCGCTTTGAACTGAGTCCCGATGACCAGCGAAGGCGAGTCTGGAGACGCCCCAGACAGCGGTGTGATGCCAACCTGACTGTCTTCCGGCAGACAGGCCGACAACCAGGAGTGATGGTCTGGGGTGCCATTTCATTTCATAGTAGGACCCCTTTGGTTGTTATCCGTAGCAACCTTACAGCACAGCGGTACCTCGACGAAGTTCTAAGGTCTGTTGTGTTGCCCTTCATGTCACCGCACCATGGGCTTACATTTCAGTAAGATAATGCCCGCCCGCACACTGCACATGTTTCTTCTGCTTGCCTTAGTGCTTGCCGAGCATTACCTTGGCCAGCAAGTCCGCCGGATCTCTCTCCTATTGAGCACGTTTGGAGCATTATGGGCAAGGCCCTCCAACCAGCTCGGGATGCTGACGATCTAACGCGCCAGTTGGGCAGAATTTGGCAAGATATCCTACAGGAGGACATCCGCAACCTCTATCAGTCGATGCCAAGCCGAATCTGCTTGCACAAGGGCCAGAGGTGGACAAACGCGTTACTGACTTTTTCACTTTGTGAAGCTCTATCACTTCATTAAATCATCCAGTTTTTCTCAAACTGTAATCATTTGTTTTTCTGTACATGTACATCACTTCTACCGATTTTCGTCCCATTCGTATAACTTCTTCTTGGTGCGTCGTTTTTTTTTTCTAATAGTCTATATAGCGGGAAATCCATGGTTTACGGTTTATGAAATTTTGACAATCAATAAAACGCGAAGGCGAAAGCCATTTCTTGCTCCGACAAACAAACGTAGAAACTCTCAGTAATTAAAAGGAAGACCAATTGGGTATCATGTTGTAAATAATCAAAAGACCAGGAGAAAAGTTCAGTAAATGCAAATTCAATATTGAAAGTGGGGTAAGTTACGAGATTTCAGATGCAATACCTGAAGCCTTTATTACGGAAGAAATTAAAAAGGCTGTAAGTTTCACTAGCTTTTACAGTCTTCTAAGTATGCATACAATTTTTGAGTCTGCGCACAGTATTACATGAGAGCATATGCATGTACAAATGTTACATGAGATCCATTGACACTACGATCGCAAGCACTTTTTAAGCTCCCAGAATATTGCGAATCTGTTAAACAACCTTTCTGAATTATCTGTCGGAATTCATAAAAAAAAGTATTTTGATGCTTAGGAGATGCCTAACATTATCGAGGCAAACTGTTTTGCAAGAAAATTTGGAGGAAGCTAAACTTCAGATCCTCTTGTTACTGATCTTAACCTTAATTTCCAAAATACTCATTTTTCGTCATGCGCTTTTTGTTAGCTTCAGTCGTAGAGTGCACATTTCGGCATTCGAATTATTCTGAGACATCCTATATATATCAATTATTGG